>CM051030.1:11400700-11878200 GCA_027627225.1 Congeria kusceri | reverse complement strand
GACACACATGTACATACTGTACAGAAGGCATTATACTCCATAATGTTCTTCTTTAGATTTATAATACTGTCATGCTTACATTTTGGTCGAAAACATTTAATATCATAATTTCTGTGTTTTTTAAGATTGAAGATTCTTACTTTTCCAAAAATTGTGACGATTCTATTACGTCAAATACCTAACCTATGACACGTGCAGTGGCGTAGCGCTTACAGTACAGTATTGGACAGGGCCAACACTATATGCCCCCCACATCATTGATGGTGGGGACATAAAAATAAATACATATACACATTATGATGTTAAGATTTCTATTTAAAAGAATTTTTTTGTCAGATAAAATACATTTCGCCACCTTAGAATGAAAAGAGCCTTTATTTCATGTATTAAAGAAGCAGATAAGTTATTTATTGTATGCTTTCCAGTGATTTATTGGGAATTATCACTGAAATATAATTGGTAATTCTCCTTTTGAAACAGTGAAAAGTATCAGTGGTAATGTTCACTGTGTTTCACTGGTTCACGATTTGATACAGTAAATGAAATGGACCGTCAACGATGCCGGGCTCATTTTTCAAATTCGTCAATTTCCGTGACATCTCGCCACTCTTCGGTAGTGCCGAACTATGCCGAAAATGTTCGGCTAACTGCGTAATATAAACATTACGCCAACCCGAGCTAGGTAATAATATTTGTGCAAAAGATATAAATAACGGTAAAATAGATTTCTTAAATACTAAAACATATGTATATATGTATATTTAGAATTTCAATGTGCTTTATTTAAGAAAATAGCAATTTTAGATTAGGTAAATTTTGTTTAGAGATTACTTCCGGTGAAGGGAAAATGGCTTCGTTGTTGACAAAAAAAAAACGAGACACACGTGGAAGATTTCAATTTTCGAAACCAAAGAAATGCTGTTAAGTTAGGAATTCGAATCGTATCGACCACAACTATGTTTAAGGGCATAATGTAAGGGTTCAGATTGCCTAAGTCCTTATTACTACTCGTAAATTTTTATTAAACTTGGCAAACATGTATAAAGTAATACCCCAAAACGTAAGACAACTTGAATCTTTATATTTAACTTTATAGGACAGAAACGCCCAAGTACATCAAGTTAACCTTAACTGGACAAGCTACCAACATTATTTAAGCAATTCGGTGGGACAGAGAAGCCCCAATATCTCTCGTCTTCATGCAGCGCATCGCTACTTGTCAATGCAATACCAGGATACCACTCGTCACAGTAGTCACTATTTTCGATAGGCTATACCAGTAGATCTTAAATCTTGCTATCAATCTAACTACGCCTTGATGAAGAAGGGATGAAGTTCCGTGACCGCTTTTCTGAGACTTGATGTTATTACCAATAACAGGTCACTTGTACCTCATTCCCATAAACAGGGCACTGACAACTGAATAGAAACCAGCCACAGGCCACTTGTATCTCCTTTCTTATTGAACAGGGCACTGTCAATTAGTCAGAGATTTGATAACAGGCCACTTGTACCTTCTTTCTTCTTGAACAGGGCACTGTCACCAGCCCAGAATAATCTTTATACTGAGACTTGATAAAAGGCCTCTTGTATCTCCTTTCTTCTTTAACAGGACACAGTCACAACACACCAGCCCAGAATAAACTTCATATTTGCAACTTCTTCTTGCACCTCTTTAAATGTGAAGCCTCAACATTTATATGAAGAACTACTATCTGGTATAGTCACCGTACAAGCAGTTTCTTTCCAGCAAACGCCGACAGATGTAACGTTTTCATGTGTTATTTAACACTAAATGACGTCCACAGAACAAGACTTTCCTGGACAGAGAAGCCCCAATGTAACAGTCAAGTATTTTCTCGACATGATACGAAAACACCGTTTTGACAGCATCTGAAGTGTACCTCCTGGATCCCAAACTACTCGAAATGATCCGCTTTCTGGATCCATTGTACGTCTGTCAACTATAGATGAAATCGTGTCTGGAACTGCCACCAGCGTTCCCTGTTTATCTTGCACCAGATTCAGTACATCTCCTAAGCCTATATCTGACGCATCAGTGTCCAATGAAGATAATGACCCTTCACGTACTACACAAATGGCCTCGTTTCCATTGGCAATTGTGGGACTAAGTAAAGCCCCAATTGATGGAGATGGACTGTAAGTGAAGGCCCAGTTGACAGCGATGGACTTCCTGGCTTGGGACTATGTGATTGATTTGGGACTTGATAAAGCCCCAATTTCTGTATTCCTCAAATTCTCTGCTTCTCTGTTGGGACAAACAGAACCCTCATTTTTTGTTGATGGATTAAGTGAGCACCATTCTACTTCTGGCAGGCTGGTTGGCTCTGTGCCTCCTGCCCCCTGGAGTTTAAAGTCTCTGCTTCATTGTTTCCGTTCGGTTCTCTACGCCTAGTATTCCGCAACCAGTTTCGATACTTTTCTTCATATGCCCCATCTGTTGGCTAAAGAAGCAGGTGCCATTAAATGTCTGGCCTTCTGGCGTTGTTTGTTCTGAAGTCTGTGTCTTCACTAGCTTTTCTATCTACGAAGATTAATTATTCAGCATCCGTTCCAATTTTGCGAGTTTGTCATCTGAATGTTTTGTTACGGCATTTACTGAGATCTGTGCCCTTCATGGTGTCTTTCTGCCCTTAACTGCTTGTGTGATGTACTGGTGGTGACGTACCCGATCAACCGTTTTCTTGCATGGACTGTGGTCGGCCAAAGCAGGCACACTTCCATGCCTCTTTCTTTATCTATACAACCCTGGCAGAATTTGGAGATTACTTCCTGTCGACGATTGTGTTCAGGTAGGTCGCAAAATGCAGGTGACGCTCGTGTAAGGGCTCTATCTGCCCAGTCTTCCGTATATTATTTTGTCCCTTGGATGGTTTGGTGGAATTTTGCTTTGCTGGCTTCTGGTAACGCCTTTTTGCACCAAAACGACTTTCAAGTTTTTTTCATTATGTCTCTAAAAGATAACCACTCACCCATGTGTTTTTAATGGTGAAGTAATCTAAGGCTTTACCGTCCAAGCACCAATTCAAATAGTCTCTGCACTCGCCGTCTGACCATTTATTTACAGAGCGGTAGCTTTCAAATTTTTGTTTAAATGATAGCCAATTGGTGGACCCATCATATCGAAGGTTCTTTGGGAGCATCTTTTGATCCCCTCTTCTTGACGGAGAACAGTCATACGCACGGTCTGAATCTGCGCAGTAATACCCGTTTTCATTGTCATGTCTTGAAGACTGCCTCCTCTGATTTCTTTCGTAAGATGGAGATCGATATCTCATCTGGTGTCTTTCGTACGAAGGAGACCTAGAAACCCGATCGCGTGATCGGTACCTCGTAGTGTGTGGTACAGATTGTTGATACATTTCTTCAACGTCGGGATAATTGAAACCCCTTTGGCGTGGAAGTTGGCTCTGCGAACAACTTTGGGACGGTACGCGCCACTGTGGAAGTTGCCTCTTTGAAGGATAATCAACTCTCTGTATGGTCCTTCCTGCTCGGGACAACTTTGGAACGGTACGACCCACGGTGGACAACTTTGGGACGATACGCCCCATTGTGCACAACTTTGGGACGGTACGCCCCACGGTTGAAGTTGCTTCTGTGTAGGAGGAATCAACTCTTGGTATGGTGCTTCCTGCTCGGGACAACTTTGGGACGGTACGCCCCACTGTGGAAGTTGCACTAAACGGTTTGTAATATCAAAATTTTCTCTATTGCGACCTCTCGAACGATCGTAGTACTCTGATTTTGTTGATCTGAACGATTCTGATTTAATGTCTGCATCCCTTCCATAACGCACAATTTTCAGTCTGCCATATGGTGGAGATGGGTTTCGGTACTGTTTAACGTCATTCTGTTCTGCACATTCATTGTATCTGTAATCACGATGACCTTTGGGACTGGTAGTTTTATCTTTGTATCTGGATAGATTGTCAAAACCACGATATATTTCAGGGGACTTAATTGGATTGTCATGTTCAACATTTAATTTCAATTTTGTTACTAGAGTGGGAACCTTTTTTTTGAGATATTACCAGTTTCTTGTACTGTAGGCTTTACGGTTTTTGCTTCTTGCCTGCCTGGTGGAATTCTGTTAAAGGGCAATTTAGGTTTCATATCTGTGTGTATCATTTCTGTTAGGCGTGTGATTTCCTGGTTTAGCTCTTGCTGTCTGTGATCTAACTGAGATATCCAGGCATTCCGATCAGGTCGTCTCCTGAATGTCAAGTTGTGTGACTCGCCGAATGACGTCACCTCCGGTCTCCGCCTAAACCCAGTACATCGTCTGGTTTGGCTAAATCCCGACTCACAACATGTCAAACGAAACAGTTGGCAGGAAGGTCGTCGAATTGTGGTGTGTAGTGTTTTGTTGAACAACTTTCAACCGTGTAAGCATTGTGGACTAAACCCTGTACCACTTACTTACAACAATGTAGTTGGCGAATTGCAGCATGAAATTGGGGGATAATTGTGCTTTCAGTGTAGCCATGTCAATGATGTAGAATGTGCCAAGGTGAATATTGTGCCATATGGAATAGCTCATGTGAAGAAGAAATTAATGGAATCCCCAGCTGTGTGGTGAATACGAAAATTTGGTATCGGAAAGAAATTAAATGCTTGGCTTTTAAGTTAAATATTATTTTGGTTTGGCGAGGTCGCGGTGGCGTAGTGGATATGTTGCCGCCTAGCGATCGGGAGGTCCTGGGTTCGATCCCCTGTGAACGTTCTCAAGATCTCCCACAAAGACACCAAGTACTGGTTCTACCCAGGTAACATACTCGATAGTGTCTCAATAAGCCTAAGGTTTATTGGTTATATAAAAATAAAATGTATTTTAAAATTTAAAAACTCAATATACCGATTAAACACTTTTTCACAAAGTGTCATTCATTTCTTGTTATTGTATTAATGAAATACCATATAATCTCAAGTACATTTTATAATACTGATGTCAAACATTCGAAACAAATATGAGGCCTGTATCCTCAATTGGTAAGCTTTGGCATTTGTACGTTACGGCAATGGTACGCTTCACCCTGTACCACTGAAAATCTTACCAAACATCCATTGCTTGCAATTCGGGAGATCTAACAACTGAGCTAACAAGCCTGGATAGCACACATAATTAATGAGTTTTATAAATTGGAACAATGACACTTAAATCCATAGCACTGACTGCCCATATGTTCCATCTCTTCATGGGGACAGTATAAACATGCACAAAAAGTAAAATCACAATTGTTTTGTTATATACACCCACAATTATTGTAATGACATTACACGTATTTATTATACTTTACAGAAGGTGATGTAACGCCATGCTGGAAAGCATCTGAAAGTTGTTGCTATGTCACCGAAAGAGAGTGCAGCAGATGCATCATTTTCATGTAGTATGATTTCTACTTTTCTAATGAGTTTTAGAGTTTAAAAAAATCTACAGCTTTTATCACAATCAGGCTTAAAGCTGGTTTTAATATCTCAAACAAATCACAGAAAATGATTTGCTCAAAAGGAGTTATATTTGCACTAAGAAATGTGACATTATATGAAATCAGTAAACCCAAATAAAATAACAATGGTAATTTCAATGTACAGTGTATCTATTGTGAATGTAGTATGCGTTTCTGTTTGATAAGTGTGTATTTGTTCTGCTTGACAAGTGTGTGATTTCTTTGTTGATTTCGTTTTCAGAGCGATGGCTTTCAAAATGTTTGTAGAATACAATGTTTATATGAGCCGTGTCGTTGGAAACCCGGACTTAATGCGCGTTCGTACAGTGTCGTCCTAGATTAGCTTGTGCAGTTCGCACATGCTTATCCGGGACGACACTTTCCGCTGTTATGGTATTTTCTGTTTCGATGTATAGTTTCTTCTAACCATAAATGTGCTGTAGGCGAAAAGTATTGTCCCGGATTAGCGTGTGCGAACTGCACAGACTGATCCGGGATGACACTTTACACACATGCATTAAGCCTGGTTTTCCCACGACAGATCTCCTATGTATTATATCATGCTATATAAACATATATATATTGCAGGGATGTTGCAGAAGAAGAAAGTATGCTGGCAAAAGCTGAAATGATATTATTGGTGATAGTGATGCAATTCATCAAGCAGCATGCCCTTCTCTGAAGTATGCAATATCTATACACGGATATATTTTTATAGACTTTTAGGAATACAATTGTAATTTACTTACTGCAAATGTGAAGTATCATAAAGACTCTTCAAGCATACTGATTTGTCAGAGAACATGTTACTTTTGTATATTATTTATTGTAAAAGAATATTACAACTGTCAAAACAGGACAGTTTTTGTGTCGCCTGAAAATGCGACATATAAGTGTTACTTTTGTCGGCGGCGGCGTCCCCTTTGGCTTGTCCGGATCATAACTCTTAGACTATTAAAGCTATCAACTTGAAACGGCATAGGTAGATATATCTCATTGTGGGAAAGTGCAGTGTGTAAGAACCGTAACTCTGCACCTCATACTTTTGGAGTTATTGCCCTTTGTTTATTTTCATACTTAATTTTTGGCCGGAGCATAACTCTAAGACTATGAAAGCTATCAACTTGAAACTTCATAGGTAGATAGATCTCATTGAGTAGAAGTGCAGTATATGCGAACCATTAATCTGCATAACATACTTTGGAGTAATGTTTTTGTTTATTTTCATACTTAATTTTTGTCCGGAGCATAACTCTAAGACTATGAAAGCTATCGACTTAAACTTCATAGGTAGATAAATCTCATTAAGGAGAAGTGCAATGCACAAAAACTGTTACTCTGCACCTCATACATTTTGGAGTTATTGCCCTTTGTAAATTTTCATACTTATTTTTGTGTCGCATTTTTGGTTTAAATTTTCTATGCAAGTAGCCAGAGTACAGTGCTTTTGAAGATTTCAATAAATCTGTTTAAAAAAAAAGAGCAGTAACCTTAAGTGCTTCTTCATTTGGATTCACGTAAGCTATCTGGTGTCAGGCGACACATCCGACCCGCGGAGTTCTAGTAATTTGTCAAGCATCTAAAGTAGCAAATCTGTTGAAAAAGTAGATGAACAAATTATCAACCTCTTTAGGAAATCGAACCCGGGACCTTCGGAACGTGAGTCTGACATGCTAACCACAAGGCTACTGTATACAGTATGCCACTACGACTTCCAGCATGTAAAATTCTGCCAATTGTAGTTTCTGATATGATATGATATAACTGACCTCAATTGTAATAAATCGACTATCTCCAGAATGCTCGGTAAAACTCGACGGCTACTGCGTAATAACCTCTAAACTGTTCTTTATCATGATGATGGCCACGTAAATAATACAATTAGTTTTAAACATTCCCTACTTAACAAAGTTGCTACTCAAAAAACTTACCTTTGCATGTGGTGGCGATAAAAATATTAATAGGTAAGGATTGGACTTTTTCTACTCAGCTCCAATTGTGACGCACAAAAATTCATTCATTAATGAGTAAGGAAGCTGGATAACATACTATTTAATTTTCGCCTGCGAGTACAGTCATAATTTGATTGAAAGTTGTTAACTTAAATATTCCAACCATGTCATGTTCTTTTCATATTCATTATCATAATGATTACCATTGGACAAATAAAATAATTTTCAAAACGGCACTTCTTACTTTCGTGTAGTCGAATCTGCCTGGCATAAAGCTGTTGCTGTAAGGATCATCATTATGTGATTGTTTGGCTTTTAAATAGACGTAGCTTTAGTTGTTCTGTGAACAACTAAACAACTAAAACTATAATTATGTGTAATTTGTCATTAGAGGATATTATCTTGTTATTGATTTCTGGCACACTTAGATTTTAACACAACCTATCAAATACTTATTTTGAAAAATAACAGATCAATAACTACCGAGTATTTGGAAATTACAGCTTGTCAGTGTACTGAAAATAGTTGTGTATTTTATAATAAAAGGTGTCACTTGAGAGCTTGTAGTCGACGACAACGATGTTATTTGTCGGCATTCAGATACCTTCAGAATGTCTGAACAGATTGTGAATGATTGATTTATGGTCCAATTAGAAAAATTATTTTAGAGGGATAATTTTATTTAAGTGGTCGCATAGTTGTTTAGTATTCGCTTCATAATCATAATTATTGGAAAATAGGTGGCAACATGTGTAGCTTAATCGGTGAGCATTGGAAATTGTGTTATTACCGGTATCATGTCATGTTACAGTATTGTTCTTGAAGATTTCAATGAATATGTTTAAAAAAAATTGAGCATTAACCTTAAGTGCTTCTTCATTTGGATTCACGTAAGCTATCCGGCGTCAGGCGACACACCCAACTCGCGGAGTTCTAGTTTAGACATTAATGCTTTATACGGTACAGTAATATATACAAATATGAAGAATATTTTGAATACAATAATGAGAACTATTTTGCATTATTGAATTATACATCTTTCAGACAGCTGTTATACATCTTTCAGACTGTCAATAGTGTAAAAAAATATGTGTTCATAGCCATTTGCATATTTTTGTTGCATTTTATTTAAAATACATATACTTGACCATCTCTAAATACCATAGCATATCGTCGTTTAGAAAAATGTGACCCCTGTAACAGATCATTAGACGAAATAATTCTAGCATAATCATGTGTAATTTGACCTATCTGTTTCTCGTTTTCTGTAAATTATTACAGGATATTCATGTACATATTTATTTTCATTGATAATTTTCAAGATAAGCAATCTCAGGCTTACTGAACTGGGAATGGGTTTGCAGGGCAAACACTTCTTATAAAGAAATGTATGTCAATATGTATTAAAGCAATCGAAAGCTCAGTTTTACAGTGTTTGCATTACTTAGAATTGTATAGTCATAGGAAAGTATGAATTTCTTTTTTTTCAAATAGAAGTGGCTTTGCCATATAAGATGTAATCACTAATTGTAACCTATTTTCGTTGGAAAAACTGCATGGATGATCAAACATTTTGAGCTTAACTTTATACACTGATAGCCTTCATTATGTTCATTTTTTCAAAATATAGATATACAGGCATTACTTGAAATTGATTGAAAGCATTTAAATGGATCTATATGAAGACAAATGAGAAATGGACACACGTTTGTGAAATTCCATGTAGGTAAAAATTAGAGCTCATAAAGTAGGGGGTGTACATAACATAGTATATGGCCTGAAATAAATCTGTGGTAAACTTTTTTTTTTTTAATACCATATAGATTACTGATAAAATATATGTAACAATCATGGTAGTCCAACCTTTCTATAAGGTGATTTTACAACAATCTTTCTAGGGGAAATTTTAATCTTCTTATAAGTTTGTAATGTTTTGAGGACTGGAACAGAAAGATGCAAGTAAAAAAAATTAATTTGTTCATAGTCGTTTGCACATTTTTGTAGCATTTCATTTTAAATACATAAACTTGACTATTTAAAAACATAAAGCTCTGCACAATATATGGATTTTACAAACACAAAAAGATAGAAAAAGTGTTTCGGTGCCTTTCTGGAAATTGCCCTTTTTCGAAATATAGGGTTACCATACTTCAAATGGAATTTTTCTAAAATGCCATGATAAATGGTTAAAATACATATGTATTTAGTATAACCTTAGGCTACTATTCGTGAAAAAAGTACTTTCATTCGGAAACTTAATATTGCTAATGATGGATGGATTACCTTAAACGCATTTAGATAGCACATACAATGTAACGAAACGGCGTAAAAAGCATAAAATAAAAAGAAAATGTGTAGGTTTCTGTATAATATCGATTTTTGATTCACTCGTGATCATAGAAACAATATATTTATCATACTTAAAATGGAATTTTTCTAAAATGCCATGGTAAATTGTTAAAATACATGTGTATTTAGTATAGCCTTAGGCTACTATTCGTGTCAAAAGTACAATCATTCGGAATCTTAATATTCGTAATGATGGATGGATTACCTTAAACGCATTTAAATAGCACATAAAATGTAACGAAACGTAGTAAAAAGCATAAAATAAAAAGGAAATGTGTAGGTTTCGGTAGAATATCGATTTTTGATTCACTCGTGATCATATAAAAAATATTTTTTCACTCGTGGCTGCGCCACTCGCGAAAACATTAATTTATGATCACTCATGAAACTAACATCGATATTCTACCGAAACCAAAAAGTATCCTTTATTTTATTCTCAGGTGGAGATTCACAATTTATCAAATTCATCTTAAAATAACACATACCCACACGTTTTAAACGTATTTCGTCACTTTGTTATGCTTATATAAATACTACTATGTAATATTCATGTTTTTGTGTTTGTCCCAATTTTCTACCAAATCAGAAGTCTCAGAAGTTGATATTGTACAAATAAAAAACACACTTGCTTTTTGAATATTTTGTCGGAAAATCCAACAGTATCTTCCGCTATTCTAAAAATTATATAAATTGTATTTAGATCCTGATCGATATATAAATCAATCCAAATACATCACTTTCATTTGAAACATAACTGTCTAGCTCTGCTCAAAATGTAGGTTATATACTAAAGTTAGTTGTTTAGTCCCCATTCGTGTTCATATATCAGACTTCGCGAAACCTCTAACTCAGCTATCGCCACAATTAGTATCATTCGTATAGACCACATGTTATTTTCTTGATAAATACACTGTTAAATAATTAATTGAATGATGTAGAAAATATAGCTAATTGTAGCGTCGTAAGTCCTTTACTTAGTAAACAAAAGTTAACCTAGCAAACTGGTAATATATATAATTTAGGTGTGTTATACATTTTGTAAGACGCATATGTCTGGCTGTCTGACAGGTTTCGCGTTGTCTGATTTACACGTGTCCGTGACCGCATTCACGATGAATCGTGCAGTGAACGGAAAGAAAAAAGAACAAACGACATGCTAGTTTTCTGCCTCTAAAAGTATAATTATACTTCAATAATACTGTTCTGATTTGTTCTTGATATATTGATTTTTATATTTACGCCGCCGCCAACAACGTCGCCGCCGATGCCGCCAAAAGTAATACCTATACGTCGCCTTTGAGGCGACACAAAAATCAAGAAAACCAAACATTAACTAGGAAGGATAGTCAAAGCTCTCGATATGTGACTAATGGTGTTTAAAATCGGCTACGGAGCAACGAATAACAAAACTTATGTTGTCATTTCATGTTTGAATGGAAATAATTTTCAATTGTATCGTTATCAGTAAAATAACAACCTTATTTTCTCTGATAAGCGTTTTTAAACCATTCGGGGTATCGCCCACGTGGTATAATCCTTACGCATTCTTACTCAAAGTCGTTGTTTATTTACATGATCCAAATGTTTAAAAAAGACCGCGACTCGATTTTACCGCCCGAGCCATTTATTCATGTACATAGTGTAATTATCCAAACATTTACTGTACCATTGAGTTGTCATTTCAGTTAAGTGTTTTACCCTTTTCGGGAAAAGATTAATCAAGAACATGGTCAAGTTACAATGCGCAATAATGCTCTATATCTATCCAATGTTGACCAAAACGCTTGCTGATGTTAAGCACGTGGTGCACGTGACAAACATACATAAAGCGTTGTTCCGTCCCGCATATAATGGGCGTTTATACAAATGTCTATCATGTTCAAATTAATCTTCAATTTTATCCAATCATTTCAATTTGATATCACATGTTTAGCAATTAAACTATTTCACACAAGAGAGCACGTAGCAATGTTTGTGATATTCAAATAAACTTGTGTTTATGTTTGTGGTACTCATGAATGGAAATTAATCCTTTAACAATAGTTGGGAAGGAATTTAAACTAATCTTGGATATGTATATATGCGGGTCGTGTTACTCTTATACCATGAATGCGGTAATGAAACTTACTGACAAGCTTTCATAAAGTTTAATAACATTGCAGCATATTTTCTTCGAGTGTTCATTTAACAGTATAATGGGTGATTATGACAATCTGTGCGCAGTTCTGCGTTTAGGACAATTCCTGACATAATAGACATATCATGCTTTATCGGAAAAAGTACATTTTCTGCATATCATTAAATGTTTAATTTTCGCACGCACAATTGTTCACGTGTTTCACTATCATTCAATTTAGAATTTTATACAAAAGTAAGGATATCACAGATCTCTGCGATACAATTTTTTTATAAAATATAAATCGCGGACAAAACATCCACGCTTATATGCGGATGACATATTGCTGTGCACGTCAGCATAATGTTCAAGCGCTTTTCTCGCAGATCTGGCTGGATTTACATAAGGAACATTTCATCTTAACAGTCAATATATGTGATTACGTCACTTTAACATCAAAATTCAGATAGGCGTTTTGGATTTCGATTTTATAATACGCATTGTCATAGCTGATGTTAATTACAATCAAATATATATTTAAAATAGCTCGTTTTCAAATAAATAAGTATTGTTTTAATATACTGATAGTAATATGTACTGATATATACAAAAATTTTGAATTATCTTTGCTTACTCGTATTGAATACAGTGTAGATGTAAATTATACAATACGAAGGTCCGGTCGTGTCCATAACCGCGCAAGTAGTAGGGTTTGAGAGAAACAATGTCTTCTTTAAAAAGTAATACCGAACTAATTCAGTTTTAAACACTTCATAAACTAGATAAACAGTTTATTCTAACTGTAAAAATCATACTATCAAAAATAAGACGCCTTTATCGCAAAGCCGACCCACTCGCTACGCCCGCTTCTAAGTCTGATACTGTGTCATGTGTTGTTCTTTTCTTGAATGTGACGTACGCATGTTAACAGTTCCGTACGTAAGAGTTCAACTAACATTTTATTAAATATTATATCAGTCATAAACTAGATTAACAGTTTAATCTAACTGTAAAAATCATACTATCAAACATAAAACGCCTTTATCGCAAAACCGACCCACTCTCTACGCCCGCTAAGTCTAATACTGCGTCATGTGTTGTTATTTTCTTGAATGTGACGTACGCATGCATGTTAAAATTTCCCTACGTAAGAGTTCAACTAACATTTTATTAAATATTATATCATTGCCTGCTTTAGAATGATCCGAGTTGTAAAAGAAAACATTGACTTTTCAACCTGCAACAACACAAAATCATTATTTTTACATGCAATACATTTTTATAATCTGTATATCTAAACTTGAGTTTCATTTTTTTGACGTGTGTTTGTAATCAGTCGAGTATTAAGCATCAACGACATGCCAAAAAACACACCACGAAGTCAACTCAAAAGTAACGTCAAATTACGTCAGAACGCTTATACAGAAGTCGTGTTGGACGTTGTAGCGTAAACATATGTGTGGTTGTAAGATTTGTAAAATATTACATCCTAAAATTTGAAAATATGGGCTATTAAGTGATACAAATTTCGTTAATTTTAAAAATGAGGCCAAAATCAGCCTTTAATGCACCTACTCCTTTTGCGTAAACGTTTAAACGAAATGAAATAAAAGAAACCTCACCGTTTCAACGGTATACCACTTGTCTTTTAAAAGCAAAAGCGTCATTGTTGTTGCGAAACTGAAAGTAGTAATTTTTTCCTGACGTTTATGTCCAGTGCGAATCACATTTGCACAGTGACGTCGTGTTCAAGCCCAACCGTTGTTCTCAAATTTTTTTCGCGCTCTTTTAAAGAAAACACGGGTTTAACATGGCATACACGCACATGTACAGTACAGTTTGTGTTTACGAAACTACAACACTAACACTGGATAGGATTTTCAGATTACGATCTCATATTAACGTATTTCTGACTGTTTTTTCGTAGTTTGTAAATTCATAAAATAAATAAGAATTGACATTATAAAATACGAAATGGGTGAGCAATATTTTATACGTTCGGTAATAAGCATTAATGCGCGTATAAGATTATTTGCGGGTGGATACATGTCTAATGCACCGATTGGTAAATCAAACCGTCATTCCAAAGCAAAGAAAAACCGAGCGTTTCCATTGGCTTACATTGATTTGACAGCATGATGAAACTCCGCCTACATGGCAATGCTTGATGGTGATTGATTGTGGCCTGGGACTAACTAGGGCTGCGGCGAGTTTCCAAGTACTCTGATACTCACGTTATTTACCTTATATTGATTTTCATAAAATTAGTCAATTAATACACAAAATAAACCCTTTTCTGACATTATATTGCAGTTTAATGTGTGTGCATGTCTTAGTTTTCCAAATAGCAGAATGTAAACACAAGTCACATGGCAAGTAGAGCTGCAATATCAGGAGCGTTACATTCGATGTTTTTTCAAAACCTGCATTTTTTAATTCACTAAAAAGAAATAACGTAAGTGTTGCCCAAGTTAGCCTAAATATGCGCTGGTGCACGTAAATCCCAAATTAATTTAAAAAGATAAGAACACATGAATGCGAAACTCCTCTCAAAACAATGGCGTAATACACACGCGCAAGTACATGACGAATGGCGGAACAACAATACTGTAAACCACCAGCAAAATTACATCCATAGTGTGGGAATACTTCGTTATTTAAATCATACTCCTTAGGCGTAAAAAATAAAACAAACTAATGCAAACAAAATAATTCCCTACCTACTTACCCTAATTTTTTTGGTCATGTAACCTGAAACGAACATAATTTTTGTTTACGCCTTATCACAATCAGATGTGTGTTTTTGTATTTTAGCTCAACTGAGCACAAAGTGCTCATGGTGATCTTTATGATCGCCCGTTGTCCGTCGTGGGTGCGTGCGTGCGTGTGTGTGTGCGTCGTCAACTTTTCATTCAACTTCACAGGAATGATCCTTGGGTGGACCTCTTTCAAAGTTGTTCAAATATTTCCGGTCCGCTTCATATGTTGGTCACCAGAGTTTAAAAAATGATTAAAAAAGTGAATTAAAAAAAAATATTCTCCTATGACACAGCAAGGCTGAAAGCTTTCATATTTGATATGTGACATCCTCTAGTAATCCTCTATTAAGATTGTTTATATAGGTTTATATAACATAATGACTTTAAAAATCTTCTCCTCTGAAACCGCATGGCCTAGAGGTTTCATATTTGGTATGTAATATTATATAGTGGTTCTCTACAAAGATTTTCCAAAAGATGCCCCTGGAGTCAAAACTGGCCACACCCCAGGGGTCACATGGTTTATATAGACTTAAATAGCAAAATGACTTTAAAAATCTTCTTCTCTGAAATTGCGAGGCCCAGCGGTTTCATATTTGGTAAGTGACAGTGGACCTCTACCACGACTCTTCAAATGATGCCACTGGGGTCAAAACTGGCCACACGCCGGGGGTCACGTTGTTTATACAGACTTAAATAGCCAAATGACTTTAAAAATCTTCTCCTCTGAAACTGCAAGGCCTAGAGGTTTCAGATACGGTTGGTAACATAGTATAATGGTCCTGCACATAGATTTTTCAAATGATGACCCTGGGGTAACAATTGGCCACCCCATGGGGTTCACATGGTTTATATACATTGAAATAGAAAAATCTCCTCTGAAACCGCAAGGCCAAGTGGAATCATATTGGGTATTTAACATTGAAAAGTGGTCCACTACAAATATTGTTCAAATGATGCCCCTGGGGTACAAGGTGGCCATGCCCTGTGTGTTGCATGGTTTATATAGACTAAAAAAGCATCTGAAACTGCAAGGCCCATATCTTTATACTTAGGTAAGGCGTTGAGTGCCATTTTTACCTCTTGATATTAGCCATTATGATGCCTTAAACTCAAGTGAGCGACCTGGTGCCATCATGGCCCTCTTGTTCTAATCTTGCATTGGTATATTTTGTAGCAAACTATTATATACATGTAGAAACTGTTTCGACGAGACAGATTGTTGGCACATGCTCATTTCTTATTTTCTAATTTTAAAACCCATTGTAGCCATAGGATAAATGGTTGCGTATCGATAGAAAATATACATTTGCATTTTTCGATAAATAAAATGTAGTTTGTCGATGTTGACTTTTTGTGTTTGTGTTGATGTTTGTGGATAAAGAAAGAGACCCAAAATAAATCTGTAAAAATCAGACAGCCCCTCTTTAAATCGGAATGAGAAAGCGATTGTTAACTCACTGAAGCTAAACACATTGTTCTTAAATATATCTTTGGCACAATGAAGCCAGTGCTGCTTTGGCCCTTTCAGTTGAGAAAACAATTTAAGCGGAAATAATAGGCCATAAAGCGGAAATAATAGGCCATAAAAATGTTCTATGGTCCTACAAAAAATGATAAAGGTTCAAAACAAATAAGTAAACTGTCATCTGTATAAACAAATGTTTAAATTGGTCATGCTGACTTTTTAGCTCATCTGAGCATAAAGTACTAAGGGAAGAGCTATTGTGGTTAGTCACCGTCCTTCATACTTATTTAGTTGACAATTTACTTCAAACATTTTCTTCTCCAAAACAGCTTGATACATTAAAACAAACTTTGCGGGAATGTATGTGGGTTGGTCGTTTAACAGTGTCCTTCATTTCAAAGAATTATCAGCAAAATTATGTTTGCCATGGCAACCAAAAGCTTTAAAACTTTAAACAATTTCATGTCAGAAACCACATGCAACATTTCAAAATAATTTCAAGGAAATGTTCATTGGTTGACCCTCTATCTAAGTTCTTCAAATAATTTTGATTTGTTAAAAAACATGGCTACCAGGGCATGGCAAGTATTATATATAAGGCAGCTTTGACAGGCTTCTTGTCAGAAACCACTTGCTGGATTTCGAAATAATTGTTCCTTGGGTGACCCTCTACCAAATTTCTTCAAATAATAAAATGTATTTTAAGCCCTCATTATATGCCATTTTGTTCCAAATATTAGAAGTCACAAACTAGACAAATAAAATTTTATGCTAGCAGGTATGTGTTACATAAGATTATATATATATAAACAATTTAATTTTTAAGGTAATTGCTTGAGGGGAGAATTGACACATTAGAATTTTGCTACGAAATAGGAAGTTACCAACGTTAGTCCTAATTTTTTGAGGTCAGATATTCAGTATTGGACACAGGGCTCTTGCCCTTAGTCTACTTTTGTGACACCTCAGGTGAGCCACTCAGGGCCACTTTTTCCCTCTTGTATTATGTTTGACTGTATTTTAACTGCGTATTGTTTAATGGGCATGAAAGCGTATCTAATTTCCTTTGTCTGTATAAATTCTGTTCGTTACTGGTATATTTTATTCTTATCTCGATTGGTGTATATAACCACTGTTAAAGAAATTCAGTAGGAAATAATATCATATCACTTGCTAATGACGCTACAGTTTCAAAGCGGAATGTGAAAACAATTGTCAACATACACAACCAAAATCATAAATCCGTTAACGCATTGTTTTCTTAAATAATTTTTTGATACAAAGTAATCAGTGTTGCATTGACCCTTTCAGCGGAAAACAAGGCGAAAAACTTTGGGAGCAATAATACACCTTAAAAACTGTATATTGTTCAACGAATTATTATCAAGTTTGAAACCAAATGACTAAACACATTAATATTTCAAATAGCTTGACAAATGTGATACCCCTCCCCAGTGAATTCCTTTGAGCCAAATGTTCATGCCAAGCTATATACAATATGTGTAATACCTTCTGGATTTTTTTGTGAAATCAGCGGTTCGGAAATGCAAATATTCTTCACTTGTCAATGGACAAGTTCATTGCAAAAATCTACTTGTCCGCATGCATCAGTCACTTGTCCAAATGAAATATTGTTTTCATCCCAGGCCTTCCTATAATTCAGTAAATGATAAATAAAACACTATTTGTTATTCAGATGCTTTAAAATATAATAGTATGATATTAACTTCCAACTCTTACATCATTTTCACACCCTGAAATTGTACTAGTACATGGACAAGTAGACGGGAAAAAATATCTTGTCCGACAGTAAAATTACCCGCGTCGGACAAGTTGGGCATAAGATTTCCACACCCATGGTGAAATGTAAAATACGTACAAGTTATGATTCAATGCATTTGATTAATAATTAACTGGTTTATAATTGAGTCAAGTTTATGTGTTTTTAGATATTTGGCGGAGGCCAACGGTCTTTTGAGAGGGTAATTTCAAAACAGGTATCGCAGAAAACTACTTCTTTTCTTTGCAGGCTACGAATCAATAGATCTAAACCTGAAATGTTTTCTTAGCTTAATTAATTATTTTAGATAATATATGTCATGTGTATTATATGTGTCAATTTATAACAAAATGTTAAGTCAAGTTAATGACACCCTTATTTTCGTTATTTACTTCAATGTAACAGAAATATTTACCTGAGTGTTCTGGAATAAGACCACTAAATTAGTGCGCTACATCGGATATTGTTGAGTTATTGTGTCAGTGTTACTTCTTGTTACTGATTCTTAGTCTGAATATTTTTACAACCAAATTGCTGCAATGTATTAATTTTAAACTGTAGTACGGAAAATCGAGAGCAAACAGCGTATGACATACTTTTGACTGAGCCGGCTACGAATCACAATCGATGCTCCTAACTACGACGCTTTATTAATTATTCTGCACGACTCTTTACAGATTGACTTATTAACTAGTATTTCTATAATTCTGTTTGCATTAGATAATTAGCTTGAAAATTATTAGTTTTTACTTACACATAAATTGTTATTATGATGTTGTATACTATTCAATAAGAAGTCATATTATCAAGTTTAAAGGTGGGAAATTGAACTTCATTTAAACAATTGTTTCCTTTTTAGCAAACATGCACTCATACTTCACATGTTTTTAGTTCCTTTTGTTGCCAACAGTCTCTACGCTGTCAGCGTTGTGTTTTTTTCTGCTTTCCAGATCAACAACGAGTATTGCTACTAGTGGTAAGTCATGGTTTATCATAGTTGTTTGTCGTCTGCCGTTTTTTTGTTGACAACATTTTGTATTTTACTTGTAACAACTTTTCTGAAACCGGCGGAAGTTTTGAAAAATGGACATGTATGTTCAGTCCTCGCAAAATCCACTTTTCATACTGTGTGTTGTAGATTTGCAACATGTTTTTAGTCTCTTATTAATTGTAATGCCATAAGTAACTCGGTTTAATAAAAGCCAGTAATAAGTCAAATTTTGCATACTAAAATTGGCAAATTCCAATCGATTAATTTTGAGTCAGTTATGCCATGAAATTTACTTGTCTGTGCTTGTTCCCTATAACTTCTTGGTACTTAGAAAGAGCACTATGCCAAGCCGAAGATTAATTATGTTGTGTGTTTTTTCCATCATGTGTGCGTGTGGAAATGCGCCTGTTAACACTAGGAGGAATTCTTGTACCAACAATTATTTTGTGATTTGTGGCCTCCTTAACTAGTGACTTGTGGCCTCCTGGTTTACCACCAGATGTGTTTTTTGCCTACCTGAGCACAACGTGCTCATGGTAAGCTTTTGTGATCGCCTTTTGTCCGTCGTTCGTCGTTAGTCATGAGTCGTGAACGTTTCCCTCGTTAACACTCTAGAGGCCACAGTTTTCGCCCAATCTTCATGAAACTTGGTCAGAACATTTTTCCCAGTTATATCAGCCGAGTTCAAATCTGGGTCATGTGGGGTCAAAATTTGTCATTATGTCAAATTGAAGAAAAGGCTTTTTAACACTCTAAAAGTTACATTATTTGTCCAATCGCCATGTAACTTGGTCAGAACATTTTTCCCAATGGTATCGCGGCCGAGTTTGAATCTGGGTCATGTGTGGTCAAAAACTAGGTCACTAGGTTAGCTTCAATTTTAATATGTACTTTCCAAATTTTGAAAGTCTGTTGGGACTTAAGTTTTTCAAACCATGATGATTAAGGCCGCATTTCCATCACTCTGTATCAGTATATCCATATCCCTATAAATATCTAATACATGGAAAATTGTTCGACTAATGAAACTCGGGTGAACGACCCAGGGCCTTCTGGCCCTCTTGTTTGCATTGTTTGATTCTTCACACCCTTTGTTTTTGTTTGCTATCTGATTTGATTAAACAAATGATTATTGTACTTTCCGAGGACAAGTTGACAGAAAATAAAAGGACTCGTCCGACGATAAAATTACCCATGTTGGAGGAGTCTGGCATAGGATGTCTGCACCCCCGTATTAGTATCTGTTAAACTCCCCAGAATACCTTAATTTTATTAAATATTTGCTGCATTAATTTTGCAAATATTAGGTTACATTTAGCAAAATAATTGATAATTTATTCTTTATTTTAACAGTGAATGTCAATGACAGAGCTTGGAGTATAGATCACAACTCAAGGGACCTAACAGCTCAGAGGATTGTTGTAGTATTGCTACATGTATTACTCTTTTGTGCTGCTGCAATATCATTCCACATTAAAAGACTGTCTGATATCTGGTACAAAGTTTTCTGGCGTGAACTCTCATCAGGTGTTTAAAGTCTCAAGACATGGTACGGTAAGTTAGGTATAATGTATTGCAACAAACACTTATTAATATATCACAAAATGCTCAAGTATGAGCTTTCGTGATCAGCTGTTGTCCGTCATCAACATTTTACCTACAATCTTCTCTGATTAACAGGTTTGGCTTATTGTCAATAGGGTCTTGGTTAAGTATTAACCGGGCTGGCAGTGAATACTTGTCAATGGTGGTCATTTAAATTTTGCTCACTGATTATGAATATTATATTTTATCAATCACTTTTCAAGATGCAGAAATGATACTACATATTGTAAAATAATGACTTTCCTATTAATTTAGCAATTGTATTGTTATATAACTACAAAGCGATGAAAACACTGAGCAACTTACTTTGCCTGTGATCAGTCTTAACGATTAACCAGTGGACCATGGACCAAGTTCACCACATTTGTACTGGGTCCAGCAAAACTTAAACATTAACTAGACTGACAGACCTTCAATTTCAGTTCCTTTGGTCATTAAGTAAATCATAGTTAAAAAGAAAAACAAATATGTTGATGCCCCCCAAGGGAACTTTGGGGGCATATAGTAAGCGCAGCTTCCGTCTGTCTGTCCGTCCGTCCGTCAAGCTTCTTGTGTGGAGCATAATTCCATTCGTATTGAAGGGATTCAAATAAAACTGCACATAATGATAGAGGACAATGGAAGAAAGTGCTGAGCATAAGGACCATAACTCTTTCTTTAATATTACCAGAGTTATTGACCTGTGTTGTATTTCCTTGTGTGGAGCACATCTCTATTAGTATGAAAGGGATTCAAATGAAACTGCATATAATGATAGATGGCAATGAGACGAAGTGCAGAGCACAAGAACCAAAACTCATTCTCCAAATATTTACAGAGTTATTGCCCTTTGTTTTATTTCATTATGTGAAACATTAATTCTGTTTAGAGCATAACTGCATTAGTATTGAAGGGATTCAATGAATCTTCATTTAATGATAGAGGACAATGAAACGAAGTGCAGAGCACAAGGACTATAACTCTTCAATATTTACGGAGTTATTGCACTTTATTTAATTTTCTTGTGCGGAGCATACCTCAATTAGTATTAAAGTAATTCAAACGAAACATATAATGATAAAAGACAATGAGAGGAAGTGCAGAGTGCAAGGACCACAACTCTTTCTCCAATATTTGTGGAGTTATTTCCTTTTGTTTTATTTTGTTATGCAAATCATTCATTTTCTTGTGCACAGCATACTACCACTTGTATTGAAGGGATTCAAATGAAACTTCAAATAATGGTAGTGGACAATGAGAGGAACTGCAGAGTACAGAACCATAACCTTTTCTTCAATATTACGGAGTTATTGCCCTTTGTTTAATTGTCTTGGCATAGCATAAGTTCATTAGTATTGAAAGGATTCAGATGAAACCTTATGCAATGATAGAGGACAATGAAAGGACGTGCAGAGTACAAGGACCATAACTATTTCTTCAATATTTATGGAGTTAATACCGTTTGTTAATTTTTGGTGCAGAGCAAAACTCCATTAGTATTGAATGAATTTTAGATAAAAACACATATATTAATAGAGGACGTTGAGTTATATCCATTTGATTTTTGTATGCAGATAATTACTACCTTAGTATTGAAGGATTTAAAATAACACATACTTATACAGGATGTTGAGAGAAAGTGCAGAGTACAAGGACCATAACTCTTTTTGTAGGAAGCGTCATTTGTGCCAACATGTAACTGACATTGTGTTACCCTTCTCTGATAAGCATATGCTTCGGAGACATACGTGCCATCTTGCGACAAGTCTTGTTCATCTATTGACAGTCTAAAAGCCATGATTGTTTTTAGTTATATCTGTAACAGATTGAATACAAAAGAGTGGAAAATAATCTACAAACTATGGTCCACTTCATTGTATCCCGGTCCAGTCCTTATAGCTGGCTTAGTGAACCGACAGTCCACTTATGTCAATTTTTTTCATGAAACGTGTGTGAAGACTCTGCCTAAAAAGCATTAAGTGTTTAAATATCAACTACATGCCTTAATTTCACAGCAATCACCCTTTATATATCTATATTGTTACACAGGGGCTATAAAAGAACTCCATTACGATTGATGAGGTCTCGATTCCAAAACATGAGATTAACAAGCGACTGGAAGGGGTAGTTCATCCACAGCCATCTTGTAAGTGCAGTAATAATGACAATAAATACACACATTTACCAATAAAATATGTGTGTGTGCCTGTGTTTAGTTTAACCTATATAGCAGAGTTACGTACTTATAGATTGCACTATTTCACAGAACAACAGATAAGGATTTCGCTACAATTGAGTTTTACCAAAAAATTAACGTCATCATTTAGCTTGATTTCTACTTGCCCAGGCGTGATGTCGGCGTCCAGTCTAGGTTAAATTTTTCAGTAAGCTAGTTTCTCAGGAATGGCTTGGGGATTTCATTCAAACTTAAAGCACTTATTGCCTGTATAAAAATGAACCCATAGGCCAATTTTGATAACTCTAGTTTGAAATGTGTCAAATTTGTGGAAGCCCACATCTTACACTTAGAAATTTTACATTCAAGTGATTAAAATATTCATAATAATAATGAAATAATAATAACTTAAATTATTATATAGATACCGTATAGCAAGACATTACATCAGATTCCATATGGGGTGGGTGGGGTCAACGTCACTGTTTTGAAAATTAGCAAAATGCTTTCCACTCAGTAACTGAAGAACACAATTATATTTTTTTTAATTTCCCCTACTATCAATACAGTTTGTTTTTGAAGACAATGCCAGTAACTCTGACAAGCACACGAAAAGTCGAGTGTGCTGTCCTCCGACAGCTCGCGTTAAAATAATAGGGTACTGGGTGATTTATTTGAGTATTTTTTATTTTGTAATGCCATTAGTGTTAGTTTAATACCAAGCTTAATCATGAAAATAAAATACTACAGGTCTTGTGTCATAAAAAGCTTCATTTAAATTGAATTCTCATTTTTCACTGTAATGCAATCATTTTAACATTGACCAATCATTACGTATGACATATGCTTGGCCTTTAATGCGTATTCAGTTTATGAATTGATTTTTGTCACTCATTAAATGTTTAATGCATTGAGTAAATGGTCTTACATAATTGGGTATTTACGCAAATAAGCGCCTTATCTGTTACGCTGACGTCCTTATTTAAATGGATTTAATAATCAATCACAATAGGTCATCAACTATGATGGTGCAAGGTACATTTCACAAATTGATGGTTCTGTAAACTTTGTCAACACCAGCTGAAATACTTTAAGTCAAGCTATGATTTATCTCTGATAAATATATAATGCAATTTTAAAACTAATTTATCATTATAATCATCACAGGTAATTTCTTGGCAATGTTTTTTGCATACACTTGGTGAATATAGTCATGACTCATACTTCTTATATTGTAATATCTCTTTATTTGAATGCAGGAGACTGTTCTACCCAGAGTTTTGATGGCATATGCAGTGTTCAGACCTTGTGGATCAAAATTCAAGACCAGCTGTGAAAGTGGATTTGAAGAAAACTGCCAATGGAACATTTATTTAATAAGTCATGTTTGTTATACATTGCATCTTGGAATGTAGAGAAATGTAAAGAAAAAAAACCTGATTGTGGCACTACATCATTAGTTTAATTTCTTGCAACAGGACATGCAGTTATGTAATTGACCTGACCAGCAGAACATTCATTACAATTTCTTGTAAAAACATGTACCATGAGCAACATTAAATATTTTTTGTGCCACCAGCAGAATGCTTGTTATGCTTTTTAAGGAGACATTCAGATTTTCAAGGGATCATGTTGTCGCTGCTTTGTCCATCTGTCAGTCATCACACACTTCTTATCAAGGCTATAATCATGTTCCTTGCATGAACTGTGTCTGTAGGTCAAACGTTAAGGTCATGTTTAGTGTTCCAATGTCAAACTTTCCGTTTTGCTTGTCCGGCATAAACTTGGCCATGTATGAAGGGATTTTCAAATGACTTGGTACAAATGCTTATCTGAACAAGACAGCAAGTCACCCAAATGCAACAGGTCTGTAGGTCAAGGTTATGTTCAGAGGTCAAATGCAGAAATTGACACTTAGCTTGTCAGAGATAATTCTTTGGCTTGGGAAGAGAGATTTTAAAATTATTTGGCACACATGTTTGCCTCGGTTAGATGGCGTGTTGCACACATAAACCAGGTCTGTAGATTAAAGGTCATGGACACACTTTAACTTAGAGGTCAATGGTCAAAATTGGAACTTCGCTTGAACGGGCTATAACTTGGCTATGGATGTATGGCTTTTAAAGTTACTTGGCACTCTTGTTTGCCATTACCAGATGGTATGTTACACGCATTAACCAAAGGTTAAAATTGGTACTTCTGGTTCCATTCTCGCCTATGATATTGTAATTAAGGGATATTCTTGTAACGCCAGCAGAACACATTAGGTTTGGTTTTCTCTAACTGAGAATACAATTGTTGGGGTGCTTGTAGAGCCAGTGGAATATGTTTTTTGTTATTCAGAATATAAATGAAAATACTTTAGTACTGCCATCGGAACACTTAGTTTTGATTTTCTGTTAATCACAATTTAATTGTTTGAATGCTTGAACCGCCAGCGGAACAATCTTGGTTCAGTTTTCTGTTAAATCATAATAAACGTCAGGATGCTTGTACCGCCAGTGGAACAGTTTTAATATGTTTTCTGTTATTTACAATATAAATGTTGGGATGTTTGTAGTGCCAGCGGAACACTTTTCGTTTCGTTTCTGTAAATCACTATATAAATGCTGGGATCCTTGTACCACCGGTGAAACAATTTTTATTTGGTTTTCTGTTAGTATGAATGTAAATAACAGAATGTTGTACCGCCAGCGGAACAATTTCTTGGACTTGTTTTCTGTAATTTAGAATATAAATGTTGGGATGTTTGTACCGCCGGGAGAACACTTTTAGTTTGTTATTTTGTGTTAATCAGAATATAAATGTTGGTGTGCTTGTATCGCCAGCGGAACAAATTAAGTTTGGTTTTCTATAATTCAGAATATTGATTTTGTTATGTTTGTACGGCCAGCGGAACAATTTGTGTTTTGTTTTCTGTATTTCAGAATATAAATGTTTGGATGTTTGTACCACCAACCGAACACTTTTGTTTCAGTTTTCTGTTTTTCTGAATATAAATGTCAGAATGTTTGTACCGCCAGCGGAACAATTTCTTGGTCTTATTTTTTGTAATTTAGAATATAAAAGTTAGGATGTTTGTACCGCCAGCGGAACAAATTTTGTTTTGTTTTTTGTAAGTTAGAATATAAGGGCTTCTTGTACTGCCAGCGGAACACTTTTAGTTTGGTTTTCTGTGAAACACAATATAAATGTTTGGATGCTTGTACCGCCAGCGGAACAGTTTTGTTTGTTGAAGTTTTCTGTTTTTCTGAATATGAATGTCAGAATGTTTGTACCGCCAGCGGTACAATGTGTTGTTCTTATTTTCTGTAATTAAGAATATAAAAGTTGGGATGTTTGTACCGCCACTGGTACACATTATTTTTTGTAACTTAGAAAATAAAAAAAGGCTACTTGTTTAGTTTTTTATTTTGTGTTAATCATAATAATAATGTTTGCATGATTGTACCGCGGGCGGAACAATGTTTCTGTTATTCTGAATATAAATGTCATGATGTTTGTACCGCCAGCGGAACACTTCGGTTCCTTGTAATTATGAATACAAGAATTTGTGGGGCAAAACTTAATTTGGTTTATCGTAATTAAAACAGTTTATTGTTGTACCGCCGTGGAACATTCACTGCAAATTCATGTAAATTTTTAGAAAAACAAAATGAATTTTTGCTCCGCCGATGGAACATTTTTCTTCCTTTTTGGTAATTTAATGAAAAAAATGAGGTTTATTTTTCATAAATAACCTGGAAAATTGCCCTTTTAATCGGGATTCAGTGGAAAATCCCTTTTGAAAAAATAACGACTTTGAGGAGATAGTGTTTACAGAATAAAATAGCAATACATGTGTACTTATCAGGAGATAGTAACATTTATAGAACTTACCTTCATTGTATTCATTTGTTTTCTTTCTTTTGCTGTCCATGCTGGGGACACTTAAACACCAAAGTACAGTACATTTGAAATATCAGTAGTTCAAATCAACGGTTTAACATTTTAAATAAGGAAATATTTTCGTTTTACAAGGTCATTGGAATTGGTGTCCAATAAAGTGGCTCCTCAATAATTTCCTTTATAAAACTTTGTCAATCATTTGAAACCGTATGTATAGTGTGTTCAATTTCACAAATAGGGATAATTTGCATAGTACAATTCATATATTTTTTCTGATGTCACATTTAAATAAATTCTCCACGTAACACAATGTACCTTCTGGTTCTTTATTTCACGTATTACGATAGATATCTACTTTTACGTCATTTTTCATATTAAATGCAATCACTTAAAAATCGCATGCTTACTTGTATGACATGTCACATTCAGTTACTTTTGTTGGATGTTTTGGCACTGACTGCCCCTCTGTGTAATCTGTGCAGGCGTTACTAGTGCTTGATGTCCCACACAAATCTAACAAAACACAGACGACGTATATAGACGATATTTGTTTAAAACAAAATCTACAATAATGAGTATTTCAATAATTAGGTCAGTAATACAAATGAAGTTAGGACAATTTCGCAACAAGTGTTGTATTTCAGATTCAGTACTGTTAGGACCTGCTTGTTGATCATCAGCCTTTTCCAACTGAAAAAAAACACATATCTGTGTTATGTAATGCAGGTTTGTATGGAGGATTAGGCTAGGTTTTTAAGTCATAATGTTCAACGTGTGTTGTATTTGGTTTCAAATTAAATGCATGCAATACGGATTTAACATGGCTGAGGAAAATTGATTAATGTCGTAGGATACTGTGCAAAGAACGTAACGATAAAGATGTTATCAATTGAATGTCTTTTTGGGACTGATTTTGGACGAATTGCAAACTTGCCATTGCTTTCAAAATGTCTCGGTTATAAGCCATAATGCCGCACGTCTTGACTGCGAAATTCATTTTCTCTTGTTCTCTCTTTTTGACAGACCACTTTATGTATGCCAATTTCTTTCTGATTTCTTTTAAAGTGCGCTGCCTGTTTCCCTCTTCGTTTACTCTACAAAATTATTGGCAAATACGAAACACCGCCCAAGACACAGTTTACTCTCGCAAACAGTGTATACGGTAATCAACAAATTTAAACATTTGACAAAAATAACATATCGGCATTTTTTGGCAAAAACTAAAGCATATTTGCACCATCCGATGTAAAATTTATTTTGCCTAGGAAACAATTATTACCGACGAGTGCGCAAACATCATAACTAAGGTATTATAACGAACGGTTTTTAGCGGTTATAATTATGGTATTTTAACTGAAGTTCTGTTTATTTATTATTTTGAGTATTATATTGTTCATGTAAGTAAGGTCATTCAGAATCATGTATATGATCAATCATATCAATCACAAAGTATACAATTATTTGACTAATACTCAGACAACAGTTACTAGAAAACATCCGACCCGGATTGTTTTCAGATTATATATTTTACCTGTCGTAAATCTGCCTCCATGCGGTCGCTTTATTGCACTCCGTTGAAGGCATGTATATGTGGTTGTCAAGGACATGTCTCCACTTATTGTATTCAGACACTAACGTTTCCGTCTCCCTTCGCGACCAGTTTGCCTTTCGTTTCTTCACTAGAACCTCCACTGTGATCGCTTTCGGCAACATGAAACTAGTTTTGCACGCATCCATTTTAGAAACAAACATGCAGCTTTTCTGCGAGTACGCACGTATGTGACGCGTAAACAAAAAGTACTTACTCATTTTTACGTAAGAGGTTCTCACAAATGTAGAATGTTTATTAGTAGTCTTATTCTAAGAATGCCTCTTTTGATGTGTATCCCGAAGAGGGCGTGTACATGTCAGTTAAACAACTGATTTAGCAAATAGGAAATTTAGTCGGTCACAAATGATTATTATCGCCAACCACAATACCGCACTTTGTGATTTGGCAATTGTGTCCACTACTAGTTAAACAACGAAACACTGACATTAACAGTAAAGAACTGCTTATGTTAACTGGTTATACTCAGTGTATCGCTGAAAGGCTCATACAACCTTCAGTTATTGCCAATTCTTTTATAATTAAGTTTCAGCTCAGCCCAGCTATTGTTAGAATATGAATTAAGCCATTCTGTGTTTTGATAAGGGTAACATGTTGCAGGTCAAAATCATTATCCCGAGCAAACCAGATAAACCTATTATCAAGCCTTTCATTGAATATTGAGTTTGGTGTCGATTACAACGATCTTTTATACTGTCGAAGTATACGATTTCGTCGTTCACTTAAAGCAGTTTTTTTATCAATATTTGTTCTTTTTAGAAAATTGATTAGTATTGATGCGTCACTATTTTTAATGTTTGTTTTCGTTTTCCAAATAATTGACACCAGTAGTCTTCTTAACATCATAACTAACTGTTCGTTGGACTGTTTGTTAGTTTGCACACACTTTGCTGGAAATGGGCCAATTGACAAACGATTAGAATTAGAATCTGCACAATACACAGAACAAAACAAGAAACATACATTTTATTAAAATTGGGATCGCCGGGAAACGCTAATATTTCGGGTTTTAACCAACACTGTACATATTTTTTAAATTTCAATTCATCAAGGATGAAAACAAGAGCTAACGTTAAGAACTTAAAACAATCTACACTTTAAATCAACGAAGCATTTGACATTATTCTCTCCACACCCGTATCACACAACATGACCGCATTGCTTTACATTTAGCTCACGGTCATACATTTAACACTGGTAAATCATGTTATGGAAAAATTAACTTTCTTAACCTTCTGTCATTCTACCCTCAGATTTGTTCTTAGATCGTTTGTATGTGGCGGCAGCGCCAACCAACAAGCCTAGGATAACGCCACCTATTGCTATACCCGCAATTGTTCCTGCCTGTGATGCACTTTTACTTTGTGTTTCGATGTCTGAAGTTATTTTGTAAAAATGTTTAATGTAAGCATAATGTAACTAAAAGCTTGTGCTACACATGTGCACAGGGGATAAGTATTATATCGCGAGAAACACTGAATTGATGGGAAACAGCTTTCAATAAATATGTGAGCATGTAATTCAGAAATACCACTGTCGAACTGAGTGACTAAAGACGGACGGTATTAATATTAGAATGTACATATTCTTTATTTTTGAAAAAAAAACACTTTTGCTGGGATACAACGATGCGCAGTAGTTTCAGATATGATAGCTGGGATAGACAAAGGTACAGTTTGGGTACCATAACCATCATTATTTCGAAATACTACACAGCAACTACATACCTGCATCATAACCATTTGTAAACGTAACGATTTCCGAATAGCTGCTGTTGCCTTATACGCTTGTATTTCTAAGACGAAGATGGTGAGATCAGATAGTTGAACCGTTTAGGACCCGGAAGACCTCCATGATAGTGTCTCTGCTGTTCCAGTAACAGCCGTCGTTAGTCTTTGTGGTTGTCTTGGTTGTGCTAAAATTATAACAGTTATGTTTATTTCAATTAACAATAACAGTTTAGTATATAGATTGTTCAGTCTTAAACGAATAGCAACTATTTTTCTGAAGTTGAACGAATACCGGATTTACAAATTTAAAGTTTTACCAGTTCAGCCAAGAGAAATTATTATAGGCTAAAAGTAATAAACCATTCTCTGTTAGTTCGAAGTTTTAAAACAACACTCATTTGGAAGTTACGCGCATTTATATTATAAATGAGTGAAAAACTAGTATGTTTCGATGACTTATCGTGGATAATCAGTTGTGGTTTTCTGGATGACAATACTTACACATCAATGTTTGATGCTTTGCAGTATATACGCATTCCATCATTTTCACCCCTTACCCGGTATGTATACTGGCTACGAACTGAGTTGCTAAACAGTGATGCCGATACCACATCCTCTCGAGAGACGGAAATATCATCGTGAAGACTTCCGGAGTACCGTTATCTTTAAACCATTGGACTGTATCCGCGAGGTTTGCTGGGGATGTGACATACTCGAATGTTGTGTCGTTTTCAAGCAGAACCGACACATCTTTTGATGGGGACGCCAGCGTCACATATGAAACTGAACTTAAAATAAAGCAAATGCCTATAAAGGGTTTGTATCACATATTTAAAAAACCTTTGCTATGATGGGAAGTCAATAATCTTGTTTAAAGGAAAGCACTGAATACCAGAAAAAAACCAACACGAACAACATATGAACAATACTGGATAAATGTAAAAAAAACTTATTGTAATTTTAACGTAAATATTGAGGATACGTTAATGATAAATAACCATTCTAAATTATTACAAATGATATACCAAGAACATTTATTAATATTAATGAAGAGTCGTTTTTATTTTTCTGTGTACCTATTGAGGGTAGCATAATATTCGACGCCATGCACGTGAAGTTGCCTTCCATATTAAGATTGACGTGCGCGAAGAACAAGTTTTGGCTGACGACAACGCCCCCGGAATGCATCCACGTGTAGGTGGGAGGTGGATTGCCCATACATTCGCAGGTAATATTAAGCTGAATTCCACTTATTGCGTCAATACTGCGACTGACACTTCTTTCATTGAAGACAAATACAGGAAACGTCGGCTCTTCTAAGATAGTATACACCTTACAGTAACAAATATACCTGAAGTTACACTATAATACACAACACGTTAATTCCTTATACTGACTCTCTTCAAATATAATAAGGGTACAAATCTGTCTATGAAATTAAAGATGTTCAATAAAGCCTGGTTTCAATACACACAATGACCAGTCAACAACTGCTTGCTTACGCAGAACATTAATACGCGGCTTCGGTGCAGATACCAGATAATGGTGTCCGTTATTTCCAGTACAATAAATCCTTGTCCTGACTTTGTCTTTTGTAAACATTGATCGCAGCGTGCTGGTTGTTACATCGTGACGTGTTTTATTGTAGACAAAGCGGTAACGTAAACTACACTTGTAGCCTTGCTAATGACTGTACCAATATATGGACGGCGGTGGTATTCCAAAGTCACTCGTACACATGATCTGAACGGCTGATCTTGAATAACTGATAAGGGGTCTTCAGTTGGAGACAGACTCAACGTACTAATAGACACAGAAAGTTAACACACATTGAATTTAATTCGAAATATGCGACGCCATACTAGTAAAAACCATAAAGTATTAAACGCTGATACGATTTGCCGGTAATTAACATTATGTGTATCATATTATTTGGATATGCAAACGTATGTCTTAAATGGAATATGTCATCGAAAAAGGCCTCAAGGGGACAATGTCTTTAAATAATCTGAAATTTAGATACTAATGCTGGCATATCGTAACGGTTAAAACAGGATATATATAATGGGAAAAGAGTGCACGCATTCTGAGATAAAACTCAATTTATAATAAGGGTTGTGTTTGTTCGGCCCTTTTCCTGTTTAACTGTTGTCGTCACAATTGTGATCATTTCGTATAACCATAGTTAACACATGATTCCTTACCAAGCATTATAGCGCAGTTTGTTAAAGCGCTGTCGGCTGTCATTTCTTCGAATGGCTGCTAAGTCGTCAGTTCGATACCCGCTTGGGACTGTTTTGCTGTATTGTTTAAATCAAATATCTTAATGAGTATTATATACGTTTTTATTTATTTAATGCACATATCTTAGTAAAGCGCATTTCTATTAACAAACCATAACGCGACAGAAGCAGTATTTGACCGATTCTAACTTGGCGTTAAATTGTTTATATGTAGCCCACATATTAATTTTATTATAATTGTACAATACTGCTAAGCGCCGTCGCAAAATCCGATTATTCGATAATCGCAGAGAGGTTACCCCTGTGTTCTGCTTGATACCACGACGAGATTAAGTATTCCGTCGAATTCCGAATGAAAAATATCGGCTTAGTTGCGATGACTCAAAATGCAAAGAGCGAAAAATGTTTCTTTCACTTGAAACGTTCTGTATTTTGTCTGAAACGTAAATAACAATATGGATATTTGTAATCCAACAAAACTGTTCCCATTCGTTGCAGGTTTGCCTAGGCCAGCACCAAACGTGACTATCGAGTATGACGTGTTTGCTACGTTGCACTCCAACTCTAGCCTGAGTTTTACGGCTGTGTCTTATCCGGCACCGAACTAGTCCAACTTTATATGGCGACACTGAAGCGGCAATTCATGCTGCGTGAACCACCCAGAGCTTATGTCAGTTTCTCAAGATGTGGATTCGGGAAATAGTTCGGCAAGGTCTACTATTTCCATTCCGAACACAAGTGAGCAGGACACCGGTTTGTAACTTCTGATAGTCATAGGAGGCAATGAACAGCCTCCTTGGATAGCTATGTTTCGGCTCTCAACAGGAACCCCAGGAAGATACTCGCGTACGCATTTGTTTTGGTTTGATATTTATTGTCGTGTAGAAATGATAGACCCTTTCAAAATACGTATTTCTTTGTATTATAAGGATAAGTTAAATGCGCACCAATTTAAAGTATTTTGTTTACTTAATTATATGCATACTGTATTCATTAAATGTTGCGTTTAGTAGAATACATTTCTCAGATGATAGGCTACCAATACCTGCATCTTCAGGCTGCGAGATGAGAGTGCAGAATATTATATCGCAAACATCAGTATGCCTGTCATTGTATACAGAACAACTCAACTCATGTCAAAAATGACTGGGATTCATTTGCGATATCCCTTGCGTTCCCCTAACGAGCCATGTCTGTTTCGACAATTTAATCGGATTTTCCTTCGATGTGACTCACCATACGAACACCGCCATGCCAAGGTAAAAACGTATATAGCTTACAATAAATATCGTAATAAATATGACAGAAACAAATATATGAATAAACACAGTTCTTCAAGACACACAATAACTATAATTGCTCATACAGGCGTGTGTAAGCGATATATCACTAACTGTTTGTTTCAACTTTTAAGGCTATACATCTTAGCACAAGTGTTAATATATTGGAATGTAAGCGAATCATATCTTCCCTTGAACACTTAAAGGTGCCATCAATGTGTGAGCAATATGTAATCATTTAGCAATTATATAACCAAAACCTAGTAGTGGACCTATTGAATTTTAATTGTCGAAATGTAAATATTCGAAAATGTACGAACAAACGTCAATTGTATGGAATGCTATCAAAATCTATGGAAATATATTCGAAAATAAAATGTAAATTCGAAAGCCAAAAGTAAATGTACAACCGTCAATTGTTAATACGTGCATGAAAGTTATACGAACGTCAAAGTAAATGTACTAAAATTAAATGCAAATACAAAGTACGAATGCTAAATATATTTAATTATAGAAGCGCTATTTCCATTCAAAATCATCATAAATTAGCTAACATATAATAATAGGAAACATAGGTTTACTTGTACGATTGTTTTACAAGTAAGTAAAATATGTATAAAAAAAAAACAACTAATTAAATAAACCAACCACAAAGAGTACACATATATACATTTATTTAATATTAAATAAAATAAGAAGCTTAAGTTGTACAAACTATTGCAATCTAGCCAAGGATGCACATTTCCTCAGGGATTGTGGTAGAAATGCGCTATGCAACTTTATTTAGAAATAGACCAACTGTTCCAATATAATAAAAGCCTTTCAAGACCTGCTTTACAATCCGAAAATAATTTATATTTTGTTTTCATCGATCAATGTCCACTTTTCATCCTTTGCATTTATCATATTGGTCTCAAAGGTGTTTGTGATTTAGTAGCCACAGTCTATGAGGACACCACGGCAACAACTACCACGCAGCGCCCGTCAACGACAATGGCCTGTACGTATATGAAATTAGGTTTCTAGTTCTACAACATAACATCTATTTTAGTGGCTTACTGTATTGTAATACAGTGCGGCTTATTTTAATCCAGCGATGAACATTTATTATTAACATCACAATATAGCATATTGTGACTACCTTAATTTTACATTAATTATGTGCCTATATTTATGTGTTAATTTCAGATTTCTCTTTTGATAAAGCCACGTCGGAGTCTTTTATCGTAGATATATATGTGGACACTCAAACATGTTATATTTTATCAGGTCCAATATACGAGGACCCCGATGATACGAAAAGTTCACCCGGCAGACCAATGTCAATGGGGACGGCGATTTTCGAAAATGAAGGTATGTGAAATGATTAAACATGTATTTATATTAATCTTATTATTTTAATGAAACAGGCATTGGCTTTGTATGAAGTGTTTAATTCGCAATGTAGTAAGTCAGCAGATTTTATTATAGACATACCTTTCAAATACAATCTTCACAGCGATCTAAAGTATTGAAGCGAACACAAACGGTCAATATTTGGTGATTTGATTGCTATTATATTTTCTAAAATACTTATTTTCAGGTTGTTATGAGAACAATCTGCCAAGCAGGATGTAAGTAAAAAAACTGGTATTCAATACAAATATTTTTTATTACTAAATAATCCAGAATTTATTTAATATACATGAAGTCAACTTGAATAACCTGATACATTAGCATACATGTGGTCGTACAAACAGAAAGTGTTAGTTTTCATTTAGGGTAGTGTTAATTTCTAGAAAATATGACACATTAAATTAATTTTTTATGTAATGTACAGTGCAGTTTGTACGTGTAGTATGCAATGTTCGTGTTGTATTAAACACAAAACAAAGTTTAGAATAATACGCTACTTCTCTCGTCCAGAGTAGAAGTCATTTATAAAATAGGATATGCCAACATAAACTGAAACATGTGATGTTCCGGGTTATTGCATTTTTGTATTGGCCTGTCATTACTGTAACGCAAGCACGTTTCTGCAGGAACACAATCATATTTTTGTCATACATCTGCATCTCTCCAACAAACAGAACACGGGGTAAAATGCGTGGCGTTATTAAGACACAGCAGACCAAATGTCCATTGAGACCGACAAAGAAGCAATACGATAATTTAGGTATATAAGTAAATCCATATATAATTTTACTGATATAACGACACTGTTACGAATTTTCTCTGGTAGCATCGTGCCAAAAGTCAGTGAATGTATCTAATGGCTGCCAAACTGAACAGCAACGTAGCAAATTATTAACTGGGAATACTTACCAGAAACGAGTGCTTTCTGGGGTTAATACTAGGTCATGCTGTCTCTCTGGATGAGAACTGACTTCACACGCCTTTGAAGGGATAAATAAGGTCCCTGAAGGTACATAACTGAAATATTATTCCAGGTACTGAGCAGGTTCTCTTTCCGGTCATCTATGGTATGTATGGTATGCAGCAGAGACTGTATTTGTCTCTCAAATACTAACCAAAGGTTTTCTACTGGACTTAAATCAGAGGACTTGGCTGGCCAAAATAATACCGAGATGTTGTTGGATTCCTTCAATGCTGTAGATTTACGGGTGCATTGTCTTCTTGGAATATCTAATTATTATCTATGAAAAGCTTGACAATGGTTGGCCATAAATATGTGTCTAATGTCTCAATATACTTCTTTGAGTTCATATTTCCATCGATAAAAGCTAAAGTTACCACACCGGTGTAACATATACAAACCCAGACCATTATCTTCAAGTTCTTACTATGGCTGCCTGAGATAAAGCCCAAACACTAAGGTCTCCACTTTTCACTGGCCTTTCTACAGACTCTCCATTGACCCTGGGCTATAAATATATTCTCATTTCGTCACTAAAAATCACCTTTCTCCAGTAAGACTCCACTTTCCATGTATATTTAGTCCTACATCAATAAACCATCTTCCTCTTGTAGACAGCTGTGATATTCACCCTCTTCCTTACTGACCGTCTTGTATAACCTAGCCTGTTCAAATTTATCTGCACAGTTCTGGTTGAACATTTAGCAATCCCAGCACTGATGAAATCACAAGTAATATCCCGTAAAGGTTTCCTTCTATCCGACTTTACAATCCGCGAAAGTTTGCGCAATCCTCAGCTGCTGACTATTTTCGGACGTCCGGATCGATGTTCATTTTCTATTGAACCACGAGCCCAATATCGCTTCAAAAACATCGAGACAATAAATTTACTATTCTTCTGCACCTTACACATCTTCGATGCCCTATATCCATCTTCAATCATTGATACGATAACTCATTTTTCCTCGTCTGACATTTGTTTTCCGTGTTTACCCATTCCGAAACCAGAAACGTTTCTACTGTAAACAGACGACAGTTTTCGCCTAAATCTATGTCAATCGCATTAGTCTCCCTTTGGCCAGTTTTAATACAATGTTAAAGGCAGCGAACGGTTTTTCAGTTTATATACGAGCGAATTTAAAACGCCTTTTTTACTTAGCAAGCGCGACGTCATTTGAAAATTTCACTAACTTTTGGCATGTCGCTGTATGTCATAATACGATTATTTATACCAACAATCTGTATAAGCATCAAAGGGTCTTTTTCAGTTGCCTTTTTTAAATCCAAACAAATATTGACAATTTTTATTTCACATGCAATCGTTCATGCAGGATCGTTTATGTTACCTTTGAACATTCTGATAACTGTATATAACTTTGATCACACTACAAATACCTAGTTTATAATTTACTTGAAAGGTGTGTTAAAAACCATGATTTAAGTATTTCGCTTGTTGGGTGGTTTCGTTGCTGTCTTTGTTATTTTTTGCGATTTTATTCTTATATGAGTTTCTTAATCGAATTTCAGGGAGACGACACAGGTATGTTTGGCGAACGTGTCAGAGACAAATATTATTACCATTATTAATATTCATGACAAAAATATTTAACGACATTTATGACAAAATTAAGTATTAAAAGCAGTTATTCATTTGGTTAGACCATCGTTGCTTTAGAATGCATATTACCTATTTTAACATATAACGCTATTCTTAATTATTATCGAGTGGTTCATTAAGCGTTAAATTGCTTACAAATGTATGAAAGAACAACATGTTTATGCATGTCATTAGTTTCTTTATCTAATATAGAAATGAACACCGGTATAGGGAACTCGATGCTGCTGTCGGTCCATCTGGTCCAAATAGCAGTGCACGCGTGTAGTGAACACCGGTATAGAGAACTGGACGTTGCTGTAGGTACATCTGGTCCAAAATAGCAGTGCACGCGTGTAGTGAACACCGGTATAGAGAACTCGACGTTGCTGTCGGTCCATCTGGTCCAAATAGCAGTGCACGCGTGTATGAGATACGTCTTTGAAGTGTGTGTGAGGGTTCTTTCTGTTTGTGTTCAAGACTGTTTGTGTTCAGACTCAGAAAAACTGTGGTGATATATACGCTGCATGTGTTAATAGAAGTGCTGTTTACGGAAACCCTGGCAATTTCCGACTTCAGAGCAAAACACGTACACGACAAAATTAGCATACAGAAAAATATTTTCTGTGAAAGTTATATTACATGTACAGACAAATCTTTATTTAACCATTATGTGTCGTGTAAAATATGATTATTTGTAAGATTTACAAAATGTCATTTACTAAAACGTATGTTTGTGAATAATATATGGTGAATATTGACATAGTTTGAACTGATTTCACCATATTTAATAAACAGTAAAATATTCGTATGTTTATTGACATGAAATAAAATATATCCTTAATATTCAAATACAATATTTGCCTTGTATATACATGTATATACATGTTTATGTGAAAGTTATAGTAACATTTGCCTTTAATATACATGTACACAAACGTTAATGTGAAAGTGATATTGTGTTCGATGTATACATACATGATACGCGATGATTGACATTTCGTTTGTTGACTTGGAGCCTTTTTGCCTAAGCTCAACTAAAATCCCGTTGAACGTGCAGCATTACTGTATACGTTTTATGGGTCAATTATAAGTGGTTTTGATTAGAAAGAAAAATTGTTTGAAATACTAACAAGCGTCATATTTAGATACATGTAACATGAGAAAATTGTGCTTTATGAGAAAGCGTTTATTATTAAATAACTTGTCGAAAGCAAATCGGACGCTACTGCAAATGGGAGAAGTTTAAAATTGCGTACTTTAAAATCAGAGGCCTTCGTAAGCACATATATAGACTGCATAAAGTGGCGCTAAAGTTAACTTGTAGTTCGTTCTTTGTGAACGTATACAATTGTTCTTCAGTTATTACTACCTCCTCAGTTTTAATTACACAATTTTCAACCCCTACGAGCAATTATGTAAGAACTACGAAATGCACAGTGTACATCAGAAAAGAAATGATTGACTAAAGTGGTACAATCAATCACTTGTTTTCTTCACGTAAACAGGAAAAATAAACAATCATACACAATTCATGATGACATTTTGGCCTGTGTTACAAAAATGGACCATACCGAACTGTACACATGTGGCACAATAAAACAGCAATCAAAGAATAACACATTATAAGTAAATTCAGACACATTTAAAAGCCAAACGCAGTGTGGACAAACCTAACGCTTGATGTGACTCTATAGCACACAGCCTTTACTGGTAGTAAGGTATGATCATGGAATCAAATGCGAGACAACTCCACCACTAGATATACCAATCTTACAGTATTGTAAAGTATGGATCAATTAACCTAACCAATTAACCTAACAAAGACGTTTTAGTATGACTATTATCAGAATTTACAAAAATTATTGTATCCATGTAAATATAGGCCTCCGGCCCAGAATACAACATATATAACAGTTATAATACATACTGAAATATACCACCGTGCGATCCTAATATTGATAATATTTTATGTATATGGCACAGAATACAGCATATATAACAGTTTCAATCCTTGTAATTTCCAATAGACAACTGTGTTATCATAGAATCAATACAATGTATTGGTCTGGCCCAGAATACAACATACGTGTATATTATGGTTTCAAATCAATTCAGACATACCATTGTGTTTTCATATTGGCAATATAATTTATATATCCAACCCACAGCACAACATAAACAGTTTCAAACAATTCAGATAGGTGTGTTTTCAAAAGTGCAATATAAAAATGTATCGTTCCGAATTAGAGTACCGCATAATTATAACAGTGCAATACAAAACAATTCAAATAGGCCAATGTCTTAACTTATAAATATCTATTAAGCATAGATTGAGATATATAGTAATACAATACATTTACATTCGAAATAGACAACTGTTAAGCAATTACAAACACAGTATTATTTTTAGTAGGTAAGCCTGTTGTTTTGATACATGTCATTGCATATACCATTGTTATAAAACATTTCAGAATGGTCACAAGACTAAGGCTCACAAACTAATTCAAATATGAAAATAGTTAGTGTTATGTTAATTTGTAAGAGCCACATCTCAATGATATTAACTTGATCATGCATTAATATTCAATATGTAAAAACGGTTTAAAATTCTCCATTTTAATAACGAGCCTTCATTAAGCAACAATTGATTCAAAACATAATGCATGATCAAGATAATGTAAAATATAAAAAGAACTGATGAGGTGAAATCAAACTGTAAGCTTGCAATTCTAAACTATCAAGTATTTGTAAAAAGTATTTCAATATTTAAAAAGTTCTGTTTGTTTAACTAAACCGTTTCTAAAGAATATTAGCATATAATCTTTTTTAAACATGTAAAATTACAAGCCTGAAATTATTATAGGGTATACGTGAATTAACAAGAGCTGCCTTAGGACAGTGCGCTCGACCATACACTACACTTAAAGTCTTTTATAGTATAATATATTCTGTCAGTGACTTTACATAATGACCATGAAAACGTATGTGATATTTTATTTGAATATATGTAGTAGTTACAGAGATATGTCCTTGCAAACAAACTTTAACCTGAATATTTCTAAGTACAAAAAGGGTCATAATTCTGCTAAAATGCTGGTCGCAGTAATGGACATTAGCTAGTGACGTTATAATATGACCCTGAAGACATGTGTGAAGTTTCAACTGAATATCTGGATTCAGCTAAATTGCAGATAAGAGTTATAGGCCTTGGTCAGTGACCTCACACAATGACCCCAAAGACATGTGTGAAGTTTCAATTAAATATCTGTAGTAGTTACAGATATATATACATGTACTTGTTGCACTCAAACCATAACCTTAATTTTCTAAGTACAAAAAGGGGCCTAATTCTGCTAAATTGCAGGACAGAGTTATGGGCCTTGGTCAGTGACCTTACATACTGACCAAGAAGGCATGTGTGAAGTTTCAATAGAATATATGTAATAGTACTGTAGTTATTGATATGTGTACTCGTTGCACGCAAACTTTAACCTGAATTTTCTTAGTAAAAAAAGGGGGCATAACTCTGTTAAATTGCAGGTCATAGTTATGGGTCTTGGCCGGTGACCTTATATTATAACCATGAAGGCATGTGTTAAGTTTCAATTGAATATCTGTAGTAGTTACAGAGATATGGACTTGTTGCACTCAAACCTTAACCAGAGCATTACGCCGACGCCGACAAACGGGTGAGTAGTATAGCTCAAACTATTCGGTGAATAGTCGAGCTAAAACACATATAATTATTTAAAATTTAAGTCGATGTAATACAACATTTTAGACTATGATTGCAATCATTTCACTCACAGCAATTACAATTGCTTGTTTTCTAATTAACAACTGCTGGATAAAAATATCAAGTGTTAATAACACTGGTAATTATTCCAATCATTGCTTCTCTTATTTAGTGTGGTAAGAGCAAATGAACTTCATTGCAAATTGACTGTCTCTAGTAATGAGCATATACATACTGGACTCCACACAAGTTCTGCAATTACTGCCTTGTAAATAGTTAAATGAACTGATCACTTTTGGTTATCAGACGTATTGGGTGTTTCACGTTCATTTGTTTACATCTGCAGCATTTTTGGATCACACACACCAACAAGTAGCTTTTTTCAGTCTCCTCATTGTACGCTTGCCTTGCATTCTTGGTTCTTCAACCTTAACACATATTCTAAAAGTACAAATGAAAAAATATGTGTTGAAATGAAATACACATTAAGAAATACATAGAATTCCAGACAGTGCAAAACCTGTCAGACAGTCAGACATGTCAGACAAAAAATGGGGTTGTCTGACAAAAATTTATCACAAACCTTATACATATTATTATTTAATGTTAGTTAGACCTTTTTTGGTGTATAAATGAATTATTACTGCAACAATCAGTGTATGCATTACGTTATGCCAAATAAATAAATAATAATCAATTAGTTAAGAGTGTATATAATGTTTTCAACATGTGGTGTATGCTTTACTAATCATTGTCTGACAGCTGACTTAGATGTCCACGGAGTCTGGGATTAACCAAAAAATTCTGATTAAAGTTGATCTACATGTTATGTATTCTTATAAACAAACAACAATTTTATTTTCATGAAACAATCAGCAATTTCATTTTCTCAAAATATCAAACTTACTAAATCAAGCTTGGACAAGTTGAAGTTTGACCAAATGTTGTTTTCCATCATTTCTGCTGAAGTTGGACTGTATAATCAAATGCTCTTTCATAATCTGCATACCTGTGTGAGGAAGGGGATACATGTATGTATTCTTTATCTGTTAACAGCTATTTACAAATGAGCATTAAATGGACCTGTTCACAGATTGGCCAACTGGCAAGTTTCAAAATGCTTTTCGTAGATCCCAAAAAGAAAATACATTATATATAAACAAGCAAAATGACACTACTGACAAAGTAATATATCAGAAATACGGTGTCTTTTATGAACAATTATAAATTGAAATAATATTATAGTTTTATGAAAATTCATCAACTGAAATGGATAAAATTATAAAGCGTTTGTAACGCTTTTTGTCGGTATTTTGGAAAACGCGTGTATCACTTACATAGCGATTAGCATTAAACATTCACCTCAATCACAACGCAGACAGAAAGCCGAGTGCTTACAGTGAGTGGTTTTGATCCCGGTGGACGTGGTTTTAGTCCCGTCCCGGGCAATTTTTTTAATTTTTTTTAATACAATATTTGTTTTTGGTCAATCCAACATCTGTAGTTTAAATTGCAGTTAAGACGTTAAGTGACACTTTTCAAAAATACGAAAATGTGTGAACAAGTCCCTTTAAAAGAAATATATTTTCATGCTATTGCAACTGCTGGTATTTTGCCAGTCTACTGCAGGTAAGATTAACATCATATATAATCATAGATCTACACATAAATATTTTGAATTTTATAATTAATACTGTTTAGCAGGTTAACCAATTATGTATGATGTCATTAATTAAGATATGATTGAATTTTACAGAAGATCATGTTAGAATCAAAAACATTGACAGGTTAGCGTTGGCTATTGCGGTTGTAACCAAAAGTTTGGAGTTTTGATGTGAAGCAATTAAACCATGAGGGCAGTAGCCCGGTTTATTACTGCATTAACCAACGCTAACCTGCCAATTATTTGGATTCCAAAATGCTCTTCTGTAAAATACTTCTGTAATTTTAAAGGTTATGACTGAGAACTCTAGGAATCTATACTCCGCCCATTTTCCACAAAAGTACATTCACATGCGTTTCAGTGATGTCAATAAACCATAACAATTCAAAATGACGTCAGCTTCATTTATAAACATTGAGCGAATGGCGTTATACTTGTTGATAAATACAGTGAAAATATTAAGCACGTGCATTTTACTGAACCATTTTAATTACTAGAACTATTTTCAAAATATTAGGCTCCTCCCATAATTTGTTGCAGAATAACACATGGTTGATTTTATTCATTATCTATAAATAATTAGCTGGGATGCCGTGCCGTGTTAGAATTAAATATAACGGATAAATGCATTTGCTGTTTATTACTTTTGTAATTAAATATTTTAATATTGATCATAACGATAAATAAGAACCTGATAATTAATGCAATGCATGTAATCATGAAATATAGGATGTATATTTTGTGTGTGAGATTGCTTAAGCTTATTCATACATTAATACTTCAGAACTCAAATGCATGAAATGTATTGTTCCAATTAGTGAAATGATACCAACATTCAATTTATTGCCATATGATGTACGTTTTAATAAATAATGCAACTTCAACAAAAGCAACTATATTGTTCTCCTACTGATAAACCATACTTTATTTGCACAAAGATTACACGTACAAAACAACACACACATTTTGAAACAGTTGTGATAGTGAAGTTAAATTTTTTAAATAGTCGCGAAAATACATGACAATAGAGATATATTTACTTCAATTCTGATTTAAAGTGCAATTATGATTATTAAGTTCTGAAAAACATTTTTCCAAGTGCAAAACACATATTTACTTACTTGATATTTAAGGAATGCAGGCTGCATTGTGCTCCTAGAAAGACAATCTGCAGTTGACAAAACGATTCTCAAGTCAAGATGGCGGCCGCGAATAACTGCCTTGAACTGGTCATAGAAGCAAACATCAGACTGACCGATGTGGGCATGTTTGCTGGGTCCCATATGGACTTGCTAGTCAGGAACCCGTATGGTCTTTCTTGCTGGGACACATATGGGTTTGCTTTTGCGGGACGCATATCTAGGATTTCATGCTAGGACCCATATTGGCTTCTTAGCCTGGATCCTACCTGTGACTGATATGGGCATGACAATGTATGTGGGACCCATACGGAACCCATGTGGTTAATAAGCCCAGTCATAGCCCATATTGGGACCCCATAGGCTGGCTTGCCGGGAACCCACGAGCTTACTTGCTGGGGACCCATATGGGCTCTATTAATGGGACCCGTATTGGGTTTATTGTTGGTGTCCCATATGGGCTTGCTTGTTGGGAACCCATATGGGGATGCTCTTTGTGACCCATATGGGCTAGTTTGTTGGAGACCCATACGGGCCTTTTTGCGAGGACCTATATGGGCTTGCTTGTTTGGTACCCATATGGGCTTCCGTGCTGTGACCCATATGATTGCTGATGTGACCTTATGCGCTTGCTTGTTGGGGACCCATATGGGCTTTCTTTCTGGGACCCACATGGGATAACTTGTTGGGGACCTATTTAGGCTTTTTTTGCTGGGACCCATATGGGCTTTCTTGTTGGGCGCCCAATTGGACTTTCTTGCTGGGGACCCATTTGGGCTGTTTTGATTGGACACATATTGGGTTGCTTGTTGGGACACATATGGGCTTGATTGTTGGGAACCCATATGGGAATGCTCTTTGTGACCCATATGGGCTTGTTTGTTGGGGACCCATATGGGCTCTCCTGCTGGGACCCATATGATATTGCTGTTGTTGACCCATATGGGCTTGATTGTTGGGAACCCATAATAGGCTGTCTTTCTGGGACCCACGTGGGATTACTTGTTGGGGACCTATATAGTGTTTTTTGCTGGGAACCTATACGGGGATGCTCTTTGTGACCCATATGGGCTAGTTTGTTTTATCCATATGGACCTTCTTGCTGGGACTCATATGGGCTTGCCTGTTTGGTACCCATGTGGGCTCTCTTTGTGGCCGGGACACATTTGGGCTTGGTTGTTCGGGACCTATATAAGTTTTCGTGATAGGACCAATATGGGCTTACTAGTTGGGAACTCATATGGGCTTTCTTGCTGGACCTATATGGACTTGCTTGCCTGCGACCCAAGTGGGTTTAATATGGGCAAGACGATGTATATAGGTCCCACATGGGGCCGATGTGGAAGATCAGCCTAGATATAGGCCTTATCAGGCCCACATCTGATAGCTTACCGGGACCCATATGGGCATGCCTGCAAGGAACCCATTTGGGCTTGCCTGCTTGGTCCAATATGGGCCCGATATAGGCAGAAAAACAAATATGGGTCCCACTTGGGGCCATGTGGTATATTTGCTCAGGTATTTCCCATACTGGGCCCATATAGGCCTACTTGCTGGGACCCATATGGGTCTTCTTGTTGAAAACACACATGGACTTTCTGGATGGGGACCCATATGGGCTTGACCTTTGTGACCAATATGGGTCTGTTTATGTGGGTCCCATAGCGGCCTTCTGGCTGGGACCCATATGGGCTTACATGTTGAGAACCCTTATGGGCTCTCTTTCTGGGACCAATGTGGGCTTGGTATCGGAGGCCCACATGGACATGCCATATGGGCTTTCTTGCCGGGACCTATTTGGGCTTGCTTGTTGGGGACCTATATAAGCTTTCTTTCTGGGACCCATATGGGCTTACTAGTTGGGAACCCATATGGGCTTTTTTGTTGGTACCTTTATGGGCTTGCTTGCCTGGGTCCCAAGTGTGTCTAACATGGGCAAGGTGATGTATATTGGTCCCATATGGGGCCCATGTGCAAGACCAGCCCAGGCATAGCCCTTATAAGGCCCACATGTTATGACTTACCGGGACCCATATGGGCATATTTGCAAGAAACCCATGTGGGCTTGCCTGCTTGGTCCGATATCAACCCGATATAGGCAGAAAATATAATATATAGGTCCCACAGGGGGCCAATATGTTATATCTGCCACCTGTAGCCCATATTGGGCCTATATGGTCTTGCTTGCTGGGGGCTTGTTTGTAGCTGTGATATTTAAAATTAAATTGCAGAATCCATGTTTTGGAAATGATGTGTAGTGCTGCCGTCGGGTGATTTATCTAAATCTTTTTGTTTGCACCCAAGACGGACTGATAAACACCATTAAAACATTAACTAGGCTCAGCTGATAGTCACCGTGCCACCTTAGTCAATCATTTCTTTTCTGATGTACACTTATACCACTTCGTAGCATTTCGTAGTTCTTACATAATTGCTCGTAGGGGTTGTGAATTTGTGTAATTAAAACTGAGGAGGTAGTAATAACTGAAGAACAATTGAATACGTTCACAAAAAACTAACTGCAAGTTAACTTTAGCGCCACTTTATACAGTCTATATATGTGCTTACGAAGGCCTCTGATTTTAAAGTACGCAATTTAAAACTTCTATCATTTGCAGTTACGTCCGATTTGCTTTCGACAAGCTATAACTCTCACATAAACATTTCTATACATGTATATACAAGGCAAATATTGTATTTAAATATTAAGGATATATTTTATTTCATGTCAATAAACATACGAATATTCTACTGTTTATTAAATATGGTGAAATCAGTTCAAACTATGTCAATATTCACCATATATTATTCACAAACATACGTTTTAGTAAATGACATTTTGTAAATCTTACAAATAATCATATTTTACACGGCACATAATGGTTACATAAAGATTTGTCAGTACATGTAATATAACTTTCACAGAAAATATTTTTCTGTATGTCAATTTTGAAGTGTACGTGTTTTGCTCTGAAGTCGGAAATTGCCAGGGTTTCCGTAAACAGCACTTCTATTAACACATGCAGCGTATATATCACCACAGTTTTTCTGAGTCTGAACACAAACAGTCTTGAACACAAACAGAAAGAACCCACACACACACTTCAAAGACGTATCTCTTACACGCGTGCACTGCTATTTGGACCAGATGTACCTACAGCAACGTCCAGTTCTCTATACCGGTGTTCACTACACGCGTGCACTGCTATGTGGACCAGATGGACCGACAGCAGCATCGAGTTCCCTATACCGGTATTCATTTCTAGATTAGATAAAGAAACTAATGATTTGCATAAACTTGTTGTTCTTTCATACATTTGTAAGCAATTTAACGCTTAATGAACCACTCGATAATAATTAAGAATAGCGTTTATATATATTAAAATAGGTAATATGTATTCCAAAGCAACGATGGTCTAACCAAATGAATAACTGCTTTTAATACTTAATTTTGTCATAAATGTCGTTAAATATTTTTGTCATGAATATTAATAATGGTAATAATATTTGTCTCTGACACGTTCGCCAAACATACCTGTGTCGTCTCCCTGAACTTCGATTAAGAAACTCATTTAAGAATAAAATCGAAAAAAATAACAAAGACAGCAACGAAACCACCCAACAAGCGAAATACTTAAATCATGGTTTTTAACACACCTTTCAAGTAAATTATAAACTAGGTATTTGTAGTGTGATCAAAGTTATATATAGTTATCAGAATGTTCAAAGGTAACATAAACGATCCTGCATGAACGATTGCATGTGAAATAAAAATTGTCAATATTTGTTTGGATTTAAAAAAGGCAACTGAAAAAGACCCTTTGATGCTTATAAAGATTGTTGGTATAAATAATCGTACTATGACATACACCGACATGCCAAAAGTGAGTGAACTTTTCAAATGACGTCGCGCTTGCTAAGTAAAAAAGGCGTTTTAAATTCGCTCGTATATAAGCTGAAAAACCGTTCACTGCCTTTAACATTGTATTAAAACTGGCCAAAGGGAGACTAATGCGATTGACATAGATTTAGGCGAAAACTGTCGTCTGTTTACAGTAGAAACGTTTCTGGTTTCGGAATGGGTAAACACGGAAAACAAATGTCAGACGAGGAAAAATGAGTTATCGTATCAATGATTGAAGATGGATATAGGGCATCGAAGATATGTAAGGTGCAGAAGAATAGTAAATTTATTGTCTCGATGTTTTTGAAGCGATATTGGGCTCGTGGTTCAATAGACAATGAACATCGATCCGGACGTCCGAAAATAGTCAGCAGCTGAGGATTGCGCAAACTTTCGCGGATTGTAAAGTCGGATAGAAGGAAACCTTTACGGGATATTGCTGGTGATTTCATCAGTGCTGGGATTGCTAAATGTTCAACCAGAACTGTGCAGATAAATTTGAACAGGCTAGGTTATACAAGACGGTCAGTAAGGAAGAGGGTGAATATCACAGCTGTCAACAAGCGGAAGATGGTTTATTTGCGTAGGACTAAATATACATGGAACGTGGAGTCTAACTGGAGAAAGGTGATTTTTAGTGACGAAATGAGAATATATTTATAGCCCAGGGTCAATTGAGAGTCTGTAGAAAGGCCAGTGAAAAGTGGAGACCTGAGTGTTTGGGCTTTATCTCAGGCAGCCATAGTAAGAAATTGAAGATAATGGCCTGGATTGTATATGTTACATCGGTGTGGTAACTTTAACTTTTATCGATGGAAATATGAACTCTAAGAAGTATATTGAGACACTAGACACATATATATGGCCAACCATTGTCAAGCATTTAATAGATAATAATTAGATATTCCAAGAAGACAATGCACCTGTAAATCTACAGCATGGATGGAATCCAACAACATCTCGGTATTATTTTGGCCAGCCAAGTCCTCTGCTTTAAGTCCAGTACAAAACCTTTGGTTAGTATTAAAGATACAAATACAGTCTCAGCTCAATACCATACACACCATAGATGACCTGAAAGAGCACCTGCTCAGTGCCTGGAATAACATCTCAGTTATGTGCACTCAGGGACCTTATTCATCCCTTCAAAGGCGTGTGAAGTCAGTTCTCATCCAGAGAGGCAGCATGACCTAGTATTAACCCCAGAAAGCACTCGTTTCTGGTAAGTATTCCCAGTTAATAATTTGCTACTTTGCTGTACAGTTTGGCAGCCATTAGATACATTCACTGACTTTTGTCACGATGCTACCAGAGAAAATTCGTAACAGTGTCGTTATATCAGTAAAATTATATATGGATTTACTTATATACCTAAATTATCGTATTGCTTCTTTGTCGGTCTCAATGGACATTTGGTCTACTGTGTCTTAATGACGCCACGCATTTTACCCCGTGTTCAGTTTGTGGGAGAGATGCAGATGTATGACAAAAATATGATTGTGTTCCTGCAGAAACGTGCTTGCGTTAAATACAGTAATGACAGGCCAATACAAAAATGCATTAACCCTGAACATCACATGTTTCAGTTTATGTTGGCATAACCTATTTTATAAATGACTTCTACTCTGGACGAGAGAAGTAGCGTATTAATCTAAACTTTGTTTTGTGTTTAATACAACACGAACATAGCATACTACACGTACAATTAATTATACTTATACTTACTTATATAATTAATTTAATGTGTCATATATTCTAGAAATTAACACTACCCTAAATGAAAACTAACACTTTCTGTTTGTACGACCATATGTATGCAAATGCATCAGGTTATTCAAGTTGACTACATGTATATTAAATAAATTCTGGATTATTCAGTAATAAAAAATATTTTTATTGAATACCAGTTTTTTTACTTACATCCCGATTGGCAGATTGTTCTCATAACAACCTGAAAATAAGTATAATTTTAGAAAATATAATAGCAATCAAATCACCAAATATTTATCGTTTGTGTTCGTTTCAATACTTTAGACCGCTGTGAAGATTGTATTTGAAAGGTATGTCTATAATAAAATCTGCTGACTTACTACATTGCGAATTAAAATCTTCATACAAAGCCAATGCCTGTTTAATTAAAATAATAAGATTAATATAAATACATGTTTAATCATTTCACAAACCTTCATTTTCGTAAATCGCGGTCCCCATCGGCATTGGTCTGCCGGGTGAACTTTTCGTATCATCGGTGTCCTCGTATATTGGACCTGATAAAATATAACATGTTTGAGAGACCACATGTATATCTACTAAAAAAGACTCCGACGTGGCTTTATCAAAAGAAAAATCTGAAATTAACACATAAATATAGGCACATAATTAATGTAAAATTAAGGTAGTCACAATATGCTATTGTGTAATTTTAATACTAAATGTTCATCGCTGGATTAAAATATACCGCACTGTATTACAATACTGTAAGCCACTAAAATAGATGTTATGTTGTAGAACTAGAAACCTAATGTCATATACGTACAGGCCATTGTCGTTGACGGGCGCTGCGTGGTAGTTGTTACCGTTGTGCCCTCATAGGCTGTGGCTACTAAATCACAAACACCCTGGAGACCAATGATAAATGCACAGGATAAAAAGTGGATATTGATCGATGATAACAATATATAAATTATATTCGGATTGTAAAACAGGTCTTGAAAGGCTTTTATTACATTGGGACAGTAGGTCTGTTTCCACATAATGTTGCATAGCGCATTTCTACCACAATCCCTGAGGAAATGTGCAGCCTTGCCTAGATTGCAATGATTTGTACAACTTAAGCTTCTTATTTTATTAATAAATAAAATAAATTTATACACTAATATTGTTGTACTCTGTGTGGTTGGTTTACGTTTTTTATATAATTAGTTGTTTTTTTACAGATTTTACTTACTTGTAAAACAATCGTAAAAGTAAAGCTACGTTTCCTGTTATTATGTGTTAGCTAATTTATGATGATTTTGAATGGAAACAGGGCTTCTTAAATCAAATATATTTAGCATTCGTACTTTGCCTTTGCATTTAATTTTAGTACATTTACTTTAACGTTCGCATAATTGTTTATAACTTTCATGCACGTATTAGCAATTGACGGTTGTACATTTACTTTTGGCTTTCGAATATTTACATTTGATTTTCGAATATATTTCCATAGCTTTTGATAGCTTTCCATACATTTGACGTTTGTTGTTAGGTCACAATATTTCTTACATTCGAGTAATCTACAAATCACTTATTTTTAATTATAATTATATTGTCCGCCTTTGAAAATCGATCGTTAAATCGCAATAAAACAAACATGACATTTTAAAATTAAATGGCGCATAGGGCTCATTAACAGAAGAAAAGTAACGTACATAATGCACATGCGTGTGACTGTTGTTATCGAAATAAAATATTACATTACAGTTACATTATTTTGTTTTTATATTAAATTATGAGTAATACTATATATTTTAATGAATGTTCCTCTTATGGCAGGATTGCCATTATTATTTTTAAATACGAATGTATAGTTTCATGAACAAAGACTTAATGCAACTTATTGCCTGCCATACACGTATATTGTCATTGAACATTATGTTTTTGTTGTTGTGTTATTCACATGCAAATCTTTGAATTTTATATCACATCTAGCATCTAGTTCAATTGTAAAATATGTATATAATTGTAAGATAATGTCTTAAATAAATTACCCATACACACTTTTTCATGTCTTTGCTTGGTGCTTCTCAACCAAAGCGTAATTGTTGACTTAAGAACCCGATCTGACGATAGGTTAGAGTAGATGGCATAGTTTTCTCGAACACTCTGAAAGAATAATTATCATTTATGTATATGACACATATTTTGTTAACATGCACGTACAAGGGTAAATTAATTAATGATACGTGGAATTGTGACAGGCATACTACAGAAATTACACTGACGATATACAGTTCTCCAAATGATATTCATATTGTTTAATGTGTTTCTATTAGTAAAATAATATGTGCAATAGCATTAAATATGACATGAACTGTTCGTATTCTGTTGAAGTGTATTCCGTTAAATGTACATGTACGAATTGTGAAATATGGCACTATTTTGGTGTTATCGAAAAATACACTTGAATGCCTTGGGTTTCGATAGTTTTCAACTTTTCAGCCACATATTATGATACATAAATTATCTGCATTCTGTCATAATGTGTACATCGATAAACTTCAAGCTCATTTGAGTCTTATAAAGACATAATGCTCTGTTGAATTGTGGTACAGATCCTTTCGAAAACATTTTATGTTTACTAAAATCTAACTAAACATTTCTTAAGAGTTTATTTTATGTGTTTATTAACGTATGGTTATTAGCTACAATCTCTTGGAAGCGATTCTGGACCATAGTCAATTACTGTATAAGTAATGTTTTAAATGAGCAGTAATGCAAAATTGAAAATTGTATAAAGCGCACAATCTAGAGGAAGCGATTCTGTACGATAGTCAATTTATGATGCTATGATTTCAATGATCAGAAATGCAAAATTTAGAATCGATCGAAGCGCACAAGTTTGTGTACAGTAGTTACACAATATTGTTGCTTCAATCAATGTTGCATGACAGCTTAATGTGTAATTGGAAGGGCTTTAATTCCGAAGAATTGTAGTGGAAAAAATCAACAACTTTTATCGGAAATTGTTATAAATTAATCGATTTTTAGAACCACAGCTCGATAATTTAATTTTCGAAGACCAGCGTGCAACAGTTCATATCTATCGGGAACAATCGTATCCATAACGACGTATTCGATTTTTAGACTCAACTCAACTCAATTTATTAAGTAAATAAAGCCCATCGGCCCAAAATACACAAATCATAACTAATATTTGTAGTTGCAAATATAACATGTCATATATAACATATATTTACGTGTTAATCAGATTCATAAGATGATATATACAAACATACATAATTTCAGTATAGTATCATTACCCGTTGTACTCATCTGAATATAAAAATCATTAACAGAATTTACACCCACTACCAGTTATAAAGAAAATCTCTACGGCCAACATCATATTTAATACAATGAAAAAAGGCATGATATTCATAATCAATAACTGGTGTGTTATTTTCTTTGAAACAAAATGCACATATTCTCAAGTATTTTGCAATATTTAACTGACTTCCAAGTGCACTATTCAATTTATTGTTCGAACATCTAAACCTAGCAAAATCAATCTTATATTTTAATTTGATTTCTAATTGTAAATATCTTTAAGTGTTTAACAAAGTTTTATAATATTTATTATGGTGACATCTTTATGAATTATTAATGGCATTGCGCCAGTTCTATGTAAGGCAATCACTATGCGTTGGCGAAAATAATAAACAAATAAATCTATGTTTCCAACATCCTGTGCGATCCAAATGTACCCGAAACCATATCTAAATAATAATGATTTTACTTTTGTTGCCCAGCAGTCACGCCCAGCGCTATATATCGACTTTAACATATTATAACATTGTTTGGGAAATCTATGGTTGGGCATCGTTAACAGATTGCACCAATACTTAATACAATCAACTAAATATGTAACAGACAAAGGTAGCCGTCCACAATAGCCAAGGGTGATACAGGTATTTGTATTTTTCCTAACACATAAATGTCGTTTGTTTTGGACAGCTTCAATAGTATTAACATATTCATAACCCAATATCTGTGAACCATAGCACAATACTGGCTTTACCAGGCTATCAAAAAGTATAAATAGCTCTTTATATGGGAAATTTCCAAAGGTCTTTTTATGACTATAAATTAAACATATTGCTTTCTGTGCTTGTGAACTTAATTTATCATGTGCCGCGTTCCACGAAAATTTAGGTGTAAATAGTAATACCATATATTTATAAACGGAAATTAACATTTCTAAAAACAATTATTTCAGTTCTTTCTAAATTAACTTCCTTTCCTGTATTTATACAAAATAGGTCAATACCGTTTATTTGTTGCTGAAGTTTAACTGCTGTTTCCGCACAGCTAGCGATATCATCGGCAAACATACGACATAAAATGTCAGGTATTTAATTCGTAATAAATATTCCAGATCCACAATTTCACGTAACATTACTGATGCTTCACCAATAAATAATGCACACATGGTCGAACTAGACTTATCCCCTGGCGGGTGCCAATATTACATTTAAAAAACTCTGTAATCATTATTTGACAGTTATTTTTATATTTTGTAGTGGGTTTGCCGTTGGCTGTATTTTGTATTTCGACACAAGAGTAAAGTGAACTGTACATTTGTTTTAAAATGCGAAGGAATTTACCTTTAATTCCTTTTCTCTGTAGGGCTTGAAACAAAACGCTGTGGTTTATTTTATCAAATTCCTTCCTGAAGTCAATATATAAACAATAGAACCTATCCCCTTTTTGAAAGATATTACTGGGCCATCGCTTGAAGTAAAAACACATTATCTATCGCCGAATAATTGGTGCGGAACCCTGCTTGAGATTCGCCATCTTTTTTTTCTTTCGACCATTCATACGAACGTTTATTTATGATACCAGAGAATATCTTGTACATTGTATTTGTTAACGATATTCCGCGGTAATTTCTGGGAATATGTGTTTGTCCTGATTTATGTATAAGACATAGTATACTCTGACCCCAAGCTTTAGGGAAATCACCCGTATCAAAAATTGTATTCAAAAGTGAAAGAACATAAGGTGCGATATTGCCAACTGAATTTTTGCAAAACTGAAATGGTATTCCATTTAGGCCGCTGCTTTTACTGTTTACTAATTTACTAATTTGAAATTCGACTTCTTTGTGTGTAGATGGTTCAGTTAGAGTAATCAAATCTTTGTTCACAGCATCTGTATTTGTATTTATGATAATACGCCGTGACTGATCGTTGTATAACAAACTACGGAAATAGTCATGCCACTCATTGGCGTCGATAATAGTAACTATATTCGGTTGGGATTTGGCTTGCTTAATTTTCTTCCACATTATATTCGAGTTATTTCGATTATTATTGTCTATTTTTTGCAGCAATTCTAGAAATTGAGTATTGCAATAGTTTTTAAATGCATTTCTGCGAGCCTTATATTCCCTTAAGTCGGACAGTAAATTTGAGGTTCGAATTTTGCGCTAATATGTGTATTCTTGCTTCTTAAGAATATCACATCTTTCAACCCACCAGAGTGGCTTTTATGATCTTAAGTAATTAGGTATTACTAACATCATTTTACCGGCGTCGCAGTGTAGAGCGGTAATCTTGTCAATCGCCGCGTCAGCATTTGTGTTTATGAGGTTCATAATCATACGACTATTCTCATTAATTAGCGTATTTATATAATCACGAAAAACGTCTCCAAATCTGTCTTCCCCTTTATATTTCTTTACGTGTAATAATTCCTTGTTATCATTATTATGTAGACGGTTGGTATTTATGCATTTCATATTAATTTAACAATTAATTGGTTATGATCCGATTCAGAGCGGTCACGCATCATAAAGTCAACAACTTTCTCAAATAATTCCGATGACGCAATCATATAATCTACTAGGCTAGCACCTTCATTTGAGACACAAGTAAAATGGCCCTCCCCGTCGCCCGCAAATCTTCCATTTAAAATATGTATGTCAAAGACGCAGCACATGTTAACTAGAGATTTTCCGAAGTTATTTCCTCTCAAAGTCTCTCTGTTTGAGCTACCTTCGTAATCTACGTCTCCAAATATATACTCTAAACTGTCAAACGGTATATAGTCTAGAAAATCTTGTGTTCTAGAATTAAGATCTCCGGATATGAAGATAAATGCATCCGAATACGCAAATTTTAACTCTTCGAAATTATAAAACATATTAATTAAACCATGCTTTTCATCTCTAAAGTTATATATCGATGACCCTTCTGGAGATAGATAAGTGTACTACATAATAACATCCTTAAATCACACATTTTAAATATACAATATGAAGAATTTAATGAAAAATAACCAACAGTTTTCTTCTAGTCAGTTAACGGTAGCCATTTGCAAGGAAGCCTGAGTCACGTAGTAGCACATGTGTCAATTACACACCACGGATATGCGAAACACGAAAATCAACAAAGAAACATTCGAACAACACAGAGTGTTGGATTTACTTTGTGTAAATATTGAAATTCTGAACATTGAACACTGCCCCGTAAAATTGAGAGTGTGCCTGAAGGAGATTCATTGAAGTTGAGAGTGACACTGATTGACTCTGTGCCGAGTGGGTGGCGAAAGGATGAATGTCCAAGTTTGGAATATTGACGAGCTGGGGCTCGGATGTTGGCTCAAGGGCAGTGCTAGACGTGAAAGATTGTGCTGCAGTCACAACATCGTCCTTGACACCGCAGGTAGCAGTCTGAGATGACGATGGTGTGCAGGTGGCAGAGGTGACTGTTGCTGTGGCTGGTGTGCGAGGTAAAGGTCTTTGGGGAAGAAGTTTGTCAGACAAGATGTGTGAGCCGGCCTTCTGTGTGGACTCCGAAATGGCACTGTAATTCAATACAGATTGGATGTTTTTGTGGCCAGTAAATTGCATGATGTCAGTTTGTCAGTTAGTGCAATGTTTTCATCTCTAAGCTTGCAGTGCGCCGAACCATATTGCCAAGTTTCCGTATCCCAACCCTCTCCTTGATGAACCACTGGCAGTGTGGCCCAACCAATGCATTGGTCCTTGGTGCTATGTAGAAATGACTTCCTTGTTCAAGGAATTCCTTTGGTCGCTTGGAGGCAAACAGCTTGTACGCCGCAACCGGACATCTGTCTTCTTGGGTGGCATAATGCACTTTACGTACATTTGAGATGTCACCTCCTGTCCTGGTTTTGGTCTGGCGTTCGTTCAGTTCTAGAAACTCCGTGCCATCTGCTGCAATCTTGAGGGTAATGTCTCCCCAGCTTAAAACAAATTAGGGAAAATTAAGGTATCTAGAATTAGTAGAAAATTAGGCCTTCGAATTAAAAAAATATATATATTTAAAAAATATTTTATAAAAACATAGTGTTCGAGAAAATAAACAGGCAAAAAGCAATTCGGAACTTTAGATTTGGTAAAAATGATCAGAAAACACGAAACCTTTTAGACATAAAATAGACATGTCTGACATAAAATTAGGATGTCTGACAAACAAATTAACAACTTTAATATTGAATGCTACTCTGATATATTTTCATACAATATAAATATATAACTTAAACTATTGCCTGTATGCCTCATCTTGAACAAAATTATTGCATTGAATCCTTGAAATTAACAGTGTATTGTCGTGTTTTGAACATGTGGTGTACAGTTTCCAAATTGTGGTGTCTGACAGCTTATTTGTTCATGTAGTCTGAATGACAATTATTAATGTTTAAGATAACCTCTCACTTATTGTCTTTTTTGCAGGCATTATAGACGAGAACTTACATAAAAAGGGACAAAAATTATCTCAGAAAAGATTTATCTTACAAACCAGAGATTATACTGCTCAGTGGTTCCCCGAAGGCCAAAGTGCACGCAGTTGTTGTACCAAATGGTGTTCAGCAAGGCGCTTGGTGTGTGATGCCCAAGTAGCTGCTTCTGGTACAGTGCCTCGATCTCGTCATCAGTCAGTGGCGAAGCGGCTTTAGGTTTGTTCCCTTTGCCCTGCTTCTTCAGGCTCTTGGACTTCGCAGCAAACGCGTCCCTGGACAAGCTGAACTCTGGTCCATTGTGCGACATGATATTTATTGCTTTTTAGTTCCCTGTCCAAGCTTGACAGAATGTTTCTCAGACTTGAAGGTTCATAGTCGGTTCCAGTTTTTGCTTTGCACGAAAGGATGAAATTAGCAACATACTCATCCAATATATCAACATCAAGTGTGTGCATTCTTTAGTCTCTCCTTTCAATTTCAAAAAGCGTTTAAATTTCTAAAGATCATTTTTTGTTTTCTTTACTGTAGCTTTGTTTTCTTGTTCCATAATGCGTTTCTTAACAGTGTTCACGTCAATGTTTTCGAATTCCTCGTTCATTTCAGGAACCTGATCGCTGCTGGATCCTGCAGCTTCAGGAGAAATCAAAACAGAAGTTTCGGCATCAAATTTGTCATCATCATCAAACACCCTTGGATCAAATCCATACAGTTGAATAAATTCTTCAAACGATACCTCCTGAACCATATGAACTGAACTGTGACTGTGAGAATCTTCATTGCCATTTTGTTCATTTTTCATGTATGTTGTGTTAAACAATTCAGTTTCAGTTTCATTTTTCATTAAATCATCCCATATAATGTTAAATGTGACATTATCAATATTATCTGACATGTTTTTTTCTTCTTTTGTTCAGTTTATATTTAAAAAATAATAATTTTGACAGGTTTATGTTGGATTTTAAGCAGACGACGTTTAATTCACTGTTGTATATTTTATGTTGTTTTTTTTATTAATATTATTGTTTATGCAGTATTGTTATTGTTGAAATTGAGTGTAATTATTTAGAATAAAAAAAAAAATGTACATGTTTCATTTTCATTATTCATAAAATAAAATGCTACTTTAATGTATTGATTAATATTATCGAGTGAAATTGTATACAAGTCGTAACTTCATTTGATCTTTAACCGGACATGAAAGGTACAAAAAAGTAGTCCGTCAAAAGTATATACATGAGGGTGTCAGATAAACCTTGCCTGTCGGATAAAGCAAAAGTTTATCTGACAGGTAGAGTTTCCTTCTATAAAATTATTTAGTGGTAGGATAAAATTATTTCTAATATGTATGTTGGTTGATGTTGTTAAACTCTGTCAAAAATTTGTCGTAACTAAAAGTATGGAATTAGGGTTATAGGGCAATAGTCTAATAGTCTAGGGCTAATACAATGCTACAACAGAATCGCGCATGCTCTGTTCAACAAGACAAAGTACGTCAACACAGAAAAGATCTTGGTGAACGCATGATACTAGAAGGCGTAACAATAACTATGCCACTATTAGGTATGACAAATTGATTGTGAATGACCAGGTTTACAAGTATAATGACATTACACAGTCTATTGTGGCCAGTGGTAAGCGGAGGTCAACGGCTCGACCACGTGCTACTGCACGTGCTATCCCGCATTGTCAACCAGACGACAACATGGCTGCGGATCGCCTATTGGATATTGGTCACGTGATTGAGCACGTGAATGAGGAAGTCAGTGCGCATATTCAGCCGCACGATAGGAACCGACCAATCGGAGGCGATACGAACATACACGATGATGACGTCGGCTCCGACACTTCAGTCGTGGACTAGGAATTCGGCCGAGACCCTACAAACAATAACACGGGGAGATCGATTTATTAAAAAATTGTCAGCTAAAATATTGCTGGCTAATGTAAACATGTGAACAGTTCCAAATTCAAATCCTATTTATCGTCATTTGATATTATTTATTTGTGAAACATGAGGAAACAGTTTTGGTGAATTTAGTACATTACTAGAATCGTATACATGTTTTGATCATGTCATACCGATTAATCCAAATAGTGTACGTAACAGTGGTGGGATAAGTGTTTTCATAAAAAGCCATTTACAGATGTGAAATATTATCTCACCTATAAAAACTAACTTTGATGATTGTGTTGTATTATACTGCAAATTTTCTTCATTGTTTAAATCAAAAGATGTTATTATGTAGTACACTTATATATCTCCAGAAGGGTCATCGATATATAACTTTAGAGATGAAAAGCATGGTTTAATTAATATGTTTTATAATTTCGAAGAGTTAAAATTTGCGTATTCGGATGCATTTATCTTCATATCAGGATATCTTAATTCTAGAACACAAGATTTTCTAGACTATATACCGTTTGACAGTTTAGAGTATATATTTGGAGACGTAGATTACGAAGGTAGCTCAAACAGAGAGACTTTGAGAGGAAATAACTTCGGAAAATCTCTAGTTAACATATGCTGCGTCTTTGACATACATATTTTAAATGGAAGATTTGCGGGCGACGGGGAGGGCCATTTTACTTGTGTCTCAAATGAAGGTGCTAGCCTAGTAGATTATATGATTGCGTCATCGGAATTATTTGAGAAAGTTGTTGACTTTATGATGCGTGACCGCTCTGAATCGGATCATAACCAATTAATTGTTAAATAAATATGAAATGCATAAATACCAACCGTCTACATAATAATGATAACAAGGAATTATTACACGTAAAGAAATATAAAGGGGAAGACAGATTTGGAGACGTTTTTCGTGATTATATAAATACGCTAATTAATGAGAATAGTCGTATGATTATGAACTTCATAAACACAAATGCTGACGCGGCGATTGACAAGATTACCGCTCTACACTGCGACGCCGGTAAAAGGATGTTAGTAATACCTAATTACTTAAGATCATAAAAGCCACTCTGGTGGGTTGAAAGATGTGATATTCTTAAGAAGCAAGAATACACATATTAGCGCAAAATTCGAACCTCAAATTTACTGTCCGACTTAAGGGAATATAAGGCTCGCAGAAATGCATTTAAAAACTATTGCAATACTCAATTTCTAGAATTGCTGCAAAAAATAGACAATAATAATCGAAATAACTCGAATATAATGTGGAAGAAAATTAAGCAAGCCAAATCCCAACCGAATATAGTTACTATTATCGACGCCAATGAGTGGCATGACTATTTCCGTAGTTTGTTATACAACGATCAGTCACGGCGTATTATCATAAATACAAATACAGATGCTGTGAACAAAGATTTGATTACTCTAACTGAACCATCTACACACAAAGAAGTCGAATTTCAAATTAGTAAATTAGTAAACAGTAAAAGCAGCGGCCTAAATGGAATACCATTTGAGTTTTGCAAAAATTCAGTTGGCAATATCGCACCTTATGTTCTTTCACTTTTGAATACAATTTTTGATACGGGTGATTTCCCTAAAGCTTGGGGTCAGAGTATACTATGTCTTATACATAAATCAGGACAAACACATATTCCCAGAAATTACCGCGGAATATCGTTAACAAATACAATGTACAAGATATTCTCTGGTATCATAAATAAACGTTCGTATGAATGGTCGAAAGAAAAAAAAGATGGCGAATCTCAAGCAGGGTTCCGCACCAATTATTCGGCGATAGATAATGTGTTTTTACTTCAAGCGATGGCCCAGTAATATCTTTCAAAAAGGGGATAGGTTCTATTGTTTATATATTGACTTCAGGAAGGAATTTGATAAAATAAACCACAGCGTTTTGTTTCAAGCCCTACAGAGAAAAGGAATTAAAGGTAAATTCCTTCGCATTTTAAAACAAATGTACAGTTCACTTTACTCTTGTGTCGAAATACAAAATACAGCCAACGGCAAACCCACTACAAAATATAAAAATAACTGTCAAATAATGATTACAGAGTTTTTTAAATGTAATATTGGCACCCGCCAGGGGATAAGTCTAGTTCGACCATGTGTGCATTATTTATTGGTGAAGCATCAGTAATGTTACGTGAAATTGTGGATCTGGAATATTTATTACGAATTAAATACCTGACATTTTATGTCGTATGTTTGCCGATGATATCGCTAGCTGTGCGGAAACAGCAGTTAAACTTCAGCAACAAATAAACGGTATTGACCTATTTTGTATAAATACAGGAAAGGAAGTTAATTTAGAAAGAACTGAAATAATTGTTTTTAGAAATGTTAATTTCCGTTTATAAATATATGGTATTACTATTTACACCTAAATTTTCGTGGAACGCGGCACATGATAAATTAAGTTCACAAGCACAGAAAGCAATATGTTTAATTTATAGTCATAAAAAGACCTTTGGAAATTTCCCATATAAAGAGCTATTTATACTTTTTGATAGCCTGGTAAAGCCAGTATTGTGCTATGGTTCACAGATATTGGGTTATGAATATGTTAATACTATTGAAGCTGTCCAAAACAAACGACATTTATGTGTTAGGAAAAATACAAATACCTGTATCACCCTTGGCTATTGTGGACGGCTACCTTTGTCTGTTACATATTTAGTTGATTGTATTAAGTATTGGTGCAATCTGTTAACGATGCCCAACCATAGATTTCCCAAACAATGTTATAATATGTTAAAGTCGATATATAGCGCTGGGCGTGACTGCTGGGCAACAAAAGTAAAATCATTATTATTTAGATATGGTTTCGGGTACATTTGGATCGCACAGGATGTTGGAAACATAGATTTATTTGTTTATTATTTTCGCCAACGCATAGTGATTGCCTTACATAGAACTGGCGCAATGCCATTAATAATTCATAAAGATGTCACCATAATAAATATTATAAAACTTTGTTAAACACTTAAAGATATTTACAATTAGAAATCAAATTAAAATATAAGATTGATTTTGCTAGGTTTAGATGTTCGAACAATAAATTGAATAGTGCACTTGGAAGTCAGTTAAATATTGCAAAATACTTGAGAATATGTGCATTTTGTTTCAAAGAAAATAACACACCAGTTATTGATTATGAATATCATGCCTTTTTTCATTGTATTAAATATGATGTTGGCCGTAGAGATTTTCTTTATAACTGGTAGTGGGTGTAAATTCTGTTAATGATTTTTATATTCAGATGAGTACAACGGGTAATGATACTATACTGAAATTATGTATGTTTGTATATATCATCTTATGAATCTGATTAACACGTAAATATATGTTATATATGACATGTTATATTTGCAACTACAAATATTAGTTATGATTTGTGTATTTTGGGCCGATGGGCTTTATTTACTTAATAAATTGAGTTGAGTTGAGTCTAAAAATCGAATACGTCGTTATGGATACGATTGTTCCCGATAGATATGAACTGTTGCACGCTGGTCTTCGAAAATTAAATTATCGAGCTGTGGTTCTAAAAATCGATTAATTTATAACAATTTCCGATAAAAGTTGTTGATTTTTTCCACTACAATTCTTCGGAATTAAAGCCCTTCCAATTACACATTAAGCTGTCATGCAACATTGATTGAAGCAACAATATTGTGTAACTACTGTACACAAACTTGTGCGCTTCGATCGATTCTAAATTTTGCATTTCTGATCATTGAAATCATAGCATCATAAATTGACTATCGTACAGAATCGCTTCCTCTAGATTGTGCGCTTTATACAATTTTCAATTTTGCATTACTGCTCATTTAAAACATTACTTATACAGTAATTGACTATGGTCCAGAATCGCTTCCAAGAGATTGTAGCTAATAACCATACGTTAATAAACACATAAAATAAACTCTTAAGAAATGTTTAGTTAGATTTTAGTAAACATAAAATGTTTTCGAAAGGATCTGTACCACAATTCAACAGAGCATTATGTCTTTATAAGACTCAAATGAGCTTGAAGTTTATCGATGTACACATTATGACAGAATGCAGATAATTTATGTATCATAATATGTGGCTGAAAAGTTGAAAACTATCGAAACCCAAGGCATTCAAGTGTATTTTTCGATAACACCAAAATAGTGCCATATTTCACAATTCGTACATGTACATTTAACGGAATACACTTCAACAGAATACGAACAGTTCATGTCATATTTAATGCTATTGCACATATTATTTTACTAATAGAAACACATTAAACAATATGAATATCATTTGGAGAACTGTATATCGTCAGTGTAATTTCTGTAGTATGCCTGTCACAATTCCACGTATCATTAATTAATTTACCCTTGTACGTGCATGTTAACAAAATATGTGTCATATACATAAATGATAATTATTCTTTCAGAGTGTTCGAGAAAACTATGCCATCTACTCTAACCTATCGTCAGATCGGGTTCTTAAGTCAACAATTACGCTTTGGTTGAGAAGCACCAAGCAAAGACATGAAAAAGTGTGTATGGGTAATTTATTTAAGACATTATCTTACAATTATATACATATTTTACAATTGAACTAGATGCTAGATGTGATATAAAATTCAAAGATTTGCATGTGAATAACACAACAACAAAAACATAATGTTCAATGACAATATACGTGTATGGCAGGCAATAAGTTGCATTAAGTCTTTGTTCATGAAACTATACATTCGTATTTAAAAATAATAATGGCAATCCTGCCATAAGAGGAACATTCATTAAAATATATAGTATTACTCATAATTTAATATAGAAACAAAATAATGTAACTGTAATGTAATATTTTATTTCGATAACAACAGTCACACGCATGTGCATTATGTACGTTACTTTTCTTCTGTTAGTGAGCCCTATGCGCCATTTAATTTTCAAATGTCATGTTTGTTTTATTGCGATTTAACGATCGATTTTCAAAGGCGGACAATATAATTATAATTAAAAATAAGTGATTTGTAGATTACTCGAATGTAAGAAATATTGTGACCTTAAATTTTTTTAATGTCATTGAAAGATATAATGAGCGAGAAATATATTGTTTGAACTATGTAAAGTATGCAGTTTGTTTAAGACAGATGCTACGTACAATTTTGTTTTATTCAACACAAATCGCCATAGTGGACAATTGCAAATACATATAAAACTGATACTTGATATGTGTTAAACAAAGTTGACGCGGATTTAACTGAAGAGTGTTTCAAATTGCTGTCCTATTGGGCAAAGTCAACATGCGTAATTCCAATGCAGTACCGATTGTCAACTAACAAACACGTTTTAAAATATACTAAAAACAATATATTGCGTATAGTACATAAAAATCATACACAGTGTGGAAATGGGAGACATTCTCAGTCCATACTGATTAAAACTTACAAAAACTTAATTCAATATATTCCGAGAATAAAAAATAATTCCTTGCAGGTTCATCATCTACAAATATTCAAACATTTGACAAAGTGCACACATATGAGACAAATGCAATGCACAAAATAAATATTTAATGAGGCATAATGAGAATGAAATGAACGATGGATAGAATGCCCGGATGACACATGTTTTTGAGTAGTCGTCGTCGTTGTCGGCGGCAATGTGGTGGTCTGATAGGGTGACGTCATAAGGAACCGATCGACGACGTGAATTATTGCGTTGATGGCTAAAATGTTTGGTCTGACGATCTTGGCTTCTATGTCCTCCCATCTGAGATAAAATCCTGAAAGGACATTTCAGATGAAAATAAAATTCCTGTTGTCCGATATTTAATATAACTATTAAATACATATTAAAATATAATTACATGTATCAAGCTACATTAACTAATCTGTAATTGAATGTGTATTTTTAGAATACGATGTATATAATGTTATAAGGATGAATTTGTAATCAATTGTGATCAATACAAGTTAGTTGTATATACATTGTCTAGAATACATTTGAATGAGTTTATGTGTGAATTAAATACATTAAACATGCCTAGATTTAGGAAGCAGAACTCGAGAAATATTTACTTCCTAGATTTTAGGTTTGTTTCAATCACCAAAAGACAACTTACCGTCTGTTCTAGATATCACTGTGATATTTCTGCTGCTTGCATAAGCACTGAAGGACCCGTCGATGATGCTGTCATAGTCCACCTTCTGGTTAAGAATGATATGGCGGCGAACGATCTGGTGACAAACAAATGCAACTAAACAAGTATATATCATTTTAATGTATATAATGTATGCCCATTGGGACCTAACATATGCATTTAACAAGCACACTAAATACATTCATTTTCACTCGAAAAACAATAGCATCTAATGTATGTTGATATATATCATAAAATGTAAATAAAAGCGTACATGTATAGACGCTATATCTCCGCAATAAGATATATTATTCAAAAGCATAAAGGAATTTATAAATTGCTAATTAATGTTTACGCAGTTAACTAATGTGTGACACATTGCTCAAACTGTATTAGCATCAAATCAAACAAACCTAAGTACAAAACAAATTCAATGTTTTTGACCGGCATTAAACCAAAAATCACTTTGAACAAAAATGATTATGATAATAACAACTATTATAAAATTATGTCTGTAGTGTTCAAGATAATTGATTCAAATGTATCATTATCAAACGCTTTTACACACACACATACGCTACTTTTGACGTTCAAAATCGATGTTACTTACAGCCATCTTCTCATCTTTGGTGAGATTCGTGTTAATGTACTCCAGTTCCGTCCTGCTGAGATGTTCTTGATTCAGGGACGAGTCGGAGGGTACGAACACCGTATACATGGTCTTCAAAGACGTGAGATCTAAATCGGACTTGCTTGGAATCAGTTTTAGGAGCTGGTCGCTGCCCAGGCTGTGATAAATAATAACTTATTGTAATACATTTACAATTACATTGCTGGTGTCTATTTTAATTTTATGCAATAAATTGATAAATGTTTATTTAACATATAACTGTTGGACATACAATAAAGTGAAGATCCTGTGAATATTCAAGCACATTGTGTTAAAGATTTGTAGAAAATTTTAAATTCGTAGTATGCAGATGTGCTTTACTATCAAATATACATGCACAGGGACACATCATGGATATTACACTTAACATACGCGTGTAGTGTATTTAAAAATGTAACTGCGAATACATTAGATATAAACATAATACAAGTACTGTACAATCAGTCATATTACATTGCTAATAATGCCATGTATATTTATACAGATGTTTCAAATGCCTATTAGCGAATGCAACACGTACTAAGCAATTGTCTGTTATTGAATATGTTCTAATTTAGGTTAAAATTGAAACCTTATATCTGCCTGGTGCGTTAGTTCAAAGTACGCGTCATGCAGCGGGAAGTTAAGGAAGCCGTCTATGACGTAGATAATGCCGTTACTGCAGGCAATCCCGTCACGTACTAGGTCGAACGTCCGTCTGAGATTCGTGAACCCAACATCAACCGAAGTAAGTTCTGTTAAAGTACATGTAATGCGTTAAATATTTTAATGGAACGAAACCCACTATATACATTGTTTATACTTATTAACAAAGTATTTACTTAGTGACATGACCACGCTAAGATATTACAACATATGCCACTTATTATACATTTGACATTTGAATCTTATTTCGTCTAATAATTTCGAAAAGTAAAACATGTGGTTTAAAATAACAATCACTTCAAGCTTCCAAGGGCTTGATTTGATTACTTTTGTTTTTATTTCAAAATACTTCATGAAGTGAAACAATTGAACATTTTCAAAAAAAACAGCATGATCATAAATAATATGATAAATTAGTTTGATACATTTGTTTAATATTTGTAGTCTTTCAGAGATGGAACGTTAATAAATATTTACCCGATTTATTGCTGGGGTCCAAATTGACAAATGTGAATGTCGTATTGTATCGATTCTCCGTGTAGAATACGCGACTCGCACTGAACATGGCGTCCATGTATTGCTGATTCAACGTCACGGACGGCAGGGCGTGGCTGTTGAATAACTGCAAAGGTAAAACATTTTGCGTCAACTTTTGTTAGCGAAATCAGAACATGTTTTCTCAATTGTTATCGATATAATCCATTTCAATGGAACTAAACAGTAGTAGGAAAAATTGAAATGCTTATGAATAGTTAAAAATGTGTAACAAAAATAACGACTATCCTAGAAGTGATTTATGTGTGTATGGTAAATAATCTTCATCCAGATATTGTTTAAACGCCTCAAAATAAGAATGTTCAAGTCAACAACATTTGTTTAATTTTGTGAAAAAAAACGTATATCATGGTCATGTAATGTATAGGAAATGTCGGCATTTGTATGCATTGGAGAAATAAACGAATACGCGTAGTCCTGATGCTAATGACAATTTTTGTTTCAGTTTCATTAATTTTCAGTTAGTTTGCATTACATACATTGGAGACAATGTAAACTACCTGTCTGTCCATGCCTGGTTCCGCGTTTATGTAACTTCTATGGAAGTCTGAGAGACTAGCTACAAACTTGGCACTGGATACCAACAGTGTGAAATTCGTATCATATGAGTTCGACCATGTGTAAAGGTCATCCACATTCATAATCATGTCGTGAAAAGGCCTGAAAGTAAAAACGGAAACCATGTATACTACGTTAGATGATCAAAAGCATCAAACATCCATGCGAGTATATACATATTGATGGAAACATTCTAGCATTTTCTTATAGTCATCAAACATTAATAAATTAAGGCACCATTCATGTAGAGTATAATATTAAAATTACGCTTTCTTTTAAGAGGATTCCTCAGAAAATATCTACAAGACTATATGTTGCTATGCAATGATTATCAAGCATATTAGTAAACTGTTGCAACACAGTTTTCAATTTGAGATAATACGATTAAAAATGCAATGTACAATAAAGTACTGTAATAGACACAGTCCTTTACTTTATATATCATACTAACTGCCTATAAATCACCGAAAATACCGATAATCGTTATTAACACAACACAGAAACCATATGAACAAGTACAACCTACATACAAACTACATGTCAACAATGAAAATATTGCGTAACCCTGAACAAATAATCACGCAACATCGCTTATCATGTTCCTCTAATCTGCTAAATCTATAGATACTAGTATGCCACAGACAAAAAGCATAGTAGTTTAAATGTTAAAAAGTAAAATATACGTGAAAACATTGAGCTAATGTACAGAGGTCTAAGCAAAGACCACGACAATAAATATGTCTGATTAATTACCACATACAATAGATTGTTTGTTTTTTCGATGGTTTCGGCAACGGTCCAGAACGGGAACTGCAGAAGGGTGTCCAACACATGGATGATGCCGTTACTGCAGCGGATATCTGACTTGATGACGTTCCCTCGAACGTTGTTACTGACCGCAAACACTGTAGTATGGGCAATGAAAACACTGGGTACCACATAATGAAACTCACTATCAAGTATGTATAAATAGAAATAAAGCCACAAATTTACGTTGAGCTTTAAACCGTAACATTTAATTTATAATTTTATTAAGTACTACAATATGTTTACGGTGTTTTTATTCACATATATCGCGTTTTCATTGTGAATGTGTTAGCAAACTGTTTGGGTATGTGTGTATTTTGGTATTCAGTGCATTTAACTGTGCATTCAATGCGCTTATGATTTATAATTCCATAGTTTATTCAACGTATCATCCATTGATATCGCTTATTCTTTTACGTGACCGTTGAATGCAACACTTGAAGGCTACACTGCTTAAAACTCTTTAGATAATATGTGTTGACAGCAAAACACTCCTTTAATAGACACTTTCACAAATGTGAATCATATTCAGATTAGTCTGCAGTATTATCCAACCATCGCACTTGGATATCACGTGTTTAGCGATTAAACTACATGTATTTCATACAAGAACACGCGCATAATGGTTGTGATATTTAAAAGAGCACGTGGCAATGTTTATTATATCTGATTAATGGAAATTAATCTTTTAGCTATAGCTAGGGAGGAGTTTTAACTATTCGTGGCAAAACCCGGATCGGTCTAATCACCAGTTTTTGCAGCACGTCAAATAAAAATGTATAGCAGCGCTTGAAACGAATATGTCTAGGAAATGACAGGTAATTACGGTAATGAGGTGATTTCATCCATACAAACAGTACCTTTCTCTTGTTCACGAAGAACGAATACGGGATCGCCAGTCAGTGAGATAAATTTAGAATAATTTACATACTGCTCCAAGAATGGTGCAGTACCGGAAATCACGTGTGAGCGAACGATCTGAAACAAACGACACCATAAAATGAAATCAATCTGCTAATGTTTCGTTCTTTGCATAGAGTAAAATATAATAATAATTTCGGTCGCGAAAAATATTTGACAAAATCAATTGTTTTAAAAATTTTATTATACTCATTTTTTTCAGAAGGAAATATAGTTGAATGTACTTACACATGCACATATATTATTTATCCGTATCTACTTCCAAATATTCGAATCATACGTCGTTCATCTACTAGCTCAGATATTTTAATGGATGCATTTTCAAAAAAATAAATATAGACACACGTGCATGTATTTGTTGTACTCGGTATATCCTTATAGCAAAGCTCTCTGTAAGTACTCGCATTCGTGTCAATCAAGTTCCCATAGAACAATATAATCATGTACGTATACATCTATAAAAACTTATCTATGCGTGTGAACGTATTCTTACATGTTGTAGTAAGATAGTGTCTTGTAGCCTCTGTGCTCGGTGGGAGGGCAGCAAAGTGAAGGCGTCATCACTGGGCACAAACATTGTGAATGTTTTACTCGTGTCCTTCAGTGTTTGCTTCAAAGCGGGAATGACATCCACAATTCCTGCCATTACCCTGGGTAAACATAGCCATTTATGAAAAACAAAGGTTTTAATGTTGTCATTTCATTCAATAAGACGAGTCATGAAGTACTAATTTATGACATCATATTACATAAGAACTTATGAATAATGTACTGATTCCTCCCACGATCATAGGCAAATATCGCCAATTTTTACACCACTCTTTTTATCATTATCCCAGGTTATTGTTAGTTCTGGTTTCGTCCATTACTAAAGGTAATACTAGTCGCACATAATGTGTGTAGAAATGTGTAGGTAAGAACAGCCAATGATATTACATGGATGACAATGATTATGGTTGCTAGTCATTGCCGTCACATGCGAAAAGAAAATATATTATATATTAGTTTTCCTGATAGGGACAACTGCTTGTGTTTATGCAACTACACATTTCAAATGGTTACACAAATTAAGATAGACACATTGTATTTAATAATGTATTGAAATAAAGGCTATACCCCAGTCCGGGCTGAACCGCCATCTCGTCCACAATGTTTCTGGTAGGAAGGTGCAGTATGTTGTCTGTTATATGTAGAACGCCGTTGGAGCACCAAATATCTTCCATGACCACATTGGCCCGAATTCGACTCCCAATTATGTACAAATCTTAAAATTGAAAAAAAAGGCGCATTGAGTAAAAGAGGTTTAATCAGTCTGATGTCAATAAACGTACATGTCATTATCTTCACCAACGTATACTCAACTCTACACTGATATAATGGGATAAACAAACATCGGCTTATCATTATGTTTCTTGTATAACGTACTAGGAGAGGGTTGATAGTTAAAAAGTCCTTAAAAATAAAATACCAAATATTGCTGTGATGTTCGAATACAAGACACCGAAATGAAGCCATTCGATAATGCCAAAGACAAAGTAAGGCATAACTGACATAAAATGTCCATCATAATTTCGAATATGCATACATTGAATCAAGTATTAAATGCAGCATGAGATTACCAGTCTCCGTTTGATGCAGTGTGATAGTTTTGCCCGCGAGGGTGGCTAACTCCATTTCTCCCGATATCTGAGTGGAGCTTAAGATGACCCCTGGGGCAATCGACCCCTGGAGAGCCTGAAACAGAGAAACAAAACTTAAGCGATGGAATTCGCTATATTGTTTCGTATTTAGTGTGTACATTACAATTGCATTGCTACAAAGTGTATAGGTCTCATTGATATTTATCAAACCTGGTTATTTATTCACATGATGATCGTATATGAAAGTCTGATGTGTATTTGTTTTTCAGCCTAGTAATCAACCAAACATATGCAATGAACATTATGTAAATGCATAGATGATGCTTATATGCGAGTACCATCATAAATACATAGAGTATTCTCTAAACGTGGAACGAGAATATTGTTATAACGTGTAATTCGATGGAGATAATTAAATTCGCAACATGAATGAACTGTTTTATTAAGCAATTTGTGTAGACCATTTTTATTGCTTTGTTTTGTTATTCAGAGTATATAACATGTTATTTAATTAATGCGTGTCGTGGGAAAACCGGGCTTAATGCATGTTCGTAAAGTGTCGTCCCGGATTAGCCTGTGTAATCCGCACAGCCAAATCCAGGACGGGACTTTCCGCTTTTATGGTATTTTCTGTTCTAATGAAGCCTCTTCTAAACATAAATCTACTTTAGGCGGAAAGTGTCGTCCCGGATTAGCCTGTGCGGACTACACAGGCTAATCCGGGACGACACTTTACGCACATTCATTAAGCACGGGTTTCCCACGACATGCCTCAACTGTGTAGTTGAACATGGTCATAAATGTACTAAGCGAAAAACAACAACTGCATATATTTATGTATTTACTTCGATTAACATATTGTAGTCTGCCGCAAAATGATTGAAAGTGTCAGTAGGCAGATTGTCTATGGCGGCGTCACTTATAAGGAACACCGTCATCGGTCCATTCCCGGTAGCCATCAGTGTCTCCATCAGGTCTTGGCTTTGGCTCATCAGTTGTTTCATTTTGCTTAAACAGTAGCACACATCTCACATAATAATAAGTAAGCATTACGAAAGTATACATTATTATGTGGTTAAGTTCACACGTATAGTGTCAAAGGATTTGGTCTACAGTAGTTAGAATTATCCAACGGTATCCTGTTTGTTTTTGTAACGGAATTCAGTTGGTGTAGCTACTTTGAGCAACAATGTTTATTTACAGACAATATAAATCAAAGTCAAACAAACACACATCTACGAAACATATTGTCACAAAATTCAATATGTGGAAAAATATGCTCATAAAAAATAAACAAAAGAACATTTTTTCTATAATCAGACTATTCAAAAACAAATAAAATCCGAGTATCGTGCAAGTTTATGGTTTTAACAAAATTAAGACGGTTTTAATAATGAGATTTATAAATACGAGCTTAGTCACACACCTCAGCTGGTTGTTGCTCACGATGGCGTCCCAGATGGTGAAGTCGCGCTGGAAGAGCACGCTGTTCACGAAGTGAATGACGCCGTTGGTGCATCCGATGTCTGGCGTGATCACCTTGGCACGGACACCGCCCCCTTCCACGTACACGACTGGGAATACAAGACATAGCTCGGTGGTATAATATTATATCATATCATTTCAATTAAAACATAGAATCAAAACCAACTTATCTCCAGCGTTATATACGAGTATTATGTTAACGCTGACATCTATCCAAAAAATACTTGACTAAGTGAAAACAAGATAGCAGCTTCAATGTCACCTGCCTCAAAAGGAGACTATTCATAGATTGGCGAAATGACAATTTTCAAGGCGTTTATAACGAACAATTATCTAAGAAATTAATTATTATGTTTATTCCATTTCAAACCACACACAGCGCTCGTAAACCTCTTCAAGATATATTTAGCGTCATATAAGACTTAATGACCTCCAGCTTTGAGTCCCGGTGGCGGTTCACTATGTTAATGTTTTATTCTTTATCTACTATGGTGGTTATGTAACCCAGCTGAAAAAATCCCAAGCCACAATGGGAACGAACCCGGGACCTCCCGGTTTCTAGGTAAACGCTCTACCGCGTCGCTATGAAAGCTAGCTCATATAGCAAGGCAGTATAAGTGCCCCTTATAAATCACCCTACTACATACTCTCCCTCCATATTTGAAATTCTTCCACGAATTCCCTTCTGCCTTGACATCTGTGGGATGTCGTACAGACCACAGTGTGTTATTTACGTTGGGCGCCAATGTAACCCAGCTGAAAAAATCCCAAGCCACAATGGGAATCGAACCCGGGACCTCCCGGTTCCTAGGCAAACGCTCTACCGCGTCGCTATAAAAGCTAGCTCATATAGCAAAGCAGTATAAGTATCCCTTATACATCACCCTACTACAGTTATAAGGTCTAATAGATTTATGATTGCCGATAAGTTGTAAATATCATCAATTAAACAAATATATGAATATGTCCAATAAAATTAAGTGTTTTACCGTTCTGAATCCTCTTTACAGTCAACATTGCGCCGTCAGCTGTGGTGAATGTTTCCCCGTCTTGGAAGGAGTCAAAGTCCCTTTCTGCATACATAATTAGGTGGTCCCGAAACAACTGAACGAAACAAAACGAATTGCATTGTTAAAACACACGAATTTGTACGATTAGATGTTAATTCGATCGATCAAGAAGCTACCACAAACTTTTGATATTCAGTTTCTTTAATTTTTAATTAGAACAATAAATCAACTCAAAATTGTGTTGCGTAAATGTAGGTTTGTGGCGACTTAATGTAAATTCGGGGCAATAAGTGTTGTTTTTTTTTTTTGAAAACTTTAATCACAAATGCTATAGTTTACTTCCCTCAGAATGCAAATAAGGACAAGTATGGTAATTTTATTTATCCAAATTGTTTAATGTTTCCGATGCTGTTTTGAATGCTAAGCTTTATTCAAGTCGTTTTTGCAATTGTATGCCACTAAGGCAAATCAAAAATGAAGGAAATATTGTATTTTAAAAAATGAACACATTCGTAATTCATTATCTCGTTACAAACGCGCGATACTTCATCATTTTGGAAATCTAAGGTAATAATTATTACATACCCGTGAAACATGAGTTGCGTTATTGTCTATGGAATTCTGCTTATTTTGTGGCAATTTTGCAAACGCGTCGTCTATAGGCAAGAACAATGTCATCTTCCGTGATTTGTCCGTCAATTTGGTGCCAATCTCCGCGTCTAGACTGGGCAAATTGGCTTGCATAAAACTGTGGAAAATAAATGTTCAAAAAAAAGAACACTGCACTTTTATTCTTATACTTTTTATTGATTTACACAAAATTGTTATAATATTAATATATTTTGGTTATACAACACAAAAGTGTTGTGCTGCAATTCAAATATAAGTTTTATATTGAAATGAAAGTTGTACATATGAACTATGTTTATTTTTATTATTCATGCTGATGTGATACTTTTTCCGCCCTTTGGGTTTCACAGTTAGATCCCAGAGCAGTGTACTATATGATAAATGTATTATTTAGTAGATCTATAATGTCTTAGTATTAATTTAAGTTTTAGCAACAGTTACATCTCATTACAAACATATTTTTGTCGTAAAAAAGGAAGATCATTTCTAGACAAAAAAACTTGAGTTAACTTGTTTGCAGCAATATTTACCTTATCTTTTCTAAATGGTCGATGGTTTGCCACATATTTCTATAAATAAAGAACAGTAGATCGTCGATCACGTGGATGACCCCGTTCTGCACGGGAACGTTGGGCTGCACCACTCGTGCTCGAACCTTGTTGTTCGATACGAACACTGCAAAGTATGAAAATTAAATACTACTTATTAGCTTAAAACACAGCGATGGCAAATTCTGATGTTGCCCTAGATGTACTTAATTGACAATTGCTGTTTAACACGTGTACTTACAGTTATTGTATAGACAATTCTAGGAAATGTGCACTTTTCCATTCATGCTCCGGGACAGGTTAGTCAATATAGACACAAGATTTTCTACCTCTGGCTTAAATGTTAAACTTTCTATTCCAGTCCCAATATCTGGATATCAATAACAAATTGTAGGGACATAATAAAAGAAACTGATAGTGGCGACAATACCAATTCTCAAAACATATTCTAGTAACAGTTATTGACAACCTTATATAAAAAAAAAAAAATGTTTGAAAGCGTTTGACTATTTCACACAATAAAATGCATCGAACTCCATTTAATAAACAAGGCTACTTTTTACAGTCTTAATTAAGATGAGATCCTTTAAGGTATCGTGTTCACTGCCTTTGTTTTGCTTTTATTTTGTTGATAAATGTTTGTTGGTCAAATTCATATTTTATTTAAAGTATATTAATTTTATAACAAATGAAAATTACAATATTTTTTTGAACAATTATAAACAATCAAACTATTAAAGCTATTATATTCCACAGTTAAAGTGACTTAAATACCACATCTGAGTGAATACATTGTGTTGTGTAATTAACTTTATACCATCCGATCCAACGCGGTAAAATTTCAGAATGCCGGCTTTGGCTGGGTAGTTGGGTATGGTACCCATCCTGGGTATATACACTGTCTCGTCCTCGATCATGTGGGCCCAGAACACCTTCAAATCAAGCATTGAACACTCAATATTTCCTTCGTTATATTTTAATATATACTAATTATATCTAATAATAATAATGTTAATATCAGTCGACTATTTAAGCACATTCTTGCACAATTGAAGCATAGCTGCCTTAGACAATCTTCTAATAGCCAACGTGTAGTTTTGTTCAATTTTGAGAGTATTGGACACAGCAAAAACTAAACATGAAACATATTCATGCATCATGCACAATCTTGTGATTAAACATTTGGGGCTAAGAAAACATTGCATTGCGTAATTGAATTATATCCATTCTGCAAAATTTGTGCACAGTATGCACCAGAAAATGCTCAACTGCTCCATGACCCAGAAAACCTTCAACCATAACAGCGGAGACTTTTATTAAATTGTCATGATTGCATAATAATATTTAAATACATTTCGAAAAAAACAACAACCTTAAAACAAGCAATAGGTACCTGTATTTTATGCTTGCATAATTATGTTATTAAAATTATTGGGTAATGAAAACCCTACAATAAGGAATTATTTTGTTCGGTGCTAGTATAATTCTTTAATTTATCCCCCCTGTTGCTTTATTTGTTTTTAAAATATCACTTAAAACCCGATGATACATATGTAGTAAATACTACCGATGCAAAGGCGTAATGACTGTATATGTATACGTTTGTAAGATCACTTATACAAAGTCACGGAGATCTTAGTGCATCTAAGAGTCAACAAGAGCTTTTACTTCAGCCCTATGGGTTTTAAAAACGTTAAATAAGCGTTTAAGTGTTATCTAAGTGTGAGAATTTTTCTTATTTCAAAAGATAACAACAGTCACATAAATATTAAATGTAAGTAATTGCATGATGTATAGTTAAACAATTCATATTATAATGAGATGCATGATATGCTAAGAAGGCTTCTGTAACTTGTTTGCTGGGCAATTTTCTTTTACATCGAGTAACCACATAGTGGCATTCTCATAAGACGGAATAGCGCAAATTGTTAGATCTAGGGCAGTTGTCATTTGTTTTATGGCTCTTACGTCGTGAAATGTTATTTCACATGGAGTCTCAGATTGTTAGATCGAGGGCAGTTGTCACTTGTTTTATGGCTCTTACGTCGTGAAATGTAATGTCACATGGAGTCTCAGATTGTTAGATCGAGGGCAGTTGTATCTTGTTGTATGGCTCTTACGTCGTGAAATGTTATGTCACATGGAGTCTCAGATTGTTAGATCGAGGGCAGTTGTCACTTGTTTTATGGCTCTTACGTCGTGAAATGTAATGTCACATGGAGTCTCAGATTGTTAGATCGAGGGCAGTTGTCATTTGTTTTATGGCTCTTACGTCGTGAAATGTAATGTCACATGGAGTCTCAGATTGTTAGATCGAGGGCAGTTGTCATTTGTTTTATGGCCCTTACGTCGTGAAATGTAATGTCACATGGAGTCTCAGATTGTTAGATCGAGGGCAGTTGTCATTTGTTTTATGGCTCTGACGTCGTGAAATGTAATGTCACATGGGGTCTCAAATTGTTAGATCGAAGGCAGTTGTCATTTGTTTTATGGCTCTGACGTCTTGAAATGTAATGTAACATGGAGTCTCAAATTGTTATATCGAGGGCAGTTGTCATTTGTTTTATGGCGTGAAATGTTATTTCACATGGAGTCTCAGATTGTTAGATCGAGGGCAGTTGTCATTTGTTTTATGGCTCTTACGTCGTGAATTGTAATGTCACATGGTGTTTTCTATTATATTTGGCATGCATAATCAGGAATATTATTTATATTTATTTTGATTAAGACGAAATTGTAATGTTAATTTGTATAATATATAATACCGTTAACATTGCTCAATCATCACACTAGTCCCTTAAATATTACTATTATCAAAAAAACAAATTACGTTAATTCTAAACATATAATAATAAAAAGTATTTTCGATACGCTAGCTACTCATCTCATGTATGATAATGACACACTGATTAAATTTGATCACTGTTCAAAATAATACGTGTGAAGAGCGTAGGGCTAAAATAAAATGATCTCTCAAACTCGGAGACCCACATGAATAGTTCAGACAGGGATCACTTAGTATGGTATAGCATACAATATGTGTTGTTCTGTCTCACCGATTTCAGCAAAGCTGTATCGTTGAATAAAATATCCTTGCCGAAATCCGGCATTATGTTGATGTCGGAGTCATTGGGTGCAAACACTGTGAAGCGATTCGTTGAGGAATTGGTGGCTGATTTCAACTGTAAGTCAATGATCGATGCTGCTTTGATTGATCTGAAAGATAATAAGTATTAAATTGATGCAATGTACATGTAACACGGCTATTACCATCATGCCATCTAGTTCGTATTCACATGCGATTAAACAAAAATACGATGCTTATATTTGCCAAAGTCGTAAATTTCGCCTAAATTAAAATATATTACATATTAAGTACGAACTATTTAGATTGTATAATCCATATTCAATTGTGTGTTCAAAACTTTAAAACCCTATATGTTATATAATTCTTAAACTTATAAAATAAGCTCAAGATGATGAAAACGTTGTGCGATGATATTATTAGAATGTATTTTATTCATCCCGAAAGTGTCCTAATATTCAACGCGGGATTGTATTACATGTAAATGGATATCTTTATTTTGTGTATAATTTTGGAATTAATACTGTTGGTAACTGATATACGTTACTGAATAGGCGACAGTTTCCGATTTTAAATGCATTCCTGAGAATTCTCGACAGGAAGGGAAAGATCAATTTGCAAATGATCTTTAATGTATATAATATACAAACCCGTCACAAGTGATTCCTTTATAAAAACAATTCAATTTGTATCTTAAATGTTCCGCACTGCGAAACTTCATTTTGTTTTTATAAACCTGTATCTAATGAGTGTCTAGAAACAACATGTGAAATTACACACAATAAAGAACCCAATCTTGCAATCTCATTTGTTTTCCGCAATTTTGCACTAAACCCAAAACGCAAATGGGCCTTTTATATTCGAAGCCGTGTTCCCAGACACTCGTTATGTCACTTTTATTTCTCACGAAGTGTCTTACAAGAATGCGTTGCTAAACATCGTATTGCAAACCAAGGGGGATAATCATGTTAAAACATTTGGCCATGAAATCCAAGCAATCTTTCCTGACATCAGGACTTGTGAGCAGTGGTGCTAAACGAAAGGCATAAATCTGGCGTTTCGAATACTCGTAAGTTAATGGCGGCGTCCAATTTGTAAATTACAGACACTTGTACAAATCCATGTGTAAATTTGTTTGGGATTCTGACGCTTAATATGTTTACTAGAGTGTTTTCGTATCTTTAAAATACGATACCGTTTTTATTTATGTACAGGGAATTTTGGCTCATTTAAATATTATCGTTACATGACTCGTAGATATATCTGAAAACTACATTATATATTGTTTTCATTGCATGTATGCGATTTGCGGCATATTCTGTTTGATTACCGTTCGTTGAAAGATTTAAGTCAATGTCAACTTAGCAGTATATATTACATAATCCTTACATGTTGAATGAAAAGTTATTTAAAAAATACTCAAATACCAGCTATTACAAAGAAAACAATTTTGTTAAACTGAACTACCCCCATCAGTTAGGGATATGGTTCGAAATCTTAGAATGATTACTAATTATTTAGGACATGCGAATAACATTCGTAAGATTTAGTACATGTATTTGCGTTTTCGAAATAAAGAGTTTTCTTACTGGAACGAAAATCTCCGTATGTCCGGGTGTTCCAAGTAATCTGCGATAGTCTTGTTTGACTGAATAGGAATAAGGAACCTGTCCACCAAGTGGACCATTCCGTTGCTTGCCAAGATATCAGCGGTCATTATCCAGGCCCCGTTTACAGTGTGTACCTGGAACATAGGATGCACGAGATGAGAGCACAAATAATATATATGAGGCGGGTCGTGGGAAACCCGGTCTAAATTCACGTGCGTAAAGTGTCGTCCTGGATCAGCCTGTGCAGTCCGCACAGGCTATTCCGGGACGACAGTTTCCGCCTACAGTGGATTTATGTTTGAAGAGACTTCCTTGAAACAGAAAATATCATAAAAGCGGAAATTGTCCTGGATTAGCTTGTGCGGACTGCACAGGCTGATCCAGGATGACACTTTACACACATGCATTAAATAAACGACACGCTTCAAATATTATAAGAACTCATCGATTAAAAGTCCGCACAGGCTACTCCTGGACGGCACTTTCCGCTTTGATGGCATTTTCTGTTTCAAGGAAGTCTCTTCTAAACATAAATCCACTGTAGGCGGAAAGTGCTGTTCTGGATTAGCCTGTGCGGACTGGATTAGCCGGGACGACACTTTACGCACATGCATTAAGCCTGGTTTTCTCACGTCGCGCCGCATTTATTGTAATAATAAATACGATGGCACAATTGTCTGAGCACAGTTATGCTGCTAAGTGTTATGTGTATCGTTAGTATTAAAATGTACAAGATATTGTAATTTAACGGCAACCAGAATTAATGTATTTGCAAATAAATATATTACCCACCAACCGTTTCTCTTATAATCGTTTCGTCCTGTGAATACAAACATATTTTATATATGCTAAGGATATTGCTTAAAAATGAAATACCGTTGTAGAAGATAAAGCTGAATGCATCACTACTGTTAAGCTCCTTTTCAATATTTATTTGCTGCTGCTCTTGTTGTTTGTCAAATCGTCCTCAGGTTGAATTAAAGTCCTATAAGTATTACATTCAACGTGAGGACATCATGAACAGAATTTCAGTTACTGTAGCCGACATTCCCAAGACTGTCACTTACAATCGCGTCGCCGTAGTTGTAACTTCCAAAGAACAAACGCTTCTGTCCTTCGAGAGGGGTCATCGCCGATTTCAGTGTTGAAATATCAGCTACACTCGTCACTGTATCCACTAAAACAAATTATGCAGGCTTATAAGATATGTAATCCAAACATTTAATGTGTGGAGAGTATTAAGAGATAGATCTGTATGTATTTTTACGATAATGTTTTGACCTTCTTAACGTTATAATCCTTTAATTCAAAATCTCCCATTGTTCTGCTAACCAATGGTGTCAGATGTGACAAGCCATATATGTTGGAATTTCCATTTGGAATTGGAATAACAGATGAGGACGGGTCACGTGACATTACGGTCATAATGTCATTTTCATTGACCTTTTAATTAATTCAATATACTGTATATTGCCTGCTCTCGAAAATAAACCATTGTTATGTAACTCTTATAAAAACTGCTATTAAGGACCCATATGTATGTGCTTTCTATTTGTTGTAAATACGCAACTATGGATGAAATATATACTGGGCAAATCTCCCAAAGCACATTTATATTTGGCCATACAAACCTTATTCAACATATATATAACTGAATTTATCAGACATTACTGTCAATTATCAAATATTTTAAACGGAATACGTATTGGTAAAATTGATCAGCCAGCTTAGGTCATTGCGACAAATTTGTTGTTTCCGCTTCAGTGTAACATATTGACAGTATTTATGTTATGTGCGTTAGGAGTTTTACCTAGTATATGACCATATGCATACAATCAGACACTCGTATAATCCGATGAAGTGCGGCAATGAAGTTACTCAATATACATACACAGGGGACGGTTCTTGCACATTACCTCCGGTATTGTCCATTATGTAAATATCCGTATTTCCATTTTGACCGGCAGTATTGACATCGAATGAATCATACGTAGCAAATTGACGAACTCGTTTTCGCTGCTTGTCGTTTGTGTAAGACATTCAGAATTTAGTTATACGGCACATTTTTGGTCAATTTTGTCAGGACCCGTTTTGTAACATGTGTTGTGTTTTTCCTTATTTTGGCTCTTTTGAAGCTCTACACAACCTTGGAAATGAGCAGTATGTTGTCATCGACAATGACTATGTACTATACTCGGGTGCTCAATTAATCACGATATAATTTTAAACAAATAAGATTTGGCATACGTAATGAAAGCAATTTAAGTTCTTTAGAACTGTAATTATATACTGAACTTCCATTACAGCAGAAAAGACATTAGCAATATAAATTAGAAAAAACATACACATAACACAACGTGTTTCATTTAAGTTAAAAATAACTACATAATCTAATTACACGAATGGCAATATAATGTTAGTTCCTCAATTATTACTCTAAATACTAGTAAGGAAAGTACGGGTACATTTTGAAAAAGCTCCGTTTACCAAAACGGAAAAATAATAATAACTAATTATGTCATATTCTAACATGACACTCGCTAATTTGTTTATAAACAAAGAACAAAATTATCGTTGTTAAACTAATCAATAAACAACGCAAAAAGTAGTCCCGATTCTGAGCGGGGCATAGTAAAGTGTAGTTCTCATTAAAAATGCAAAAATATTTCTCAAATCATGTTAAAATCGAAATAATAATCGCATTATCGTTGTTAATATGCCAATAAACAACTATTTCTCGTTCTAATGCATGGCTATTAAACCACTAGTACTAACGCCCTCATGGTTTATTTCTTACGCATTAACACTCCAAATCGTTGTTTATTGTCCGATAAACAACGATAAATCGATAAATATGTCTTAAGTAAAACTACTTACCGATGTGATATAGAAGAATGTGCTCGACGGTCGCACGGTCGCTGGTGTTATAGCCAAACCGAACTGCGTCGTTCAGGAACACATCGTTGGACGACGACACAGGTACGAACACGGTGATACCCGGCCTATCGAAGTAGTGCGACAGGTTGTATGTCTTGATCATCGAGGCAAACTGAAAACGAAAACCAAATAAACACATTAAATTTTAACTAATTGTAGTTAAATCATCGTACTCCTGATAGCATATTACTGATGAATGAGCAGACATGTGTCTATTCCACAAAAGTTTTCATTCAATCTCATTGTCTCTGTAAGAGTTTATTTCTCATATCATTGCGAAAACATACACTATTCGAATAGTTAAAAAGGTATATACTTATTTGTATAACGAACCCACTCTCAGTTGCATATTGGGGAAGAAACCGCTGGATACCTCTAAATTTATCCGATGAAAATACATTATATTCATCTTACTGACTAAATGTGTACTATTTTTCATTACCTTATAAATGGTCGTGATTATAGTAGCATGTTGTTTCGTTTAGTTTCTTTCGATGTCTACAAGAATAATTTGGGAATAACAATTATAGTAATTAATATACAATTTGTTGAAGTTTAAAGGACGTACGAATATATGCTTCAAATAAACAGGCAACATACTTTTTGCTAAAGACATGCATTAATTAAAAGCAATTGTACAATATATTGTAACAAATACCTAATTAACCTACAGCTAACGCACGTTAAATAATATGATAAAACTATTATAGGTCAACCTTTATGAACACATATGACCAGCAAATACACTAGACTATATACTAGTGGGCACTGGTAAGTTGGTAAGTATGTAACTAAAAGAAAGTGTCAGTCACATAACATGTTCCAAGACACAAGAACAGTCTGGGAGAACATTGACCATTGCATTCCATTAAAAGGTTGAAATAATTATCAATCCTGAAATGCCAAAATAAAAACTACAACATTTATGCCACACATTCATTTTTATAGGAATCTTCAATTGATACGTATTTTGGTATTCACAACACGTAAGTGCTTCAGCTTACATATTAAACGTAATTTGGCATTAAGCAGCGAATATATTTCAGTAATCGTTACTTGTTTCGAAAATACTTGGTACGAATAATTGATGGTATATCTTACAATCCTTTAAACGAAACACAATTAATTAGTATTAACTAAATTTGTCATACGCATTGGAATACGTGTATAATTTACCTCTGCAAAATGAATGCCAATGGGCCGTATAGGTCTCTTGCTACACCAGACATCTGTAAGTGCTAACAATTACTCACAACACATTATTCTCATAAATCATGTATAAGCGTTCGCGCACCGGAAGAAAAAACCTCGGGAATAAAATTCCCGATTGCACTGTCTCTGCCACTGACGAGTTGTTCACAAAGCTTCTCTTTGATCGCACATCTTAAGAAATAGCCTTTCTTGTTTCTCATGGACTTGTAACAATAGCAGTTGTTAGTTGCATATTACGATTTTAATATGCACCTTTCATGTAAAATCTTTACAAATAAACTACACCAACAGCAGTAGTTGCTCATATTGTTTTGTGGATAAATATTTTTTAACTTGTTACAATTTTCCTTTTGATAAAATTAAATTATTTCATGTATACAATTGTATATGTGATTTTCAATTGTGAACGATAAATTTCTGCAATACGTTCATATGATATGGTAATATTATATAAATATTGCATTCTTTGAGGGCGATTGTGCATTTTGTCAACCCGAGGAAATACTGTTTTATTATACCGAAACAAAGATATTGTGGAAGAAATACACTTTAATCAATTTAATTAGAGGAGAAGATACAATAAACACAACATAATAAAAGTTAATTTGTCCGATACGGAGGCAAACCTTGCCATTTTGACATTTTGACACTGATGTCGTCTGCATAAACAATGCGCTTTTGTAACACGGAGTGATTTACTAAATGTTAAATTAACTCCGATCAAACTGCCTATCGACACGACGTCATAGCGGGTGATATTGCACTATGATATTTCCAAGGCGTAAAAAAATATGTTTGTTTCAGGTAACATGCCCCCCCCCCCAAAAAAAAAATAAGGTAGGTAGGTCGGGATTTGGTCAACTTAAAGATTCTTAAACTGAATAAATATTCAAAACATATCAGTACTATCCTTAAACATTGTTTATAAGTGGATACTATCAAAACAAAACACTTATTTATCCAAAACACATTTAATTATTGAAAAAAGTAAATAAAACAAAAATCAATCTGACAAACCCAATAAAATGTTCTAGGGTCGGGGCATTTTTTTAGAGTAGGTCGGGTTACCTGAAACAAACATATTTATTTTTTACGCCTTATTGACTGCTCCGTTTTTATATGAACAAAGAATGAAAACAAAAGGGTGAGGTATAATAATGTGTTTTAACATACTCATTTTGCCTTGCACTGAGATTCGAACCTTTGTATACAAAACAAATAATATAAATTAAACATGATAATTGCTTTCATGGGACAAAAACGTTATAATGTATGTCATTTTGCATGTTTTGGCATATAATGTGCTTGGAATGAAACGTATTAAATTACAACTCTAAGCATCATTCAGTTTATGGCAATGGTGATCAAATAATTGTGTTGGTCACTGGCGGGAAATGATAAGTGGCGTTAGTGTCTTGAAATGTAGTTTCTTTACTAGATTTTGGAATTCGCCAATGCTAAAACGTACGCATTACTGTTGAGAATGTGACATATAGGCCCATTGGGCCGGGTGTTATTTGTTTTGTTTACGAAATACCATGTACTCTTGTATTGTTAAAACACATGTCACAATAATAAACAATTACTTACTTACTTACTTATACACCGAGGAGATCATGCAGGAAACGAACCAAGGAATCAAGTAACGAAGGTCGCAGGCCATCTGTTTTATTTTACACTTTACGCTTGTTGTTTTTTTTAACATTTTCTGAAATAACGCATCGACCTATTTTATAGGAAAATTTATTTTGGAATTTGGTGTTGTATTTTTGTAATTAGTTAAACAGTATTTATTCACGAAAACAAAGAATGTTATATCGCACAAAATGACAAGTATTACATACACTAATATTATGGATCAGAATACAATCTATAAAATCGCATATCTATTCGTTTAGATTTCTATCATGAATACCGTATTAGTCGTGTAAGATTCAAACGAAAGGTTACGTTACTTAGGGCATGACGTTTTCAATGAATTATCACCAAGTAATAGCTTACAGTCTTTTTCACTTTTGAAACGTAGTACTTCTTACCAAAAAAACTGAACAATACATTTATGACATGTGTCTATGCTTGAATATTATTAGTGAGCACTATCAGTCGGGTATCCAATGGCATCATGTTTGGTAATTAATGACATTGATTTGCTGACGTATATGCATAATTTTGTTACAGACTGGCATGAATTATTTAATACAGTCGCATCGTTTGTATCACTTCGATAGCTATTCTCTAAAAGCCCCCGAGCTCCGGAACACAGATTGCAAAATCATATTGACTCTAGAAAGTGACATCCAAGTTCGTACAAACAAATTCATTCTATGAACAGTGCTCCAAATTGGAAGACTCATTGATTGAGATTATACACTGTCATGGTGTAAGAAAATTCTAATATTGTGCAATCTATTTCAGTATTGCATTTGTTGTAGACATTTGCAGTACGTCAAATTCGGCGACTGTTTAATGATTTAAATAAAGTGAGTATGGTCAATGAAGGTATTAATGCAAAACCGTCCCCATTTTATTCCAGTATTGTAGTGTGTGTTTACAAGTGTATTGTGCACTAAATTCGACGCCTGTTTAATAAAGAAAATACAGTGAATATGGTCAAAGAAAATATAAATTCAATATATTTCCGTATTGTATGTGTTGTACTCATGTACAGTTCATCAAATTCGAAAACTGTTTAATAAAGCATATACAGTGAGTACTATCAAAGAAAATATGGATGCAATAAACTCCAGTATTGTATGTGTTCTACATCAACTTCGACAACTGTTTAATAAAGTATATACAGTAAGTACGGGTTAATGCCTGTATTTTACATGTTGTATACAAGTATAGTGCACCAAAATCAACGCTTGTTTAATAAAGAAAATGTTTAAAGAAAATATTAATGCAAACCTTGCGCAGTCTATTCCAGTATTGTACGTGTTGTAATGCGGTCTTCCGGCGGTGGGCAGGGGGTATCACCGTCATCCCGAGAGTTGCCATGACAACCAAAACAGTTCCAACAATAGTCGTCACAACGCATATTTTCATTTTGCCTCACAGCCACAGTATTATAATGTTTGTTGGCATGTTTTGTATTTCATCGTTTCTGTAACTTTACTTTTAATTTCTCGTGTTGATTTAACATATATTTTCATCCAATATATCCATACTTTGACGCCTATTGTATCCAATAAAAGCACTACTTACTTTTAATGCTGAAAGTACACATGCTTAACATCATACGCAATCATCAATTGAATGTGTTTCTACGTGTAGTCCAAAACATCGACAAGGCAACCCTTTAAAGTACAAATACTACCATGTGGACACAACATTAACGTATGTTCACAAAATAAACGCATACTATCTACCATTTACATGTACATGTATAGTTAATTATCACCGTTCAGTAATTGTACCCTAAAATTATCAACCACTTGAACAAAAACTGTAATGCAAAAACAGTACATTATTCGCAATGTACGCGTACAGTGTCAATGTTTACAATCATTGCTATGATTGTTATCAATAATCCCTCAGTCTTTCTCTCTCTGTGCTGCGCGCTAGTTTTCTCATTCGCACACACATACGCTCTCACATAGGTTCATACGTCTCTAGCTAACAGCCAAGCACTTGTCTCGAAGCCTTCAATTTGGCATTGGCCACAAAGTGCGATTCTTTCACGCGGGCATTTACGCTTCACACCACATCCATTTAGACATTATTCGGTACATTTATTTATTTTGTGATGCTTTCTAAAGTGCAGTACATATACCAAGCATTACGCGAGAAACTGGCGTTTGCTATACGTTTAACACGAAGTAATGTTTGCAAAAAAAAAAAATTATGTTTTGATATTACACGTGACATATCACATAACAATACTGATAAGCTATAATATATTATATTACATCTTTGTGTAGTATCTGAGTATTGTATTTCAGTGTATTGAATTGAAATCTACTGTACAATACTGGGTTGTACATTATTAAGTGTTGTGGTATTATTTTATTTTATCTCATAACTGCCAGTTAATCGTATAAACCTGAGCTATATACTATCGATAGTTTTATCTTACAACTGCAATTTTATCGTATAAACCTGACCTATATACTAACGATAGTTTAATCCAACAACTGCAAGTTAATCGTATAAACCTGAGTTATATACTATCGATAGTTTTATCTTACAACTGCAAGTTAATCGTATAAACCTGAGCTATGTACTATCGATAGTTTTATATTACAACTGCTAATCGTATAAACCTGAGTTATATACTATCGATAGTTTTATCTTACAACTGCAAGTTAATCGTATAAACCTGAGCTATGTACTATCGATAGTTTTATATTACAACTGCTAATCGTATAAACCTAAGTTATATACTATCGATAGTTTTATCTTACAACTGCAAGTAAATCGCAGAAACCTGAGCTATATACTATCGATAGTTTTATCTTTCAACTGCCAGTTAATCGTATAAACCTGAGCTATACACAATCGATAGCTTTATCTTGCAACTGCAAGGTAATCGTATAAACCTAAGCTATATACTATCGATTGTTTTATCTTACAACTGCAAGTTAATCGTAGAAACCTGAGCTATATACTATCGATAGTTTTAGATCACGCTTATCGGATCGCTTTTTAATATGATATATTTGGATGATCACGGTGGACAGTAACTAAAATGCCACAAATTTTCGACAATTATTGCATTATTGAAAAAAAATATTGTTGTCTAGTTGTGAACACAAAAACAAATAAAACACTTGCTAAAAGGGTTGTTTGATCAATCAAAACTCGATTACATCATGGACTATTTTTTTCTCGTCGAAGTGATCGCGGAATGATGTAGTCCGGATTTTACCAAATTATGTACTGTGTTTAAGTAGCAAAGAGGTCGATAATGGAAAGACCATCTTATCAAAAATCCATTTTATGCAGAATTATTCTTTCAAAAATTTTCTCAGCCTCGCATTAAAAATGATCTGTATCTAACACTCACATAATATTATCTATATACTGTCCTAATTGTACAGCTACAACACAGTTTTCGCAAGTTAACATTTTAATGAGTCACTAACAGCGAAATAACAATGCTGTCGAGGAAACTCTTAAAGCCCATTTTGGTTTTGAAAATTACCTTATTAACGTTAAAACACGTTTACTGTCTTTCTAGTTCATTTAAACACCGGACTTGATAACGAGGTATTGTGTAGTTTTTGCCTAAACCGATAGTAACTACAAGTAATGATACAAAAGTGTATGCTTAGACACAAAAGCTTTTGTACCTCAATGCATCATTAATTGTTGCAAACAATGAAACATAGCTCGTTTAGGTAATCCATGTCGAGTTGTTATCATTTTCTTTTTTATTCTGACAAACGTTTAATTTCAGAGCGGATTGTACAATGTATAAAATCCTAAATGAATGGAAAACTCTATTTTTTCTAAAATGAATGAATATACAGGTATCTCTGTTTCATTAAGCATTTTACAGTGCGTAAAAAACTAGCTAACAATCCAGACATGAAATGGGCACTTCAGTAGTGTTTTTGACCCTTCAGCATTGATGGAAATACAAAAGCTGTGCCAGTCTGTCACGAGTCTCTCGGATGTATAGCAGACAAATCTAATGAAATGGTGTTTGCGCTGAAGATCAGCGGGTTTGATCAGGCGAGAACAACACAATAATATCAGGTCTAGACTTCCAATACGCCTAAGTCCATGACATATTTTGTGACATCTATCGAAATGATACTGCTCGGTGGCATTACAATAATGTACATACTACAATATCGTTTAATGTATATGTATGCATTGATAAAATTAATAGTGTTTAGTTTTAGATCATTATTTACATATCTAATATTTTTGCAATATCTTCTAGGTTAGATTAAGGTACTTTCACTTTAGAATTTAAATAGTGTTTGTTTCACGTGCACGTTAATTTCGCTCATAATAATAGCAATCATAACTGCATGTAGTTTAGTATAGTATAATAAATTATGGAATGTGAATAGTCAAGCTAAACAAACGTTCAATTGTATTCCAAATCAGATTTTACACTTTATGTTACTCTTCACAGTCAGAGCAAATGTGTACCAGCTTTATATTTTATATTTATAGAGCCGCCATAAGAAATCAGTAAATAAAGTTGATCATCTAAATATGATAGAACAGAGAAATCACAAAAAATACAAAATCGAGTAGATCTACAGTCTAAATAATGTCTGTTATTTTACGGCGAATATTGAGTGCGTAAAAAGAACAATGCTATGTTCAGCGAAAAAACACGTTGAAAACAAACATTAATATCAAGCAATGAATGAATCTAGACAATGACGTTGTTGTTGCTATTTATTTAACCATGCAAAATAATTTAAGTTTGTTAACGTCTACATTCTATTAATCAGTAAAACAATTCATCTTTAACTCTGAGTGCATAGTACTTTGGGGATGAATTGAAATAAAAATTTCCAATTACGATAACAAACGTAGTGTTGTACTTTGTTTTGTTCTGCTTGTGGAAAGTCACTTCCCGTCTAAAATGCAAATAAGGACAACTTTTTTTTGTATCTATCAAACGTTTCTAAGTTGCGTGTCGAATTCAGGAATTTGATCGCCATAATAACACGTCCCGTTATGCAAATCGGTTTGTTCCGTTGCTTTTGTGGCGATAAAATCTGTCTGGAAACGGATGATTGACTGCTAATTGCAGGAACAATCAAAGCATTTTAGACAGCTGTTTATGCGAACGCAACGAAATTTTCTTTCTGTAGTTGTCGGCCCTACCAAATGGAAACAACACTATTATTTATGTATATTTATCAGAGGCGATTTTGATGTAATGCGCCTTTTCTAGTTCTTACGCACGATGTATTTACTCTGTACACGCTACTTCTAAACATTTACGAAGGTGAAATATGCAACGATATTAATCAAATCGACGTCCTGCTGCATGTATCCAATACATATATTCTGACGCAAACATAGCGTATTCTCTTAAAAGTGTTTGTTCTGATTTAATGGCATAAACGCACACAAAATAATATCCTTTGCACATATGCATAGCATTTACTAAATAAGATATATTTTACAGATTCAACACTATATTGCAGCAGTCTTGATTTTAGATTTTCTTATTTTCATTAAATTATCGCCGGCGCACGCAATGATGGTGTTATTAAATTACATATTTTGTATGGAATTTTGCAGGTTATTGCAGAATTCGCTTCCATTTGTATAACGCTGTATTTTACTGCAGACGGTATTATTTACCTTAGATGTGTGTCACTACTGTTAAAATTATAATATTTCTTTAATCTCTTATCGACGTTTTGTATATATATCTGTTAAATTATAATATTTCTTTATTCTCTTATTATCTCTCGACGTTTTGTAGATATGATGGTATTTGGTACTGGAACTTACGTGAATAACGTATATAGATCTTATACATACATAATAAATAGTTATAAGTACATGTTTATATAAGTAGCACATCAGAATGTTTAGATGTGTAGCAAATATTTATGTTCATACATTTGCATATATAAGAAAGGAGATTGTGAAACAATATATGTTAAGATACAATATTTCCTAAATAGAACGTGCGTGACAAATACAATTATTTTGTCCTTAAAATCTGACTATCGAGAAGTATCTGGCAGAGACAGTTATCTTAAAAGGTTGTTATTCTAGGTCCAAAAATCTTTTTTATCTCTCTTATTTCAGACTGAGATTTAGGCCAGATAACGTACGGATCATGAAAGGATAGACGAAGTAATTGTAAGTCGTATTGTCAAGCTTCCAAGCTTCCAATTATGAACAGAGATAAAGGGAATCTTTGTACATCGGTCATTCAAAGTAGAGAGAGTTAGCATAAAGCTGTAAAAAGATTCAACCAACTGACAGTTTCGTAGCACATTGTCAATAGCCATAGGACATCGGTTATTTTGTCCCGAAACATTCATCGACACTTACGAAACACTTGGTAAAAATACTCAATTCTATTGGTAATAGTAGTTAATACGAACACAGTTTACATTTATACAGCACATATTAAAATAATTCAGAAGTTTATTAATAAGTCCAAATGATATAGAAATGTTGAAGTTTAGCGGCATTCAAGAACCCACTTCAAACAAGGAGACATATTTAACCGCAAATATCAACCATACACACATACATTAACTATTCTCTCACACTCATAGTGAAACGAAATTCACCCGTTGTTTGAATAGCACTCGAAATTGTATTTGACAACTTAATGCATATCGGAAGCTACAACCAAAGGGTAAAGGGTCTCTAACCATAGATAAAAGTCATCGAATTTTATCAAAAGCGCTACAAAAGTCAAGTAATGTGTCGAGAGTTTACATTTCCAATGCGGGAACACGATTGATAAATGTGATTAATATCTTAAGAGTACATGTTAGCGTAGGTAACTGATCAGGGTGCCCTTACAGATATCAGCACCTTGAAACTTTCTCTCTTTTCTTTATTTTAAGATTTATTTACTTCGTCGTTAGAGCTAGGATAATTCCGAAGATGTTCGTAGGGCGATCTGCAATAGAGCTTGCTTTAGAAGAGAAACCGAAAATAACCATGTACATTAGTCGAAATCTACGTGCTAATGGCGATATACGTAAACCCTTAACTTCATTACATCGGAGAAATAAGAGTAAATATATAATTTATATAAGTGAAAATGTAATTAGTGCAGATACATGTATTATAATCTAAACGCACACTTGGTCCCCGACATTAAATCAGTTCAAAGCACAAGCCTTTACACGTTTAGAGACAGCTTGAAACGCGAGGCACAAACGATTTTAAAAGGATCATACGCACTATTGATTCAGACATCAGTGGGAACGCTTTATAGTCAATAAGCCTAGAGGATAAACTTTTAAACTTTAAAGAAGATAATACATATGTCGTGTTGCGCGACATTCGTGTGAATGTTAGATTTAGGCTAGATGTTCAAAATTAGCGTAAGATTTCTTCGTTCAGTAAAATTGTATAATGAAAGTACCATTTACGAAAATTTTTACACTAAACTGAACTTGATTTTATGAAATTATAATTTTAGAGAAATTATACGCACTTTCATTTTCTCACTGTCACACAAACTTTAGTAAACCGGTTTCATATGTTTCAAATGTGGTGGAATTAATGAAAATCTTTCACCATCACTACGGATTTTTGTGTACCAAAAGTAAACAATCTGGGGCAGCAGTGTAGACAAAGTTGAGTTTACCGAACTAGAGGTAGACTAAGTCATTGACTGGTATCTTCAAGTGACATTGTAGTCAGTATTTTACGCTGCTAAATGCATGCAAGGAGCTGTCCCAAACGCAGTGTTAACATTTAACATGATCATTTCAACTTCTTTTTTAATTTCTGAAGTGAGTAAACGTCACATAAAGAGAATAACTCACATTTGGCGTGGGTTCACATTCGTAAGAAAAATCACTACGAAAATAACGGTGAAAAAAAAAGGTTTGGGTGTTTTTGCTGTTGTTTAATTTGGAATTTGTCAAAAGATGCATTAAAATGACGAAACTTCGTATTGTTTGTATTTTTTATTTGTAGTATTCTGTACGTTCGTCTGTGCTTTTTTTTACATTTCCTAATACGACTGCATACCGTTTTATCATATTGAAATGTGCTCTGTTTATATGCTTTCGTAGTGGCTTAAGTTCATATCTATTCATTGTTTTCTACAGCAAATATTTAAATGTATCTACGTTTTGCCTTCACTTTTATTGGGAAAGGACATTCGACCTATATTGGTTTAAAATTTACCATTCCGTCCGTCAAGTTTCCACTCTGCTAAATAAATTATGCTGCAATTTGGTAGCTTAATAGTAAACGTTTTCGTTCATTCATTAAACAAATAAGTACGTTTATGTTTGTTAATAGTTCTTCTAGGTAACTAATTAACCAAATATATCTCGCTCTTGCGAATTGCAAAAATAAACCTGTACATAACCTATACATAATACTGCGAACCTGACACTCTCTTGAGACGAGTAACAAATACCTATAATTATCAGCTAGAGACTTGTTACAATACACGATACTCTGATAACGCGCTTTATACCCGGCGCCTTTGTAAAAAATCACGCGAATACTCTAATGACTCGAATAACGATGACCACTTTCTGTTCATTGTTGCATTTACAAACCTTTAAACACAAAGATAACGAGACTAATTATCTTGTAACCAATGTCGACACACAAAGGGTTTTAACACGTAATGCTTAAGAATGTGAAATATCTCGACAAATATTGTAACACCTGTTGGTATAGATGTTACGTTTCTATTTTGAAGAGCGGCGGGGGTTCTTTATGCGCTATTTGCCAATATGACTGTTTATACCATTGGATTAGTTTCTGTAATGATATACATAGTTTAAAAGATAATACTTAACTCGATTATTCTGATGACGATATCATAATTTTAAAATTAATACAATTAGTAAGAAGAAATAAAAATTTACATCAAACGAATATTCGAGTGCTTATTTGAGTTGTTTAAAAAAACGTTATTATTAGATTAAGTCTATAGATAAAGAGCATCTTTAAAATTATTCTCTTTCTACCCTACATATATAATAGAAGGGACAAACACCCAAATTATAATTTTCTACATGCACTGTGAATGCAATTTATATGGAAACACATATGGTCATACATTATATATACTATCTGCACAAAATAAGACAACACAGATACAAGTCTCGTTTACACGTTGTAATGAGGCCGTTTTCAGCATAATATACCTCACACAAGTTTACTTGAAATAAACCAAAGACCACACATTACATTAAGTGACAATTTATTCACACGAATAATTTACCATTTAACACAATGGGTTTTCTCTAAACGTATTTACAACCGATTGCATGTCTCTACATTCAAGGTAGAAAATAACCGTTATAAATACCAAAATAATTACAGACCAATTTGCATTTACCTTTTTTATTCAAGCCTAGTTTATTTTGTCATTCAAACAGAAGCAACGTTTCGATCAACCTGCATGGGATAAAACGGCCAAGAGGCATAATTATTTATAATATGGAAGACGTACCTATAAAAATATTTAAATCGCAATGTCTTAATTACACGTAACCCTTGGGTTATTCTTACCGAAAACATCGTTATCAAACAATTCAAAATGTATTATATTGCAAAATGAAAAACGATTTCTATTAAAATATGTTTCGTTTGCTAGCATTTCACCGACGCTATCGTTGATGCTTAAATAATCGTTATTTAAGCTCTTTCCACATAGTTACACGTTACATTTTTCAGAAATACAATGGTCATGCTTTTCTAGCCACAAAAAACAGAGATGGTCTATATCAGTTACAATAATTACAGGAATACATTTTAATATACACATTTGATTTCTTTGGGAGGAATGATTCTCATAAATGAGTGATGTACGTAAGGTAATTGGTTGATATAATACATATTTTACCGTTATTCTACTCTCGTTTTTCAGACAAATGACATGTTCAAAAGATCAAAGACACACACTAATTAATGATTAAATATAACCAAAACGTTGTATTCATCCTGCCACAGATAAACACAGATCTTTCATTGACATATATTTCTCTTTAATCTTAACTTCCACAATATACATTTCACTTACCAATAGGTTTTTATTTCCTCATATAAACATATAATCATCATTGACACACACCTAATTATCTATTTATAATTATATTAAGAGTTATAGACAAAGAAGAAAAAATTCCGTTGTTAAATTGCCAATAGACAACTCAAAAAAGTGTTCTGAATCTGCAAAATATAGTTCGAATTTTCGCAGAATATGCTGTTAGGTTATGTTATAATCGAAATAAGTTTTGCTTTATCGTTGATGAGCTGTAAATAAATAACGATTTTTCATTCTGATGCGCGTATATTAAACCACTCGGGCTAACGTCCTCGTTGTTTAATTCTTACAGATAAACAACTCAAAATAAGAAAAAAATCTTAATTCAATTTTGGAATCCTGCAAAAACTGCATCAAAAACCCTTAAACCTAATACCCAAACTATATTGGCCTTTAGTCAACCCTCGCGTAGAATAGCCATTTGTCAAAATTCAATAATGCATTAACCCCAAATGTTAAAGTGTTCACCCTGCCAAATAATTGATTGAATTTTATCATGAACTTAAATGATATCCGCATGTTGATGCTGAAATAATCGTTATTTAAGCTCTGATATCTGATTCAAATTGTACATTAAACTCGATCAGAAGAAAATCCAATAACCTATTTTCAATTTGGGTAGGCACCGTTTTACCAGTTTATCTGATAAGAGCATTTGAAAAGCGTGTTTGTTATAAAAATATTTATTTCCAAAAGTGTTAAGCCACTTTAATAAGAAAGGAAATGTTTCTATCAATGGAGACATACCAATAATGAATTTGTATGACTGCATGACAGGTTTATAAATACATGTATGTCAGTTCGCTGTTTTTGTCGATCCATTTGTTTCCACATTATTTGAACCGAGTAAAAACACTATATCATGTACGTTATAGGTTATTAATTTGAATATTGCGCAGTTTTAAATCGTTTGTTACCACTCTCTTGATAAATTAATTTGATTTGTACATTATAATGTAAATAGAAGTGGTCAATCTCCGTTCTTACAAATCTCAAAGAAATACCGAAACACGTACAATTGTATATATTAAAATGATTTCTGTAACATATTATTTTTGCTATTGTATAATGAAAATATCGTACTAATACCGGTGAATTAAACTCCTTCCAACTTTCAAACTTGGCAATTAAATAAAGTCGTAGAATGTAATCACACACGGAATAAACATAGAAGTAAACCACGTAATCCAAAACGAATAACATCCACGCATCTTGCGACCACAAGATTTGCTATATAAATACTGTTCATACTGCGTCTCAGTGGCTCTACCTATTGTTACAAGAACAACAGCTTCTTATCCTAGCATATTTGAGAAAAGTAGCTCACGGTTTCACATCTAGCGGGCGATGTTTATCCACCGGCTACAATACAAACATTGCTACTTTAGACTGGTCAGCGCATGGGTAAAATAATTACAACTCGATAGATAACTGACAGCTCAGTTAGACTGGTTACCTGTTATGATTTAACTTGGCAAAGCTTGTATATGAACTTTAAGCTAACCTGAGAGCGCATACATTAGTTCAAATACTGGTATGCAACTTTTATAAAACATCGATGTACGTCTGTAATTAGTTTAACAGTGGTGTACTATGTTTTCATATAACACACATATAATCTTAATATTGCTCAGAAGTTATATACCACAAATAACCCATATAATATATATAATCTCAAAGACGCATTAAGAAACTATAAGATGTATAAACATGATTATGTAGTTACATTTGGTCTATGATATAACAATATACTTTTGTACCATGTGATATCGTTTATACTCTTAGAAGATATTTATTTATCAAGGTCTGACGCTCGTTAATGTGATATGAACAATAAACAAATGTGAACAATTGAACTGTTGAGTTAAAACATAATACAAAAAACGACGCTATTTTTGAACACAAACTGTTTTCTATTTTGTTGCGATTTAAACGCCTGTTCTCGTTGATTTGCAAAGACGACAGAAGACCTGCAAAACAAATGCCTTATCGTTATACGAGCCTTGCATGCGTGGGAAAATAACATGTCAATGTTATCACCGACCGTAGACTGTGATCAATTGAATATTTATTCCGATTTTGTGTGTGCGTCATCCTTTGATTTTAAAAGCGTGCAAAGCTTACCTACCAATAAAAACGAGTGCTGGAGTAAACATATACTTCCGCAAGGTAATCTTTACACACATCGCTTTTATTTTAACAAATAAAGCTATTATAATTTATTTATTATCTGTAAAATACTATTCAATTAATTGTAACATACAAGTCAAAATCTCTTCAATGGCCTTCATCAAGAGTCGAATTTTAAAATGAGGAGGTCGAAAACTAACGAAAATCTTCACCGATGACGGGGCTCTTGAAAGGCAAATATAACATTAATCAGCAAACATATATTTGTCATTTGAATATATTTCACGGAGTAAAAATTTAAAAATATTGCGTGTAACAATTGTGTTTAAGACTGAACTGTAGTAAAATAGTCTACACATTTTTTCTCGACTTGTTAATTATTAGGTGGACATTTGCATGCAAGAAAGCCAGGACAAGTCGTTAACATCAATGAAATGCAGGAAATTGAAGAAGAAAACATTTCTGTCCTCTTGGAAGCCAGAATTCTGAATATGAGATTTACACATTTACTCCCCGATATTGGTACACGATAGTAAATGTACGGTGAGATTCGAGCTTATTATACCACACTCAACGCAATCTCATGATCAATTTTCGATTTTTTGCTACGAATATCTCACCTATGAATGATAACCAAGCTGCACAAAGTCGTTTTGTTCAACCTCACATATTTTACATACGTAACCTAGCCGCTCTATCATGCCCTACCGTACTCACAACTTAATGGTTTTCACCTTTTCTCCGTAGCACTTACCTGTTACAAAGCCGCAAACAATATACCGGTAATTATGTACTACACCGAATATCCAGAACAAGTACCAATTAGCTGGAAAATATTTGCACTGTTTCATAGATACTTCTATGACAGTATCCGTCGCTAAGGCTTATACATGCGTTTATGTAAACATTTTCCTTTTTTAAAACTGTTGTGTAGGAATTAAACGAACGTGTATTATAGAAGAGTTCTGCTTGATTTATTTCTATTACAGTAGCAAACTTTAAGACATACACGAGTATATACACATGTCAGATTTCATGAAAAAAATTGTTTAAATTGTAGGTCCATAATATTTTTAATAATGTATAGTTGTCTCGTTTAATGATTATGTTTTTATGTCCAATACAAGATATACAGAAATAAAATGAATGTGAACATGGAATTTGAAATAATCATACATCTATAACAACTCGTTTATAAGAACATGAATAAAGTATGGCATGTAAAACTATACAAAAATGGCATTGGATCGTTTAATTTATGTTTGATTTAATATTTTTCAACAAATATTGTTCTTCAAACTTGATAATATGTTATTAATCAATAACAATTTTATATCTAAGTTCAGCTCATTGATTATAAATGTACGTTATTAATCAATACCTATTTTATATATAAGTTCAGCTCATTGATAATAAATGTATGTTATTAATCAATGCCTATTTTATATCTAAGTTTAGCTCATTGATTATAAATGTATGTTATTAATCAATACCTATTTTATATCTAAGTTCAGCTCATTGATTATAAATGTATGTTATTAATCAATACCTATTTTATATCTAAGTTCAGCTCATTGATTATAAATGTATGTTATTAATCAATACCTATTTTATATCTAAGTTCAGCTCATTGATTATAAATGTATGTTATTAATCAATACCTATTTTATATCTAAGTTCAGCTCATTGATTATAAATGTATGTCATTAATCAATACCTATTTTATATCTAAGTTCAGCCATTTGATTATAAATGTATGTTATTAATCAATACCTATTTTATATATCTAAGTTCAGCTCATTGATTATAAATGTATGTTATTAATCAATACCTATTTTACATCTAAGTTCAGCTCATTGATTATAAATGTATGTTATCCTGAAGTTTAAATTAATTACATATTCAATCGGTTGATCGTAATTATCCATTCTAATGATCACTTAGTAAGCATTAATTTTCGTTTTAATACATGCAGAACATGGCTATTCAAGCATTTCGCTCCAGTACATCCACGTTTAACAAATGTTCTTAAATTGAAATCATGACAAAACTGAAGGTTATATATTATGTGATCATTAGGATTTGTTTTAATGATATGGTGCATAATTTTTGTTCTCAATTAATTAACATAACCTTTAGGTAGATCACAATCCTTTATCTAAGTACCCATTTGGCCTCACAGAAGTCTTGTCATGTGTGCCATTTTGACTAACAAATGCACGACCTTATCAGGACAGGAATAAAACAAAGTACAAGGTTATGCTGTATAAACTTGTACAAATTCCACAAGTATCAAACAATAAGCCGAATACATGTAAGACACACAGTTTGTTCCGTGCTTTCACTTGTCGCTTACAAACGTACGTATTTAGACACAAGTCACACATTTCATCAAATAAATGAGCACGTGTATACTAGTAAAGAAAAGTTGGTACTAGTTTTGATTACATTACGCAAACACAAATACCTTAATTTGATGGCAGAACATTTTATAACACATTTTCAAGGTACACATCAGTGAACAGTAAGACAAAACAAGTATTTACAATTTAACACGGTAATGGGTTATCTTAAAACTCACTCGGGAAATCTTATCCGTTTACAATGAGTAGGAAAATCAACACCAGTCAACACATCCAAAACAAGAACAACTCAAATAAAATTAGATAGCTGGTGAGAAAGTGAGCGGATTTCGAGCAAGCTAAAAGGAGATAACTTTCATTATGTGGAAAGGAGCGTTTAGGATTTGATGTGACAGGTATTAGAGCTTTAAGGCTGTGAGATTTGTAGTGTTGAGATATTAGCCACTGACTAATAGATTTTTCTACGTATGTCGCTGAATATAATACATATTAGAGACCATTCAACTTCATCGCACAGAGCTGTTGACTTTAGTGTTAGAAATTATAAACTCTCATTAAACTGTTAATAGCCATAAGAGTTGTTCTTTGAATTATGTGATGGGATGTGTTAGTTACTTGTACAACATGCTTAATAAATATAAGGGTCTGATAATGTTTATGTCAAAATGTACACAACGATATCGCCAACGGATGTTTCCAAACACATAACTTTAACCTCAACATTATTATATTTGTATTTGTTGTGAATTAGTACACTGATTGATATAATTATTTAATTATTATTTTTGCATTTGTAATACGCCAATTTGAAATGTGATTGTCAGAATTGTTGTAATATATTTATCCCCCTTAGGACACCGTCTACTTTAGGACACCGAGAAGAGAAATCACTTTAAACAATTTTCTCATACCAAAACCATACATAACACACATGCCGTATATCTGTCAACATCCAGCACACAGTGGTTATTTGGAAATTAACATAAATATGAACGAGAGGCAAAGGCTGAAATTATATCTACCGCCGCCTGCAAATTACTGCAGGTGTCCCCGTCAACAAAGAAATTATTGCATAATTTGGAGAGGGTGGTAATTTGACGTTGGTGCAAAAAACAGCGAAAATCCTTTCAGAGCCAGAAATAGGGAAACGCATTTTATAATCTACCCAAAATGAACGAAAGTGGAAAAGTGTGGATTTTCAAACAATCTCAAACTAAATAATTCATTTGTATCTCAAAATTATGGTTAGATATTTTATGATTACAATGAGCATCATTAAAAACACCAGAAATGATACTGGTAGCTAAATGCTAAAAATAGAAACATTCTAAAAACCAGAGCATATCTTAATTGTCTAGAAATGTGACATTAGTATTCAATACATGACAAGCAAACACATCTGCATTCCTGTATCATTATATCAATGATAATTTATAGGTAATAAAATGCATTCCGTTTATGGTTAATATTTGTACACACAAGCGCGCAAATGCAATATTCCAATAACGAACACATTTCCGTAACATCCAAGGCAATATACAAGAGTTCACATTATCCATTTAACCAAGTCGTTATCCATTTATTTATTCAGACATCAGACAGATACATTTCGGTACGAGGCTATATCCGCGAAAATTGTCGATTTAATAGCATCCAATTTGCAACTATGTTTTACCGAAAATTAAAGAGTACGAATCGAACTCTTCGACTACTCGCTGTTTACAAATAACTACATTGTACTTCTAATATTTTTAAGCCACATATCACATAATTATCCCGAAACCATTGCAAAACTTCGCAGCACACATTTTTGGTAACGGAGTGTAACGAATATTTACCAATGTAAACGAAACCCGTAGAGCTATTTACTTGACAAATCTGTTCGTCATGAGATTAACAATAATGTTTTACTCGTTCGCGTTATTGCTTTGGCCACGAAATCGCTCTGTACAATGTGCATTGTGGAAGCTATCCCCGGCTATGGGAGGTATAAAGATGAAACCGCGATCTGTAACATTTTGTAAAATAAATTTGTTTTCCGAATTTTCTGTTTAATCTATCTCTGCGCCCGTTGAAGGTTATTGTAAAATGTTTTGGAATTACTCAGCTTGACTTTAAATATGTTTAAAAATGATCGTTTTATTGGCAATGAAGAAAATGCAAGATAGTTAGTTGTACCACTTCGATAAGTGTGTTATTGAATTAAACTTACCAGAAATAAAATACAAGTAAATACTAAACACAAGCGACAAAGACAATGCATTATTGTACACTTCCTTTAATTAAATAACGACCACAGTAGCAAATAATTAAATAAAGCAAACTTATCTTCAAAAAAATCAAGTTATTATTGCATAAATATTATTGCGAATAACCACATGTTACGAAAATGTACATATTTTAGGTTTTGAAAGCAGTCTTATGTTGAAGTTATCTGCATTTGAACCAACTAAACAATCATACCCCACGTTGTTCGAAATTTAAAGTGGGAGCACACAATATGCAATTGAGACCTGCTACCACTGTGTATCTATTATTTTCGTTTCAAATACATGTCGTTGCATTTACTCAATTTTAAATCAAACTAAGTTGTAGGCTGTGGTGGTGATTATTATGATAATGAACATACTACTGATCACGACGAAGACTATAATGGTAATGAAAATGTTGATAAGGACACGATGGGTTATATGATGATGATAATGATAGTGTATATAATGTCGATGGTGAAGCATTTATTGTAATATTATATAATGGAATACCTAAATGTATCCACACATGCATTCATATACAAACGGACCTTACTGGAAGATGACTTGTAATACATGTATAAACATATTCATATTTAATTAGCATTTACCGATATTTCTGACCGAAGTCCGCATTTTAAGGCCAATTGCCGAATCTATTATTTCTGCTTAAAAGTTACATTTAGTTCAAGAGAAAAATATAAGTATTTGAGAAGGAGTAAAAACATCTTTATGTTCGTTTGACCATAAAATGTGTCACTCTGTTATATATCGTATTGCGGTACTAGAATACCGCATATTTGTATAAATAATTGGAAATAATGGCGTATATTAAGCCAATCTTCTTCCTTGGGTAGTATTTAACCTACATATCTGATATTTTGCTACTTTTTCTTCTCTGTCAATATTGGTAGTTAACCAATTAACGCCGAAGTATGAGGCCAAAGGAAAGATAGTGTGACGTAATCCTAGGTGGACATTGACGAATAGGGTTGTTACAATGACAAACTACTATATTCATCATTATTAATCAAATAAAACGCTTTTTACTTTAGCAGATGTTTCCGTTTATATAATTATATATTTTAGCATACATTATCAACAATCATTATTATTTATTAAACAGCATATGAAGCCACAATTCGCTTTATAAAAATAAACAACATTTTGTAAAACGTTGTGTTGCCCTGTTAGCCCAGACAGAGTACAGATGCGCATGTATTAAATAATTAAGGGAGCGGTATATTAGGAATCCATTAAGGGAAAATATTCGAAAATTTAATACTAAAAGCGCCGGTCTAGCAAGGCTTCTCTATAAAGAAACACTTATACCAAATCGTGATAAAATAAACACAAACATTAGTTCAATGCCGCTTGATGTAATAATAATAATGTCTAATTAATAATCATTGACACCATCTGATCTATATGCAGTCTTTGGTCATGGACGTTATTATTTATAACGTGTTGAAGTCGAAAACAAATGCTTCGACGTAATATGATATAGTATTGTCTGAAAATATATCATATAACATATAAATATATACAATAATATATGACATAACCACGACTGGTTTGGGTGATCAAAATATTTATTGTATTTGTACAATTTTTGCTTGCTTATTTTGAACTAAATACAAGAAGCAGAATTCACTACAATAAGCACAAAGATGCACAAACCGAAATTCCAATGCGCCATATTTTATGTCACAATCTCAGTTTTTAATGTACCCCTGAATTGCCAGTTAACAATTTGAGAGCGCTGTATTGCTAATGCATACCTGTATATAATGCCGTAGCAACATTAGCGTTGCGCATCTGTTGTTTGCAACCTGAGATGTAACAACGGATTGAAAATTTCCTTTTGACATTACATTCGATTAAAGGGTTTGTAAAATGTTCGTAATTTAAACGTCCTATTAGAACCATGCTGTAAATTTATATTGATGGTAACATTGAAGACCATGTCACTCCTCTTGCATTTGACAGGTGCATGATGTTAAAATTTTAATAGTCCCATATTGTCATTATTTGCATTATTTAACTCTTAGCAATAGCCAACAGTAGTGATTGAATTTACATGTTTAGATTTTAACAAGTAGTAGCTTTTTTATGCGATACACTTATTCTTATACTCTTTACCAACCAGTCGATTGAAACATCCAAGTAACCAAACAACCTAACCGAAAACCAAGCAACAAAATTAAATAAATCCACCAGGCAACTATCCAAACATACAAAAAATCTACCTGCCATAAGATCCAACCGACCGAACATCAACTTCAACAACAAACAATATATCTACCATACATTAAACCAACCTAAAATCGAACCAACCACCCACGACCGTTCTGTCCTAGAACTCTTTTTAACAGTTACTTATAATTTTTAAACTCTATCAATTATAAAAAAAAAAGTTTACGATGCAGATAAATGTGTTCTCAGTCTCATTTCTTTTACTTTGTAAAACAACTTTTTTTTACAAAAACCTCAGTACATTGTATTTCTAGAAAGATCTTTCGAACATTCGATCTAAATGAAAGTTTCCATGTCTTGATATCTAATTTGCAAAGCGCACCCCACAGGGGCGTAGCTTGGGTTCAAAAAATGTATCGGCACAATAGGCGGAATTTACCAAATGACGCTGTAAGCGACAATTTGGGCCAGGAGTGTTTAAACTCGTGTGTGGCTACAGACAACTTACTTCAGCAAAACCCCGATTCTACACAATTATTGTAAAAACAGCGTGTGTTTCATGGAATTTATTTCATATCGACTCGTTAAACAATGAAGTATCAACACAGCCTAGCATGATCCCCTCACCCCATCACCCCTCTTGTTTTTATTGCATTTTTGGCATATTTAAATTTTTCATCTCTTGAACAAATGTATAGGCACGTGCCTATAGTGCCAAACGGACGCTACGCCCCTGCCCCATATTTATTTTACAATGTGGTGTCGTTATCATTATTAGGAGAAGTGTGCTTTCTGTACATGTCAACTCGTTCTGCGTACTTAAACAAATTAACTATGCGTATTTAAACAAATTAACTATTTAAAGTCAATCAAAATGCTCTTACATTCCCTGAAGATTTAATATACATAATAAATGGGAAGAAATGGGCTTTATGGCCGCAATGTCGCGCTCTTTCTTTTTACATAACGGGAAAATATGAAAAATAATATCAAGATTTTATGTTCCAAATATTATTGTACCTAACTATCAGGATTTTCTATTAACAAGCCTTCAAAACAATGATTTAATATTGTATTTTAGTGCAATTCTTAAAAAATGCAATTAACTAAACAGACATAAAATAAACCATCCATGAACTACATGTATTCATGTAAAAGTTGAAGTACTAACAGATGGTCTCAGACATGAAACAAGAAGCTATTTGTATTAAAATTGCAAACTTTATAAATATTATCTACAATTCTTGGAATATTCTAAACGACCTATTTAATATATGATTATAATTCTCATAGGGATTTTAGCCTACCCTAATTGTTGAGGAATCACCGGAGAGCATTTCAAATTGGATCATAGTTTGACAGTTTCACTGTATTTATTGAATCTTCAAAGTCGAAACATGTACAGCTTGCGCTAAGGTCTTTGAAAACATCTATTGATCCGTTACAATGTGTAACACGTAGAATAAATTTTAATTCGCACAAGAAATGGTTCAAGGCAATATAAAATTGAAATATTGAGTATCTTGGTGGTTTTGGAAGTAACGGTTTTTTAATGCGGCTTTGTTGGTGATATGTTGGTACTATTAGTTGCAATAGTTGTAGCAGCAGTAGTAGTAGTAGTAGTAGTAGTAGTAGTAGTAATAGTAGTAGTAGTTGTTGTTGTAGTAGTAATAGTAGTTGTAGTAGTAGTCGTAGTAGTAGTAGTACCAGTAGTAGTAGTAGAAGTAGTAGTAGTAGTAGTAGTAGTAGTAGTAGTAGTAGTAGTAGTAGTAGTAGTAGTAGTAGTAGTAGTAGTAGTAGTAGTAGTAGTAGTAGTAACTGCAATTTATTTCGGCTACAACTCCATCAGTTTGCCGTTCCAGTGGTCGTTTTACAAGAGAAGTAGAACAATAAGGATGTATATTAGGAGCACATCATTGGTATTTACGTCCGGTTGACGATACACGTGACGTTAGAGCTACAATTGAAACTTGAGTAACACAAAAAGTTTATTATGTTCGTGAAAAATAAATGTTAATAGCTTATGCGTGATTCCCGACAAGGCATTGAACAAATGTTTGAGCAAAACCTTCAACATGTTATTATAGACGTATTTCAAATCATTATGCACACCGTCATTAAATTACTCCGAAATTTAAACACATCGATTTATGAACACGACAATTGTCGCCAACTTAGAATTAACATACTCTTGTTAACATATAGACATGGTTCCACTTATGAAAACCGGTTTGTTGCGAACGAATTGTTGATGTTTACTAACAAATATTCATATTCGGCCTAAATTCGCATTCTTTGGACCATTTACAGTGTAAATAACATTCAAAATAACTGTTTTTGATTTAGTTGATGTATTTGAAATTGGACGAATGCAATCATATACATGTACAAGCACCCAACACAAATGCTTCTGTCTAGATTTTGCCCTATCCAGCAGGATATTAAATACAAGATTCATTCAGTACGACCCATGTACAAGCACAGGAATTGCAACCGATGGCTTGATGCGCTCACTTAGTAATGAGATTGCTAGATGAATACAACGTGTATTCTCACGAATTCAAAAGCTATTCTCTGGATATTTAAAGTTTGGGTTATAAAAATAGAGAATTTTCTGCCTACATGGCACAGCAATCTATAGATTCATCAACATAAATACCTGTAGTTGTTATATAGTTTTGATATTATTATATAGTTTTACATTTCCTAGCACTAATTTTAATCAAATGTATATGTTTCCTGGAAAAATATTAGCTTAGTGACTAATTCAATATTTATACTCAATTTTCTATCAACAAAAAATAAGAATTATTTTTGTTCTGTCTTCACATCAGAATATGACTATTCGACCTATATGTGTGTATCAATATAAAAATATATCAATTAAATAAATTACTGACATGTAACTTGCTTATTAATTCATTCACTCGTACATCCATTCAAATGTCCCAAACGTGTGTGTTCTTTCGCTTGTTTATTCATTCATTCATGCAACATTTAATTAGTCATTTTTTAGTAATTTACCCATCCATCCTTTCATTCATATATCACATGGACCCCCATGCTCACTTAATCCACAATTAAACTTCCGTGTACCTCATGAACAAAACAAAACCTCGCTCTTAAGCAGTGTAATCAATGAAATGATAACTCGCTCAATAAGGCGCCTTGGCAAGTACAACGACAATACCTAAATAACAATGACCACATTCTATTCGGTGTTGCAAGTACAAACTCCCAAAACTCAAAATATACTACTAATTATCGTTCACCCATCTCGACACACACAAATTTAAACACGTAATATTTTATAATGTGAAACATCTTGACAAGTATTGTAACACTTGTTATAGATGTTTCTATTCTCTTTCGCAGAGTACGAGTATAATGTGGTTTTAGTGCGACTTAAATATACAATTTGCGTAATTATTTCTGTATATCACATTTATTTTCTATTATGAACTATATATACGTGTTTGGTTAGATTAAGCATGATTGCTATGCTGAAACGCTCATGCCTTTGAGATTAACATTTAACTAATTTACCAATCGAATAATATACTGTTTACTTCATGTTGTATTTATATAGTTATTACGCAATTAATAGACACAATCAACATTGTAATGCTATCGTTATTAATGTGTTATATTAAAACGTAGCAACATGATAAAGTGTGCGATTATTAAATACTAACACTTACTCGCAAATTTTTTGAATGTATTAGGAATGCACAATGTATGGAAACAAATATATATATATAAATTTGCAAGGAAGATCACGTTATGGATAGATCTCACACATGCAAATAAATGAGCCACAACGATGATTGTTTCACTCAAGTAGGAACATGAAGCACGAGGTGCATACGCCCTTATTAAATTGCGGTAAAATCACAAATCTACCACCCAGGAAATCTGCAACAAAAACAGGGATATTACTGATATCTGCTTCAAATTGTATATTAAACTCGATCAGAAGAATATCCAATGACTTATTATCAATATGTGTAGGCAGCGGTTTACCTTTTTTATGATAAGAGCATTTTAAAAGCGCATTTGTAATAAAAAATATTTCTTTCTAAAGTGTTAAGCCACTTCATTAACAAAGGAAATATTTATATCAATGAAGAAATACCAAGTATGTTTTTTATGACTGCAAGACAGGTTTTTAAATACGTCTGTTAGCGGTTTTGGTCGATTATTTTGTTTCCACATTAGTTTGACCGTGTTAACAACACTGTACCTTATAGGTTATTATAATTCGAATATTGTATAGTTTTATATAAACAAAAATAAATATTTTGTTACCACTCTCTTTATAAATGAATCTGATGCGTACATTTCAATGTAAATTTAACTGGTCAACCTCCGTTTTCTACTTAACTGGAACAATTGTACCTTATAGGCTATTAATTTAAAATTTGCATAGTTTTGACTAATATATTAAATAGTTCGTTATCACTCTTTTATAAATTAGTTTGATTTGTACATTAGAATATAAATTTAAGTGGTCAACCACCGTTTTCTACATAACTGGAAGAAATACCATAACACGTACAACGAACATTTTACAATACATACATAAAAATTGATAATATCATGAAAATATCATACAAATACCAGTGAAATGAAAACCTCCACTTCAATCTTGGCAATTTAATAAAATCCTAGAATGAAATCACACAAGAAATAAACATAGGAGTACAACACAATCCACAACGAATAACATCCACGCATCTTGCGACCACAAGATTTGCTATATAAATACTGTTCATACTGCGTCTCAGTTGCTCTACCTATTGTTACAAGAACAACAGCTTCTTATCCTAGCATATTTGATAAAAGTAGATCACGGTTTCACATATCGCGGTTTTTTCCACCGGCTACAATACAAACATTCTTACTTCAGAATGGTCAGAGCGTGGATGAACATATTTGCAACTCGATAGATAACTGACAGCCCAGTTAGACTTGTCACCTGTTTAGATTTAATTGTGTAATGCTTGAATATAACTTTATGATAACCTGGGAGCGCAAAGCTTACTTCAAATTCTGGTATTAATATTCTATAAAATATCGATGTGCATTTCAAATTATTTTGCAAGTGGCAATGGTGCACTTTGAATTACTATACACACAGGTAACCTCAATATAACCTCAAGACGTTCTCTACCGCAAATAATATATATGTAACCAAAATAATATTTATAATCTCAGAGACACATTATGAAACTAAGATATGCATACAATACGTAGTTACAGTTGGTCTATAACATAACAATATACCTTCGTACAATGTGTTACGGTTTATACTCTTACAAGATATGTATTTACCAATGTTATATGAACAATAACCAATGTTAAACTTTAATTGTTGAGTTAATACATTATTAAACAAACGGCACTATTTTGAATATTTGTACCATGTGTTATGGTTTATACTCTTACAATAATTATATTTATTTACAAAGATCTAACGTTCGTTAATGTGATAAGAATAATAACCAAACGTTACCATTTAAGATGTTAACTTTAAACATTATACAACAAACGACGCTACTTGTGATAAAACACTTTTTTCTACTTTGTTGCAATTTGAATGCCTGGTGTCGTTGATTTGCAAGGTCGACAGAAGACCTGCATAACAGATACTCTAATCGTTCCACTAACCTTGTATGCGTGGGAATGAAATCTCTGTGTGATCACCGACGTGGACTGTGATCAATTGAACAATTTATACCGATTATGTATGTGTGTGTGTGTCACCCTTTGATTGCAAATGTGTGCAAAGCTTATCTTCCAAGCAAGAAATGTGTTGAAGTAAACATAAACCGCAAGGTAATCGTTACACACATCGCTGTTATTGTTTCAAATATAGCTATAACAAATATGTGCATTGTATGTAAAATACTATTCAAACAATTGTAACATAAAAGTCAAAACCTCTTCAATGGCCTCTATAAAGCGTTGAATAAATGAGTAAAATTTAAAAATTAGTAGGTCGAAAAGGCAAAACCCGGTAATTGGTAACATGATAAACGTTTACATAGTTATATTCTAGTGACATAAATATAAACTATAGTCTATAACAATTATAAATAGGATGCTATCAAATGCAAAAGTAAGAAAATACGATAGTACGATCTTGTGATGTCATGCATCGTGAAATCAATAAATCTGAACCAATAGCTATTACTCACTGTTAACAAGTGATACCATCAATCAATTTCTGTTAAAATGGTATTTGTCATGGCAACATATACAAGGTGACTTGAAGCCAAAATACCAGGGGAATAATAAAACAAGTATCAACTAATATAAATTTGATGTAAAAGTAGGTATTTTCTGATAAACTTTTCTTCTAAACAGTTACTTTGTTATGCTTTTACAATGTTATGATCACAGATGATTATATAAATTTTCTGACTTATTTAAATGAACAAATCAAATTAAATAGTAATACAAGAGAATATTAATTCAACTTAATTACTCAATGGTTTAATGTTCACTAGAGCAACAGAGGCTCTTGAAAGGCAAACATAACATTAATCAGCAATTATATATGTGCCATTTTAACTTATTTAATGGAGTAAAAATGTTATATTTGCGTGTTACAACGGTCGCGTGTCAGACTTCGCTGTATACAAATAGTATACATTTATGTCATACATAATTATTGGATGCACATTTTCATCCATAAAAGCTATGACAAGTCGTTCACATCATTCTAATGTTGGAAGTTGAAGAAGGATACATTTCAGTCCTCTTGGAAGCCAGAATTCTGAATATGAGATTTACACATATACGTGATCTCCGATATTGGTCGACGATAGTAAATTGTCGGTTTAATTCAAGCTTATTATCCTACAATCAACACAATCTAATGATCATTACAAAAATAATACAATTGCGATTCTTTGTTACAAATGCCTCACCAGTAAATGTATAAAAACACCACATATTCGTTTTGTTGAGCCTTATATATATATACCATACATAATCTAGCCATCCGTACTCACAACTCAGTATTTTCACCTTTTCTCCTTAGCAATTACGTGCTACAAAGCAGCAAACAATATCCTGGTAATTAGTTACTACACCGAATATCAAGAACAAGTACCAATTAGCTGGAAAATATTAGAACTGATTCAGAAGATATTTCTGTTAAAGTATCAATCGCTACGGCGTATACATGCGTTTATGCATTTTCCTTTGTCTTGAACAGTTTTTTACGGAATGAAACGCAAGTTGATTATAGAAAAGTTCTAATTAATTTATTATATCAGAATATCAAATTTAAGGCATACACGATTATATACGCATGTGCCATTTTTCCTGAAAAGAAAGTCAAATTGTGGGTATATTGATAATATTGTTAAAGAATCTATAGTTGTCTAATGTAAGTAGGTTTTAAAATCCTATACAAGCTATACGGATATAGAATGAATTTACACATGGAATTTGAAATAATCTTACATCTCTAACAGCTATTTTAATAAAAAAAGAAATAACGTTAGACATGTAAAACAATATAAAAAATTCTTAACATTTGTTTAAAATCGCATTTTATAATTTAATTTATGATATAATATTTTTCAACAAATCTTGTTCTTTAGACTTGAATAGCTGTTAGTAATCGATACCTATTTTCTATTTAAGTTCAACTTATTGATTACACATATATGTCACCCTGAAGTTTAAATCAATTAAATATTCAATCGGTTGATCGTAATTATCCATTCTACCGATCAAACAAGAAACATGACGTTTCATTACAATACATGCAAAACACGGCTCCCCAAGCATTTCACTCCCATACATCCACGATAAACTCAATGTCGTTAAAACCATGACCAAACTGACGCCAATATACTATGTGACAGCGACAGATAACCGAGTAATCATTAGGATTTGTATTATTGCGCCTTAACATGTTTCTCAATTAATTAACCTGCCCTTTGGGTAGATCACAATCCTGGTGTCATATAAGCCTTGTCATGTTTGCCATTTTGACAAACAAATTCACGACCTAGTCAGTACAGAAACAAAACAAAGTACAAGGTATAGGCGCTCAATCTGCACACATTCCACACTTTTTCGATATAAGCCGAACGCAGGAAGATATATCTGTTCTGTCAATTCAACTGTCGCAATGCAAACATGCATATGTAGACACACAACACACATTTTATCTCATACGTGTGCGCTTGTATAATAGTAAAGTAGTTGTGTTCATTTGCTTACGCAAACAAAAATACCAAAACATTTAATGACACCTCTTCAAGGCACACCTCACTGATTCACGGAAATACGGGGCAGTCAGACAAAACAGTATTTACAATTAAACACTTTAATCTTAAAACTCAGGAAATCTTACCCGGTTCAATTTAGTAGGAAAAATTGCACATCCAAAACAAGAACAAACGCAACTAAAATTAGATCCTGGGGGGAAAGTGAGCGGATTTCAAGCAAATGAAGTAAAATGCTTAATGGAGATAACATTCGTTATGTGGAAAGGAACGTTTAGGATTTGATTTGACAGGTATTAGAGCTTTAAGGGTTGTTTTATTAGGGTTGAAATATTAGCAACTAACTAAACGAGTTTTATCTGTAAGTCGCTTAATTTAATATAATATAGGAGAATATTCATCTCCATCGCACAGAAACTGTGGACTTTTATGATAGAAATTAAACGCTAGCTTTAAACTTATATAAGCCAAACAGAGTTCTGATTCGAATTCTGTGATGGGTTGCGTTCGTTACTTGCAAAATTAGCATACTGCGCATAAGGGTCTGATATATTTTTATGTCAAAATGTAAGCAACGAAATCACAGACGGATAATTGCAAACAGATTAACTCAACCTCAATAGAAATATATTTGTGTTTGTTGTGAATTATTACACTGATTGATTTAATTCTGTTCACTTTATTTAAGCATTATTTTTAATTTGCCAATTTTAAATGTGATTGTCAGAATTTTCGTAATATATTTATCCCCCTTAGGACACTGTCGACTTAAGGACACTGAGTAGGCACCTCATTTTAAACAATTTTCTCGTACGAAAGCCATGTATAACATACACTCCGTTAATCTATCAATATCCAGCGAACAGTCGTTATTGCAAATTAACATAAATATGAAGGAGAAGCAAAGGCTGCAATTATATCTATCGCCGCCTGCGAATTACTGCAGCTACTTCGAGATATGTCCCCGTCAACAAAGAAATTATTGCATTATTTGGAGACGGTGGTAATTTGATGTGGTGCAAAAAACATCACAACGAAAATCGTTTCAGAGCCAGAAATGGGCGAACGCATTTATAATCTACCAACATGAACGAAAGCAAAAAAAGTTTAAATTTTCAACAATCTCGAACTAAATAATACCTTTGTGTTTAAATCTCAATAAGACTTCATATATGACATTGTGCAAAATGTAAAATTAAGTAATATATTTTATAGTTATAATGAGCAGCATAAAAAGGAAGTTATATAGGTGGCTAAAATAATAAACAATCTAAACACCAGAGCATATCTTAATTGTCTAGAAATGTGACAGTAGTATTCAATACATGACAAGCCAACACACATACCTTCTTGTATCAGAATATCAATGGCAGTTTATAGGTAGTAAAATGCAAACAAGTTAATATTTTCTTACACAAAAGCGCGCAAATACAGCAAATACAATATTCCAATAACGAGCACAGTTCACTAGCACTAAGGTAATACACAAGAGTTCACATTATCAATTTTACCAAGTCGTAATCCATTTATTTATAGAGACATCAGACAGATACATTTCGTTAGGAGGCTATATCCGCGAAAATTGCCGATTTATTAGTTTCCGATTTGACAGTATGTTTACCGGAAATTAACGTATACGAATTGAACACTTCAACTACTCACTATTTAAAAATAAATACATTGTATACAATATTATGGAAACTTCGGATATTATATTAGCGACAGATCAGATAATTATCCTGGCACAGTTGCATAACTTCACAGCACACATTTCTGGTGACGGAGTGTAACGAATATTTACGAATGTAAACGAAAACAGTAGGGCATTTGCTTGACAAATCTGTTTGTCAGGAGATTTACAACATTGTTGTGTTTTCGATATTGCTTTTGCCACGACTTGTCTGCGCCATCCTTTACAAGGCACTGTGTAAACTATCTCCAGCTATAAAAGGACTTTTAAAGATGAAACTGTGATTTTTGTTTTTAATTTGAAATTATGCAGCTTGATTTTAAACACAAATATATTATTAACAAAGAGAATATACAGTCCTTAGGCAAATAAAGTAATGGAAACTGATTTCTGTTTCGTAAATCAGTGATTTTCTTTTTGATTGGCAAAGAACAAAACGTAAGATCTTCAGTTTTACCCTTTCAATATGCCAAGTATGCTATTGAATCAAACTTACCAGATATAAAATTAAAGACTAAATACAAATGACAATTACGATGCATCATTAATACCAACTAATTAAATGAAATCTAATCTATAATCAAATCCAATTATTATATCACTCACCTATTGTGGATAACTACGTGTAAAAAATGTAAATACTTTAGGTTTTGAAAGCGATATTATGTCATCGGTATCTGCACTTTAAACATTGAACTAAACAATCAAACCCCATGCCAAGATGTCCGAAACTTCAAGTGGGGCCACACAATGTGCAGCTGATACCCGCAACCTCTGTGTATCTATTATTAGCAGACAGATCTTTGACTGTCGTTGGTCCTAAATGGTGGAATGATCTACCTAGCTATCTGAAAAATATTCAGTCAGAAGCCAGTTTTAGATCAAAACTGAAAACACATGTGATAGTCAGTGTCACGAAAAATGAGTATGCTCTGAGTGTGCTATTTTAAAAACAAAACATCTGTAGTGATATAAAACAATATTGATATCCATATGTCTGAATCTAAGTTCTAGAATCCTGTTTGAATATTGAATGTTTAGGTTCTATCGTGTGTATATAATTATGTAGTATAATATTGTCATGCGTAATATGTATTATTTTTATTTATCAAATGTGTGCTATGTAAATGTGAAGCGCAATAGAATATTTTATAATTTTTGCGCTATATAAATGCCATGTAATTGTAATTTCCGTTTCAAATAGGTGTCGATGCATTTACTCTATTTCAAAAAACTACTAAAAGTTGGAGGTTGTGGTGGTGATGAACATAATGAACATAAATAACGATAACGATGAAGACTTTAATGATAATGCGGACGTTAATAAGGAGAAGGAGGGGGGATGTTGTGATGATAATGATATGTATATAATGTCGATGATGAAGCATTAATTGTACTTTTATAAAATGAAAAGCCTAAATGCATTCAAAAATGCATTCCTACATGTATGCACAGGGACTTTTTGCTTCAAGATGAATTGTGCATAATATTATTCAAACATATCCCGATTTAAATTTACATTAACGAATATTTCTGACAGTCCGCATTTTAAGGTCTATTGCCAAACACATTATTTCTGCTGAAAACTTACATTTAGTTCAAGAGAAAAATATCAGTTATTTAGAAGAAGATACAAACATTTCTGTTCGCCTGACAAACAGCATTGCTTAACCATTAAAAGTGCAGCTTTGTTATATATCGCAGTGCCGTACTAGAATACTGTATTAACGTATACATAATTGGAATTAATGACGTTTATTAAGCACATTTCCTTCCTTTGGGTAGTAATTAACATACAAATCTGATATTTAGTTATTCCTTTTATTCTGGCAATTTTGGTAATTAACCTATTAACGCAGAGGTATGAGGCCAATGGAAGGGCATATGTGACGTAATCCTAGATGGATATTGACGAACAGTGACAACAACTATATTCTTCCATATATATCAGATAAAACGCTATTTTCTATAGGATTTATTGTCCGTTTTTATACATTACATATGCCAAAACGAATTTAGCATACTTACATTATTATTTACTAGACAACATGTAAAGTCACTTCAGACAAATATTTTGTATAAAGTTGTGTTGTCATGTTAGCCCAAACAGAGTAGAGATGCTTGTGTATTTAATCATTAAGCAGCGGTATATTCGGAATCCATTTTGGAAAAATGTACCAGAAACTTAATATTAAAAGCGCGAGTCAAGGAAAGCTTCTCAACGTATAAACACGTGTACCAAATCGCAAATAAATACAAACGTTAGCTCGTTATTATTTCTTTGAAGTCGAAACCTAATGCTTCGATTTTGCATTACGTTATATGATATAGTATAGTCTGAAAAAATATCATATTACATATAAATATATAACATAATACATAGCATAAACAGGACTGGTTTGGATTAAGGAACATTGTTTAAAGTATACCCTTTTTCTTGTTTATTTTTAAACTAAATACAATAAGCAGAACTGAATACAATAAGCAGAACTGAATACAATAAGCAGAACTAAATACAATAAGCAGAACTGAATACAATAAGCAGAACTGAATACAATAAGCAGAACTGAATACAATAAGCAGAACTGAATACAATAAGCAGAACTGAATACAATAAGCAGAACTGAATACAATAAGCAGAACTAAATACAATAAGCAGAACTGAATACAATAAGCAGAACTGAATACAATAAGCAGAACTAAATACAATAAGCAGAACTGAATACAATAAGCATAGCAATGCACAAACCGAAATTCTAATGCGCCAGTTTTGATGTAATTGCTAATACTTCTTAAATGCCAGAGCAACATCAACCTTGCGAAACTGATGTTTGCAATTTCAGATGTAGCGGATTTAAAATAATTCAATATGGAATTCAAAGTGCACTGTTGATATTAAATGCATCAACTAAAGGGTTTGCAGACAATTAATAATTAAACTATCCTATTTGACCTGTGATGTAAATTTGTATCTATAATTACAATACAATATAGTTATACTGTATTTATTGAATCTTCAAAGTCAAAACATGCGTGTCCAGCTAGAGCTTAGTCGTCGTAGTAGTAGTTGTTGTTGTAGTAGTAGAAGTAGTAGTAGTAGTAGTAGTAGTAATAGTAGTAGTAGTAGTGGTAGTAGTAGTAGTAGTAGTAGTAGTAGTAGTAGTAGTAGTAGTAGTAGTAGTAGTAGTAGTAGTAGAAGTAGTAGTTGTAGTAGTAGTAGTAGTTGTTGTTGTTGTATTAGTAGTAGTAGCAGTAGTAGTAGTAGTAGTAGTAGTAGTAGTAGTAGTAGTAGTAGTAGTAGCAGTGCAAGAGCATATATTTTCTTCTGCTTGATATCAAACTTAAATCATGCCATAAAGGCTTCAGTCATTGTTTTTGTGTGTTTGCAATTTAATATGTCGGCGACAACTCCGTCAGTTTGCAAAACAGCTGTTCCATTGATCGTATTACGTCCCTGTGATGTGTAGTCGTGTCGTAAATTATCATCGCGAGATGTCAAAACAACGATTGAGTCAAGATTTTGTTTAGAAATTAATAAATCCTAAGGGAGAGATTACTAACTAGTGCTGATAGTGCTGATAAATTCAGTTACACATCACATTAATTCTGCCTTTTTGACGACTTGATTTGCGAACTCTTTTGGTGGTAGATGGCTTAATATGTCGAATTGAACGATTTACAGACTTATTCGCAGGTGAAACGTTTCTAAAGAGTTGGAAGCTTTTTGCAAGTGTGTTTGAAATAGAGTATTTCCGATAGATCGACTTAGAAAACAGTTAACACAAATGTGTGCACGATCGAACGTTTGCACGGGGATATAATCCTCCGCAATTTCGGCATTTTTTCGATAATAATTTTAGACGACGAGAAGGCGTTTTCTACGTTCAACTTTAATATTTTTTTAAACAGAACAAACGTAGAGTCGTTTTCACTCAGTGTGTATTGTATGATTATACACCGTCTTTAGAGGCATATACCTTTTTGAAAAAGTGTTTTCTTCATTTTAACCACTTCTATTCTTAAAAAAAATACATGTATGCCTTTATTTGGTACAGTTCAATTACAAACAGAACATTGTGTGACATGAATGTAAATAGATACCTGAAGTTAATGTTTCTGAAATAATTAGTCCATTTTCTTGTTCGTAACAGACACTCGTGCACTGGACTCATTATCATTATGATGTTTTAAGCACGTTACAACTGTCGTTCTTCATTTCTTTACTTCAATACAAATTTCGGAATTCTACATTTAGCGTCCGTGCTTTTTGTTCGTTATCGTCGAGTCATATTCTATATATATCTAGACTCTAGGAAGCTATGAGAAACTGTCCGCACAAAATTCTATCTTCTTTGAACACCCTTCAAGTAAAACGAATTGCCATAAACGCATGCCACATAAATAATGAGAAGAAAATGAAGGACTGCTGTCAATATTGTGATATTTAATTTTAACACTAGTGTATTTCAAAACTACTGGCGAATAATTATATTCTTAGTCTGAATTTAAAAACAGCGGTATTAAAAGATGAATTTTTCATCCATAATAGTATTAAAAGATGTATTCTTTCATCCATAATAGCAATGCTCGAACAATAATAGAGTAAACTATAAATGCACACTGATATAAGATTAATCAATTCTTAAAATGTGTACTTCATAATTCAGCCAAATAACGAAGCATGATACCGGATATTGTGACACAATTAATGCTAATACACTAGTTTTTCTAAATCTATCTGATTCTAGACCCGACATTTTAGCCAGATCACGTACGGATCATGCAAAGACAGAACAGTTGCTTAAAAGGCGTATTGTAAAACCATTCCAGTATGAACGGAGCTAAACGCCCTAACGAAATTAATATGTATTGTGTGATAGTGAAAAGAAACTAAAGTCTACAATTTCTTAGTATATATTTATCTGTTTTCATTGTAAACTAAATAACAATAATGTACATGTAGATAGTAAAATATTAATCGAGAGTATCCAATTTTACAGCAAAATCCCTTCAACAATTATTGAGAATGCGTTTATACATTCACGTTTAGTTTAAGTAAAATATGAGTAGCAAAACACACCTGAACTATTCAGCTGACAGCACTCAACAGTAAACGAGTCTAATATTTATAGGAAAATAACGACAAATTAAAAACAAATTTACGAGTTACATGAATTCCACCATTGTGTGAATAGCTCTTGAAAGTTTTTGAAACAACTCCAGGCATATCAGTAGCTACTACCTAAGGGCAGAGGGTCTCAAAGCATAAATAAGAGACTTCGAATTTTATCAAAAGCGCTTAAAAGTCAAGTAATCTGTCTATCGAGTGTTCACCTTGTTAATGCGGGAACACGATTGGCAAGTAAAAGTGATTAATATCTCAAGATAATTGTTTAACGTTGATAACTTATCAGGGCGACCTTACAGATATCAGCTTCTTGTCACTTTCTCTCGTACTCAAATTTTAAGATTTTTTTAATTCGTACAAAAACGCCCGGACCATTCCGCAGAAGTTTGTAGGACGAAATGCAACCAAGCTCGTTTTACAAGAGTAACAGAACAATAATGATGTACATTAGGACATACCTTAGGAATTTACTGCCTGTTGACAATACACGAAAATAAATATAAACAAAGCGAAACTCCAGCTGCGACAGCAGAAGAGAACTCTTATTAGCAGCCCGAGGTCTTTTATTTATGCCAAAAACAAAACACAGGACATCACAAAAACACATAACAAACACAAAACACACATGAATAAACATTGCTGAAACTTCATTAATATTTATAGTATATATACGTGAACATGTAATAAATGTTAATAGCTCATACGTGATTCCCGACAAAATTTCAAAAACGTGTTTTAGCCAAACATTAAAATGTACAGAGGCATTTCGATAAATTGTACACACCGTCGTTAAATAAATAGATAGCCATTACATATTTTAATTGAGACATCGCTAACAAGGCACGTGTGAAGGACATTAGAACGCAGTTAAATGTAAATGAATTAATGAGATCATACATAGTTGTTTTATATCAAGTAATATTTTATGCAAACTGTACTCAACTGCATTATCTATCTAGCGGACTTGAGCATGGCGGTTAGTTGTATGAATGAAATCGTTTTGCCAGCTCGAAACACCGGATTTTAAATGTGCTGCATATAAACAAACTAGTTTTACCGTGCAAACAATTTGGTCGTTTTCAGATTACCGGATACAAAGTTATAGACTGGTATCTTAAAATGTCATTGTCTACGACGCTTCTATACATGAGGGTTATGTCAAAGAGGTAATATTTATACCCATCGACTTATGAAGACGACAGTTTTCGCAAACTTAGAATTCAACATAATATTATAAACATAGTTTAACATTGTCTCAAATGTAGTGTTAATATATAAACATGGTTCCACTTATAAAAACCAGGTCTGTCGCGAACGTCGTGTTGATCTATACTACTAAATGCGCATATTCAGCTCAAGTCCCCATTTTCATGACCAATCACATTGTACATAACATTCAGAATACCATTTTTATTTATTTGGAATTGGACGAATACAACCATGCACATACAATCACTCAACACAAATGCTTCTTTCTAGATTTTGCCCTATCCAGAAGGATATTAAATACAAGATTCATTCAGCTTACGACCCATGTACAAGCACTGGAATTGCAACCGATGGTTTGATGCGGTCACTTAGTGATGAGATTGCTAGATGAATACAATTTATATTCCCCCGAAATTCCAACTGCTGTTCTCTAGAGATTTAAGGCTTGGATTATAAAAATGGTGAGTTTTCCGTCTACATAGCACAGCAATAAATAGATGCATTTCAGCAGAAATGCCATTACTTGTTATATAGTTTTGCTATTATTGTGTGCTTTTTGTGCTTATTGTTTTCATTTCCCAGTACTAATTTTAATTAAGCGTACATGTACTCTGAAAAAATATTATCTTAGTAACTTACTAAATAGTAACTAATTATATATTTATACTCAATTTTATATCAACAAAAAATAAGTAATATCTTTTCTGTTTACACATTAAAATATGTCACGTCATTCGACCTACATCGGTGTATCAATTTACAAATACGTCAATTTTATTAATTGCTTACACGTAACTTGCATATTAATTCATTCAGTCGTTCACCCTTTCAAATGTTCCAAAATGCAAGTCTGTTTTTTTTTCACTTGTTTACTCATTCATTCATGCAACAAAATAGTTTGTTAACCACTCTCTTGATATATGAATTTGATGTGTACATTTCAATGTAAATTTAAGTGGTCAATCTCCCTTTTCTACGTAACTAGAAGAATTGTACCTTATAGGTTATCAATTCGAATATTGCATTGTTTTATTTAAACAAAAGAGATTTTTACCATTCTCTTGATAAATGAATTTGATTTGTACATTCAAATGTAAATTGAAATGGTCGACCTACGTAACTGGAAGTGTACCTTGTAGGTTATCAATTTGAAAAATGCTTAGTTTTACTTAAAATAATACTAGTTTGGTACATCTCTCCTGATAAATTCATTTGATTTGTACATAAGAATGTGTATTTAAGTGGTCAACCACCGTTTTCTACATAACTGGAAGAAATACCAAAACAAGTACAACGTAAATTTTAAAAATTTTGGCACACATTAATGCTGTTATCACATCATGAAAATATCATACAAATGCCAGTGAAGTGAAAACCTCCACCTACAATCGTGGCAATTTAAGCGCGTGGGTAAACATAATTACAACTCGATAGATAACTGACAGCTCAGATAGACTGGTTACAAGTTACGATTTACCTTGATTTACCTTGGCAAAGCTTGTAAATGAACTTTAAGATAAGCTGAGAGCGCATATCTTAGTTCAAATATTGGTATTCATATTTTATAAAATACCAATGTTCAAATTATTTTAACAATGGTGACTTTGTTATACTATACACACAGATAATCTTAATATTTCTAAGACGTTCCCTACCACAAATAATGTATATGTAACAAATATAATGTTTATAATATCAGAGACACATTAAGAAACTAGAAGACGTATACACATAATTAGTAGCTACAGTTGGTCCATGATACATGTATAACAATATACTGTTAATACAATGTGTTACGGTTTATACCCTTACACGATATTTATTTACCACGGTCTGGCGTTCGTTAATGTGATATGAATATTAACCAAATGTTAAAATTTAATTGTTTGGTTAGAACGTTATTAAAAAAACGACACTACTTTTGAATACAAACTGTTAATATTTAGTTGCGATTTGAATGACTGTTCTCGTTGATTAGCAAAGACGACAGAAGACCTGCATAAGGATTTCTTTAATCGTCCCGCTAACGTTACATGCGTGGTGAAATGAAATTTCAATTTTATCGCCGACCGTGGACTGTGATCAATTGAATATTTATACTGATTGTGTTTTGTGTCACCGTTTGATTATAAATTTGTGCAACGCTTAGCTATCAACCAATGAGAGTGTTAAAGTAAACATAAACTTCCGCAAGGCAATCGTTATACACATCGCTTTTATTGTTACAAATAAACGTATTAAACTAGATTTATTATCTTTAAAACACTATTTAAAGAGTTGTAAAACAAAAGTCAAAACCACTTCAATAGCCTTTGTGAAGTCTTAACTAAATGCGTAGAATTTAAAAATGAGGAGGTCGACAACGCACTACAATCTACACGTAAGACGGCGTTCTTGAAACTTAAGGCAAATAACATTAATCAGCAAACACATACTTGTCATTTGAATATATTTAATGGAGTAAAACTGTTATATTGCGTGTTACAATGGTCGCGTTATAGACGAGACTGTAGTTAAATAGTCGACACATTTTTTCTCGGCTAGTTAATTATTAGGTAGACATTTGCATGCAAGAAAGCCAGGACAAGTCGTTAGCATCAATCAAATGCATTACATCGAAAAAAAGAATATATTTCTGTCCTCTTGGAATCTGAATATGAGATTTAGGCATATACATTCCCAATATTTGTAGACGATAATAAATTTACTGTGCGATTCGAGCTTATTATCCCAGACTCAACGCCACCTCATTATCATTACAAAAATCGGTCCTTTGCGATTCTTTGCTATGAATGCCTCACCAATGAATGTTAACCAAGCAACACAAAGTTGCTTTCTTGAACCTCACAAATTTTCCATACGTAATCTAGCCGCTCTATCATGCTCTACCGAACTCACAACTCAGTGGTTTTCGCCTCTACTACGAAGCACTTACCTGTTACAAAGCCGCAAACAATATCCCGGCAATAAGTTATTACACCGAATATCCAGAACAAGTACCAGTTAGCTGGAAATATAAGCACCGATTTAGAAGAAACTGTTATCACAGAATCAAACGCTAAGGCGTATACAAGTGTTGATGTAAACATTTCACTTTTATTGAAAGTTTTGTAGTAATCAAACGCACCTTAATTATAGAAGAGTTATACTTGATTTATTTCTAACACTTTAGCCAACTTTAAGGCATACACGATTACATCAACATGCCATATTTCTTTAATAAAATGTTTAAATTGTTAATGTTTTAAGATTCTATATTTTTCAAGTGTAATTGTATCATTGTTTCATGTCCTATACAATTTACACGAAGATATAATGCATGCTAACATTAAATTTGAAATTGTCATAACTCTTTAGCACCGCATCTAAGACATCTGTTCTGTGCTTTCAAGTGTCGCATACAAACATAAGTATTGGCGCACACATCATCAAATAAATGTGTACGTGAATACTAGTAAAGAAAAGTAGATGTTTTTGATTTACTTACGCAAATACCTCTATTCGATAGCAATACCTTTTATAACATCTTTTTAAGGCACACATCACTGAGCAGACAGACAAAATATGTATTTACAATTAAACACTGAAATTGGATATATATAGGAAATCTTATCCGTGTCTAATAAGTAGAAAAAACTACACATCCAAAATAAGAACAAACGCAAATAAAATTAGATCGCTGATGAGAAAGTGAGCGGATTTCCAGTCAATTAAGTTAAATGCTAAATGGAGATAACTTTGGTGATGTGGAAAGAAATTTGTAGGATTGGATGTGACAGGTATTAGAGCTTTAAGTGTTGGGATTTTAAAAATTGAGATATTAGCCACTTACTTATTGATTTTGCTCCGTATGGGTATTAATGAAATATATATCAATATCCATTTAAAGCTGTTCTTCGAATTATATGATGGGTTGTGTTAGTTTCTTGCAAAATTTGATTTCATCAGTGTCAGATATTTTTATGTCAAAATGCAAACAACGAAATGACCAACGGACGATACCAAACATATTGATTCAACCTTAACATAATTATATATTTTATTTGTTTGTATTAGTACACTGATAAAATTCCGATCACATTATTAAAGCATTATTTTTACCTTTTTATTCTCAATGTGATCGTCAGAATTGTTGTTATATCTGTATCCCTCTTAGGGCACTGTAGTCTATAGGAGACTGAGTATAGACCTTACTTTAAACAATTTTCTCGTACGAAAACCATACGAACACAAACGACGTTCATCTGTCAACATCCAGGACACAGCTGTTATTTGCGAATTAACATAATATGAAGGAAAGGCAAATGCTGCAATTATATCTACCGTCGTCCGCGACTTACTGAAGCTACTTCGGAACATGTCCCCGTCAACAAGAAATAAATGCATAAATTGGAGACGGTGGTGCTTCAAAAAAAAAAAAAGAAAATAGTTTCAGAGCGAAAAATGGGCACATGCAGTCTATAATCTACTAAAATGAACGAAAGTGTCGATTTTCTAACATTCTCGAACTAAATAATGCTTTGTTTATCTCAAATAGTCATCATAGATGAAATTGTGCAAAAAGAAAATTAATTATTATATACTTTATATTATACTGAACATCATCAAAATCTCCACACATTACACAGGTAAATAAATTATAACATTCTGAAAAACGAAGACAACACACATACGTCTTGTATCTGAATATCAATTATCTTTTATAGGTTGTTAAATGTATACCGTTTAAAGTTAATATTTACAAGCGCGCAAATACATTAAACAAATAATCCAATAATGAGCACAATTCACTAGCATCCCTGGTAATATACAAGAGTTCACATTATCCATTTTACCCAGTCTTAATCCATTCATTTATTCAGACATCAGACAGATACATTTCGGTTGAAGGTTATATCCAAGAAAATTGCCGATTTATTAGTTTCCGATTTGAAACTATGTTTACCGGAAGTTAACGAATACGAATTGAACACTTCGGCTCCTCACTATTTACAATTAAATACATCGTATACAAAAGTATGCGAACTTCTGATATTATATAAGCCATATATCACATATCCTGACACAATTGCATAACTTCGCAGAACACATTTCTGGTGGCGGAGTGTAACGAATATTACGAATGTTAACGAAAACCGTAGCGCATTTGCTTGACAAATCTGTTTGTCAGGAGATTAACAATAATGTGGTCGCGAAGTCGTCAGCGTCGTCCCTTATACTGTGCATTGTGAAAACTATCTCCAGCTATGAAAGGAGTTCAAATGATGAACTCGCGATCTGCACAATTTTGTGAAAGACATTTGTTTTCGTCATTTTATGATTCTATCTCTGTGACCTCGAATGTTATTGTGAAGTGTTTTGAAATTACCCCGCTTGACTTTAAATACAAATATATAATTAACAAAGTAAATAGACAGGCCTTAGGCCCACACAAATAAAGAAACGAATTTGTGTTTCTTTTTTATTGGCAATTAAAAAAAAGTTAGATGTTCAGTTTTACCACTTTCATATGCCAAGTGTGTGATTGAATTAAACTTACCAGAAATACAATTAAATACTTAATACAATTGACACAAATACGATGCATCACTGTGAACTTATATTATTGAAATAACAACAGAAATACAAACTAATGAAATAAAATCACAATTTTCATCAAATCCAAATATTATTTCATACAAATAATGTGGATAACCAAGTTTTGGGAAAGTGTGCATACTTTAAGTTTGGAAAGCGGTCTTATGTTGTCGGTATATGTACATGAATCATGATCAAAACAGTCTGAAATTTTAGTTGGGAGCACATAATATGCAGCTGCTACCACTGTGTATCTATTGTTTTCGTTTCAACTACATGTAATTGCATTTACTTTATATACAAATTACAAGAAGTTGGAGGTCGTAGTGGTGATGGTTATAATAATAAACATCAATAATGATCATAACGAAGACTATACCGATGATGAAAATGTTGATATGGAGGAGGATGGGGGATATGATGATGATAATGATAGTGTATATAATGTCGATGATAGTGATGCATTTATTGTATTATTATATAATGAAAAGTATCAATGCATTACAAATGCATTTATATGCACACTGGCTTTTTGCAAGATGACCTGTAAATGTAAATGTATTAGCATATTTCAATTTAAATTAACATTAACCGATATTCCTGACCGAAGTCTGCGTTTTAAGGTCTATTGCAAATACAATAATTTCTGCTTAAGATTAACATTTAGTTCTAGAGAAAAATAGCAGATGTTTTGAAGGGGTTAAAACATTTGTCGGTACGTTTGACCAAAAGCTTTTGTTAACCATAAAAAGTGTCCCTTTGTTATCTATCGCAGTGCGGTACTAGAATACTGTAAATAAGTATACATCATTGGAAATAATGGCGTATATAAAGCAAATCTGCTTCCTTGAGTAGCAATTAACCTACATTACTGATATTTTGTTGTTCCTTCTATTCTGACAATATTGGTAATTAACCAATTAACGCAGAAGTATGAGGCCAAAGGAAAAAATATGTGCCGTAAAACTAGATTGATATGGGCGCATAGAGTTGTTACAGTGACATACAACTATATTCGCCATTATAAATCAGATTAAAAAGCTATTTACTATAAGATATTTTGTCCACGTTTATATATAAAATATGCCAACCAACACGAATTTAGCATACTTAAATTAATATTAATTAGTCAACATAAAAAGTCAACAATTTACTTCATAGCAATAAACAACATTTTGCATGAAGTTTTGTTGTGTCCTGTTAGCCCAAACTGATGCGCATGTACTAAATCATTAAGGAGCGGTATATTAGGAATACATTCGGAAACTTAATATTAAAAACGCGACACTAGTAAAGCTTCTCTGTGTATAAACACTTATACCAAATCGTGATAAAATTAATACAAACAGTAGTTCAATGCCGCTTGAACAAAATAATGTACAACCAATAATTATTGACATCATCTGAATATATATGCAGTCTTAGTTCATGCAGGGTATTTTTTATTATTTTTTTTGAAGTCGAAAAGAAATGCGTTGACTTGTATAAAGTAGCAATATTATGATCAGGTATAGTCTAAAATATGCCAGATAACATATAACTATATAACATAATATATAACATAAATACGACTGGTTTGGGTGATCAGACATTGTTTAATGTATGCCTTTTTTCTTGTTTATTTTGTACTAAATACAATAAGCAGAACTGAATACAATAAGCACAGCGATGCACAAACCGAACTTCTAATGCGCCTGGTTTTATGTCACAGTCTCAGTTTTTATGTTGCCCCTTAATTGCCTATTAACGATTTCAGAGCGCTTTATTGCTAATACTTCTATAATGCCAGAGCAACAGCAGCCCTGCAATGTCGGACGTTTCAACGGATTTAAATAATTCAGTATGGAATTCAAAGTCCCCTTGTGATATTAAATGCATCAATTAAACTGTTTGCAGAAAATTAATAATTAAACATATTTGACATGTGCTGTAGATTGGTATTTATGAGTACAATAAAATACCATTTCACTCGGCTTGGATTTGAACGGTGCATTAAGTTAGATATTCCCATAGTGTCATTATTTGAGTTATTCTACACTTAGCATTACCCGATGACACAGTAGTGACTGAAGTTTATAAGCCTTTTCATGTGTGATACACTAACTGGGTTAACAATCCATCCATACAAACCATCCAATAAACCAAACAACCTAACCAAACACCAAGCAACTAAATTAACACACCAGGCAACTATCCAAATATACAACAAATATACCTGCCAGAATATCCAACCGACCAAATTTCAACTTCAAAAAACAACCAATATATCCACAATACATTCTACTAACCAAATATCGAACCAACAATTTGTTCTGTCCTTCACCTCTTTTTAACAGTAGCTTACACTTTTTAAAACTTAACTATTAAAAAAAGTTTACGATGCAGACAAATGTGTTCACAGAATTAAAAAAAAAAGTTTATCATGCAGACAAATGTGTTCACATTAGCATTCTCTAATTAAAGGTCTTAAGTACAACGATGTTACATGTTTAAAATTAAGTTGTATGAGTGAAATCATTTCGCCATCTCGAAACACTTGATTGTAATTGTGCTACAAGTAAACAAACTGGTTTGACCGTGTAAACAATGTGGTCGCTTTTCCGAATACCGAGTTTAAGGTAGATACAGTTGTTGACTGGTATCTGAAAATGTCATTTTATAAGACACTTCTGTACAAGAGGGCAATCTCAAACGACATACTAGTAATATTTAAACACATCGACTTAGAACTAACATGATATTATAAACATAGTTAAACTTAACATTGTCTCAAACGCAGTGTTAACATATCAACATGGTTCCACTTATGAAAACTGGATTGTTGCGAACGTAGTGTTGATGTATACTAACACATTTTCATATTCGGCTTAAATCCGCATTATTGGACCATTCACATTGTAAATAACATTCAAAATTACTGTTTTTATTTGTTTTAAATAGAACGAATACAACCATATACATGTACACGCACTCAACACAAATGCTTGTGTCTAGATTTTACCCTTTCCAGAAGGATATTAAATACAAGATTCATTTTCATTACAACCGATTGTTTGATGCGGTCACTTAGTGATGAGATTGTTAGATCAATACAATTTATATTCCCCCGAAATCTCAACTGTTATTTCTAGATATTTACGGCTTGGGTGATTAAAATGGAGAGTTTTTTCGTCTACATGGCACAGCAATCAATAGATGCATATCAGCAGAAATGCCTTTACCTTTTATATAGTTTTGCTATTATTGTGTGTCATTTTGTGCTTATTGTTTTCAATTCCTAGCACTAATTTTAATTAAGCTTATATGTGCTCTGGAAAAAATGTTGTCTTTGTGACTAATTAATTCATGTTTATACTCGATTAAATTTTTGCAAAAATGTAATATGGTTAATAGTTCTTACACTCATACGTCTATTGAAATGTCCTAAACTGCCTATCTATCGTTCACGTGTTTTTTCTTTTATTCATACTACAAGTAATGAATTATTTTAATAACTTATTTATAATGCAGTTGTTTTCCCAGCCATCCATTAATCCATCCATCTATCTATCCATCTATCGATCCATTCATCAATTCAACAATCATTCCGTAAATTCATCCATTCGTTCATATTATATCACAAGCATATTCCTGCTAACTTAACCCCCAATTAAACTTACCTTATTAACAAAATATATCTTGCTCTTGAGCATTGTTATCAGACCCATGATAACTCACTCAATTACGCGTCTTTGCAAGCACCACGAGAATATCTAAAATAGCAATGACCACTTTCTGCTCGGTGTTGCAACAAACCCCAATACACAAAAAGATACGACTTATTATATTTTACCCATCTCGACGCACACAAGATGTTAACAAGTAATATTTAATGCTGTGAAACGTCTCGACTAGTATTGAAACACCTGGTATAGTTGTTGCTATTCTCTTTCGCAGGGTATGTGTGGTTTAAGTGCGATTTGGTTGCCATATTGGAGTTAATAATCCATTATATCTCATTTATATTCGTATATGAAATATATAACGTGTTTGGTTATGTTAAAGCATGGTTATAAGATTAATATTATGTTAGTGTCAATTACAACTAGTTTATCAATCGAATATTTTACTGGTTTGTCTGTCGTATTTAGTTAATGCTTTGACTTAAATACATTAGTTAATAAGCTTTTAAGAGACTAAATTAACCTTGCCATACTGTAATTACTAAAATGTAAAACGAAACAACATGGTAAGGTGTGTGCTTATTAAATACGAACAATCAGTCGTACATTTTCTGAACGTATCTTGAATGCAATATTTAAGAAAACAAATACATTACCATTTTTGTAAGGAATTGCACGTTATGGGAAGAGCACAAACATTCAGTGAGCCACATCGAGAATAGTTTCGCTCAACAAGCAACCTGAAGTATGAGGCGCATACGTCCTAATTAAATTACAATAAAACCACAGTGTACATGCAAGGACTCAGTACAAACTTAAACTTTAAACTACCACCAAGAAAGTCTGCCAAAAAAAAATGGCGTATTCCAAAAGCGATTTCTATACAAAGAATGCCACGCGTAATATTCAAGGTCAAACACAATAGTCGTTTTGTAGAGCCAACATATGGTTAAAGAGCTATTTGCATTTACATGCTCTATTCATACCCGCTAGTAGCTGTGTTTTTTGTAATTCACCTAAAAGCAAACTTTCAATCACAATGGGATAAATGTACCAAGTAAATACATTATCTTTTGAAAGGATTATGCTTACAAAGTTGCAAGATCCGTAAATCTATACCATTATATATCGTGTTTTTATACAGAAAGTGTTTCATTAATATGATGCCTTATATAAACCTGAGTATTCAACGTGTAGGGTAGCAATTAATTTTCATACGTTGTCTTCAATATTCGACCTGCATACAGGTTCTGCGTAAAGTAGAATGTACGATGAACACATGGCTTACAGCTAATGAAAAAAATATTACTTTAAAAGCCGTCCAGTTTCCTTTAAGAAACAGCGATGTCTTACGTATGACCAAAAGGAATGTTGTATAATCTATATATGTTGTTCATTTCTCCCTTAAATTTTTAATTTCTTATGCAACACGAAAATAGAAACACTTCAACCTAATACTAAAATTATTTTGGCCTTAAGTCGGCCCTCGAACAGAATAGCCGTGTGTTAACATTCAACAATGCATAAACCCTTAATGTCAAAGTGTTCACCCTGCCAAATAATTGATTGAATTTTATCACGGAAATAAATGACATCCGCATGTTGATGCTTAAATAATCGATATTTAAGCCCTGATATCTAATTCAAATTGTACAATAAACTCGATCAGAAGAAAATCCAATAACCTATTTTGAAACTGGGTAGACACCTCTTTCCAATTGTTTGATAAGAGCCTTTTAAAAGCATGTTGTTATAAAAATATGTATTTACAAAAGTGCTTAGCCACTTTAATACGAAATAAAAAGTTTCACATGAAAAGAGAAATACGAATAATGTTGTGGAATGGCATATTTTACTACTTCTGTCTGTTTAGGATCTATCAACAAGTTCATCGAATTCATAAATTAAAATTTTGTGTCACGTCTATGCTATCAATTCAAATGAATAACCTTAATCTAAAATGCTACAGTTAGTTTTATGAGGGGCAGTCAGAAAGCCCATGGACAGAGTTCATAATTTCATTAAAACTTAAGTGATTCGCCCGAAACAGTACACACCTATCAAATATTAGGTGCACAAAAGATATACACAAAAACAGGATATTATAACAAGAGCAAACAGAAATATATACAATTGACTATACCCATGATTTATACCGCGGAGCACTTCAGAAACTACTCCAATACGTTAACGTCATTAATGTCAATGTATATTTCAAAATATTCGCCGCGTTCCTGAGTTTCATAACCCATTTTTGAAACACCTCTGCAAACAACGACTCTGTTAGCGACCCGGAAGATGATTGGACTTCCTCTATGAATTCTGTCAGATCCAGGATACTAATCTGACTGTCTTGTCCATCAGACCAGTATGAGATTCCCCGATGGTCCATAAACACGATCAGCATGACCTTCGTCGCCGACTTGACAACTTAAGCTTTCTTCGGAGGAGGCGAAGATGATCGTTTCAACACCATAGAATCTGCTTTCATTTCTAGTTAATAAAATGGGCGCATGTTTAATTGTATCTGTGTGTGTGACTCCCGCACTAACGCAATATTTATAATTGTACGCTGCGCAAGTTTTTCCGTTGACGTCATCTTTCTTTTTTGACAAATTCAAATTCAAATGACTAGCGTTCTGTTCAAGTTTGTCCTATGACGTCAAATTTTGTAACGTTTAAAACATTTATGTTAACAGTACGTCAATGGAATTGTCGGTATAATTCGACAAGATTTTCCCGCAAAAATATCCTCCTTTAGATAGAATCGAACATTTATAGGAAAGATAATATGAAGTACACCGCATTATACTCGGCATATCCAAACGGAGTAGTCATACAATGTTTAGTTATTTAAATAATCAAATGCATGTTCTGCATTTTATTTTACACTCACCAAATATTTTATAGCTGTGTTTTCATCTACATAGGTCTACAATTATGCAAATAAATGAGATTGTCTATGAACTTTATGACTGACCCTCGTACATGCATTACGTGTAGTATACTTGGTTAGTGAACGTATACTACTTAATATAAAATGTTTAAATCATAAATTAGATCCAGGGTGTTAATGATTTCACGCAAATATACTTGCCTTAATTTGAAATAAATATAATATAAGTGAAATAAAAACCTCTTAATGTTTAAATACCAGTATCGTTTAACTCATGGTTCTATCACCTTATTTGTAAATCCGGAAAGTAAATCACTTACAAACACCTACACAAAACACATACTCCACAATAAATAACATCCACAAATCCACTGACACAATACCTGAATTAGAAATACTTTTTAAAACGCTTTTATGTGACTCTGCCTATTGTTACAAGAACAACCGTTTCTTGTCCTAGCATATTTGAAAAAAGTAACTCCCGGTTTAACATCTCGCGGACGATGTTTATCCACCGGCTACAATGTAAACATTGCTAAAATATGTTTGGTACTATAGACTGGACAGCGCATGGCTAAACATGACAACAACAGATAACTGACAACCCACTAAGACTTGTTACCTGCTACGGTTTAACTTGACAATACAATTATGCGACAAGTAAATTTGTTCAAATACATGTACTGACATTCATATTTCATAAATATTTCTATTTTAGTTTAAAACAGTTAAGCCGTTTGGCGTATTTGTTCAAAGAAAAGTCTGCAGATAATAACATTTGTGTGTAGAAATTTAGCTAAAAGTTATTTCCCCCCTAATGGTTATAAGTTCAGATAGATTTGTTATCTGTTATGAAAAACTTATTTGTTGTGACATATGATAACTTGTGCTAGTTACTGTAAGACTCCCTGCAAGTGATGGTCCTTCTCGATATTATAGTTGTGTGTATACAAAATATCGCTTATTTTTGTTTTAGTTAATGCTACTTACCTAATGTGTCCATTAAGACCGATTCCTTGTATGTTAAACTTAGCTATATACATGCATGTGTCATTTGATCAAGCAGTTAAACAGTGTGTACAAAGCTTCCGAAAAAAACGTTATGCTCATTTACCAAAATAACACTGGAAATATCACACAATAATTAGTTGATACTTTTCTCCAAATAACTATATTTAATATTCATTTGATTTGTGGAAAACATTTTGTCAATAAATTGTATCAATTTACTTTGACATAATGTGATACAATGGTCCGCATTATTGACCTATTAGGATACTGATACATGTTAAACTATTAACAAATAATCCTTACTAAGTTTTAGTATTTCATCAGTTAACCCAATCGACATACGCATATGCTGAGTCCACCTATCAGCAATATATAAATATCTTATGTATCTGCGTCATTGAGAATATATACAAACACTAATTTTCTTCATGATTTTATTATTAAGCTTCTAATATATTACGTTAACAATATGTAATCCGTATGGGTTTTTTTCAGGTTCAACGGGAATAGAATATGAACATTAACGAAAGACGGGATTTTTACCACAGCATTTCTTGAGTGTTGCCATTTATTGTTTTTGTCCTCTAGCATAGATGACAAAAGGCCTTTAAAACAAATATATTTACTATGCAAGCCTTGCATGCGTGGGAAAATGAAATTTCAATGTTATCTAAATGTTATCAACGTCCGTGGCTTGTGATCTATTGAAAATTTATACCGATTGGTTGTGTGTGTGTGTCAGACAGTGTGTGTCACCCTTTGATTATTAATGTGTGCACAATTTAGCTAGCAACTAAGACGCGTATTGAAGATAATATTTAACTTCCGCAAGGTAATTGTAAAACGATTATACTTTTTATACTACAAATGTCAATACCCATTTTAAGGCCTTTATTGGGCCTTCTTGAAAAGCCTGCATGTAGTTGGAAAACATGAGGCGATCACAGTCGCACAGCCCAGTAATTATTTGTAATATTATAAAACGTTAACACAATTACAATATTGTGCCATAACACTTTAACTAAAGTCTATGACACTTTTGAATAAGGTGTAAACAAACGCAAATGTAATTTAAAATAAATATATGCAGTTAGCAATATTGTGCCATAACATAATTAAACTATAGTCTACGACAATTTTGAATAAGGTGCCATCAAACGGAAACGTAATTTAGAATAAATGTATGCCCTTTACATTGCTGATAGCAAGGTGTTTAGATGTCGTGAATAGGCAAATCGGTTGCGTTGGAAAATCCATAAATCTGCATCAGTAGCAATTACTCGCACGTAACAAGTGATATCATCAATCGATTTTAGTTAAGATGGGATTTCTCATGGTAACACACAATGAATCTTGAAATACCTTAGCAATAATACACAGTATTTTTGAATATGCAATATATGTAAAGTTTTTGTTTTTACCAAGAAACACTTTTTACTTAACAATTATTTGGTTACGTTTGTAAAATGATATAATCTCAGATGATTAAAAACATTGACTGACTTATTTCAGTGAACACAAAATTTGATGTTTTTATTTCACTCTTCTTTTATTTAAGAAATGAGTAAAATTTCATAAAATGTCATACAAAGCTTACACCTATGTACACGAAAGACGCTCATAAATTGCAAATATAACATTAATCAGTTTTCATTAATATGTCGAGTGAACATATTTTAATAAAGAACAAATGTTATATTTGCGTGTTACAATGTTCGCGACAAAGACTTCACTGAATTAAAAATAGTATACAAATTTCCCACGACTTGTTAATTATTAGGTGGACATTTCCATGCACAAAAGCTATGAAAAAAGGTTAACATCAATCGAATGTTGAAAACGGACGACGGATGCAGTTGTGTACTTCTTGTAAATCATTATTCTAAATATGAGAGTGACATATATATCTCATGAAGTGCTACTCAAACTATACGAATGGGACACTATTTAAGAAAACTAACCAATCGGAGATTATTATTCCACCATCAAAATTCACATTTCAACAATAATTAATTCATGTTTAATTCTCTACTACAAATGTCACGCCGCTTATTTTAAGGCAAGCACCTAATAATCTTCGTATAGATCATATAGGTCCTATACATTACCTAAGCGTGCTACCAAACACTGTTCTCACAACTCATAGATTTTTACCTTTCTATCATAAGGAATTACCTGCTACAAATTCATCAGCATCCATTAACTGCGTACTACACAGAATATCCAGAACGATACCAATTAACTGGAAACATTTATTGCATTGATGCAGACGATATTCTTATCAAAATATCATTCGCTACGTAGTATGCATGCGTAAATGTAAACAATTTAAATTGCTTTAGTAGATTTGTTCGAATCTAACTCTCGTTGTTATGGCACAGTTTTAACAGATTTATATCATTCGCCAATAGAATCTCAAAGCTTATGTGTTTATGTAAGTAGGTATATTTCTTGGAACAACTTTGTTAAAATGTGTTAGAAGTTCCGTGATTATAAACTGAAGAAAATTAATGTTCACCCAGCAACCGCAAATGCAATTACATGCATTTATATAAATATGTGGTTTTTAACAGTTTTCTGGGATTCAAAAGCCTAATGCTTATAACTGCATGCCGTTTTAACGCTTTATATATATTTATCTCATATAATCGTATTTATTGACTCACTATAGATTAAGATATTAGAAACCCCATGTATGGACATGACATTAGAAACCCCATGTATGGACATGACATTAGAAACCCCATGTATGGACATGACATTAGAAACCCCATGTATGGACATGACATTAGAAACCCCATGTATGGACATGACATTAGAAACCCCATGTATGGACATGACATTAGAAACCCCATGTATGGACATGACATTTCCATAACAATGCTTTGTGAGCATATGTAGTTTGCATTTCCGATTAGTACCAAACAGCTGACTGTCTATTGGGTAGTGGTATTGATTTCATAAGCTTGACTATCTGGCTTTAGAAGAAAGGCGAGATTGTTCAGTATGATTTTTAAATACAAGAAAGTTGTGAAAATAAAATCAGGTGTGTATGCAGCGCTGTACATCTGTCTAACTAATTCTTAAGTAATAATTGTTTGAAAACATTTTCTGTAAAACATTTTTGTGTGCTAAAATAAAACGATTCCAACAAAACATTGTTATTAAATTACACGTGCTTAACTGTTAATAACTGACATTTTATAAATGTATGCATGCGATGTATGCCAGTTTACTTGTAATCAGTGTTGCATATACATACATGTATATAATAACACAAAACGCATGATTATTATCATACTAGTTAAAAAGTTTATGTACGTACAATGTTTCATTACCACCAAAGGTAGAACCCAATCTCTTATGCTACTGTACTAGAAGACAGATAGTTGAACGCACTTTACGGTTGGATATTAATAATTTTATTTCGTTTTGGGCTAAACTATCATGTTATGAAAGCAAGTGATAAACCAGGCAAATACTAGTACTAATTAGCACTAATTAATTCCACCTCGGAGGTGGGTGATATATCTGTATAACGTAACTTGTGTATGTGTTTAACCTGCATATTGGGTAGATCATAATTATTTACCCATATAACCATTACGTGTCTCAGAAGCCTCTTTATGTATGACCTATGTACGCACAAAGCAATCAAGTTGTTATGTAACGATTCAGGGAATACGGAAAATTATCGTATGCGGAATTATAATAAAAGCGAAGCCAAGGCGTCAGTGGTCAGAACAAAAAGGTTGCATGCAAGAAATGTCAGTCCATGGTATCTCATACTTATAAAGTACTAACGTTGAATTGTACATCTATAAAAAAAATACCCCATAGTCCATCAAATTAAAATCCAATGAATCACTTGTAAAGCTGTCGCTGTATCATGAAATGCACAATTAGCCTCAGATTGTTGAAGATCATTATATAACAGATATGAGGCAAATGCCCCAGCTTCATCGCAAAACAGCCGTCAGACAAAAAAGGATTTAAAACTTAAAGCTGACAAAAAGTGGGTGATCACAAAACTCGTTGGGGAAAACGTTATCGTATCTAATTAGTAGAAAAAGCTTCACGTAGCAAATAAGGAACACGTGCAAATAAAATTAGATCGCTGGTAAGAAAGACGGCGGATTTTCTTGCTTATTAAGTTAAAAGCTAAATGGTGATTGTTCTTGTTATGTAGAAAGGAACGTTAAGCATTTGATGTGACAGGTATTAAATCTTTAAGGCATGTAGTTTCAACGTTGAGATTTCAACAGCGGACTAATGGACGTGTCACCGTGTGGCGCTTTAGGTAACATTCACTCGTGTGAACCCCTCCTTTTCGTAGATGCTGCTGACTTTGTAATGTGTCCAGTAAATGTTTTAATGAAATTGTATGTGGACACGCGTTATACTTTCGATGATAACAATAAAACTTCCTAAGTAGAATATCTACATTCATTTTATTTATCATCCACATAATCAATTACATTCTTCTTTTGATTTGGAGGGTCGTAAAATATGCGCCTGGTCGTAACGTAAAGAAGTAATAAAAAACAAGCATAAAAACATAAAATGAAATTCGACCTACTGGTTGTACATAATGTGTAAAATTCTGTTCAAGATATTTATACCTAATTTTTACAAACACAGTATGCCAATTTTTAAAAAAGGTATATTTTCTCAAGTTTAGTACCACATCCATAGATACATCTCTAATGTTCGGTATAAGAAACCCATACATAAAACACACACCATTCATCTGTCAACATCCAGTGCACAGTGGCTATTTTCTCATTATCATAAATATGAAGGAATGCCAATGGCTGCAATTATATCTACCGCAGCCCGCGAATTACTGCAAAATATTTCGGGACATGTGCCCGTCAACAAAACAGTTATTGCATAATATGGTGACGCCGGTAATAAGCCATTTGTGCGAAAACGAAAATCGTTCCAGAGGCATTGTATACTCTGCCGAAATGCAGGAAAATGGAAAAGTGTCTGTTTTCGCACAGTCGCGAAAGAAATAAAGTCTGGTGTATCTCATTTAGACGATATGGACGAACTTGTGCATTTTATAATGGTTATATAAGTCGTTATTTTAATGAGCATCATGCACAAACACTACATTTGATACACTTTGCAAATACGTCAAAATATTTGCAAATCTGACCAGAACTTTAGCATCAGTATTTTATGCAGGAAATGCTGACACACAACCCTTCCTGTACAAAACATATTTAATAGCTAGTTCATACAGTCACTTTAAAGGGACTAAACTCCAGATGGTCTAAAACGGAAGACAATTTTTAAAATCGTATACATAATCGTATACAACACATAAAAAAATAGACACGTGTGTTTTTACTAACCTGAAAAACAATGATTTATGTATTTTTCCTCCTTTTTGTCGTCCTAAAATCTAACCCATTGAGTAATTAAAAAATATGGAAGTTTATATTTAGGATAAGCACGTGACAGTTTAGTTTTGTCGAGTCGCGCATGCGCACACTTGAATCTGGTGCTTGTATTGGGGACAGCCGCGGTATTTAAAATAGGGAATACCGGATTCAAGAAAACTGCGAGCTTAGTCAACTTCTATTTTTCAATGAAATATACCGTTTATGACAGTATTTGATCGCGTTCTATACAAATAGTGATGTTTTACCCATGTTTTTATGCACATTTTTATGCCCACCTGGAGTTCAGTATCTTTAAAGTTAAAATTGTCTGTAACACAAGCGCGCAAATACCTAATCAACAATATTTCAATAATAAACACGTTCAGGACTATGTAATATTCAAGATTCAACATTTTCCATTTGTTATACAGTTGTATCCTTTTATTAATGCTTTTATCAGACAGATAGATTTAGGTATAAGGCTATATACGTTAAGTTGCCGGTTTATTAATTTACGGTTTGCAACGAACAGCGTACCGGTAATTACCTAATAAGAATTACCTATTCATTTTTGAGGAATAATAATTATGTGCACCAGAAGACAAGCGCTGTTCAAAATCTCACATTATTGAAGTGCATAATCAATTATGCTTATTTTATTGCATTAGTTCGCATCGACCATTCCAACGGAAAATAACGAACTTTAAGGAACACCGAGGCAAATGTGTTTGATACATTTTTATGTCGGGAGATTAAACAACTGCGTTCGCAATATTGCGTTGGTAACGCCCCTGTCAACTGTATCATGTACTTTGTGAATTTTGTATACTATCTTCAGCTATGAAATGAGCTTTTGTTCTATAAATGTGTGAAAGACAGTTATTTTCCTTATATCAGTTGCATTTACTGTGACCTTCGAACGTTATTGTGCAATCGTTACAATTGAGTTAACGTGAATCTGAATAAATAAAGGTGATTTCAAGCAGAGAATAAATAGGCTTTATGCCTGCCGTCCACTACAATCCCGATGCTTTGCGTAAGTGTTGCCGATAAAAATGTGCTAGTTTCGGGAACCGTTTGGAATAAAATGGGCGGAGCTTGTTCGGCATGTATTCGCGGAGTATTCGACAGGTTGCGGTATGAACGTATAAACCCAGAAACCTATCCGAAGTCACCGACTGCGACGCGGAACAATGCCGAAATGTTGCCGATTAGAGGTATATGAACGACGCCGAACGACGCCGAACTACAACCTGATCATCAGTTGCTGGCCCGACAATGGATCTTTAGGTGCAGTCTATTTGCCCCTGATATCATGCTTGTCTTGGCATTTCACCTGACACATCATCCATTGTGGATCAAACAGTATTTGAGGATCACGCCAACAATGTTGTGTGACATACCCCAGCGTCCATCGCCTCGCATTCAAAAAAATAAAAATAAACAAGGTTACGTAACACCCTTCATGCTGGCCTAAAGCTTGCGAAAGCACTGAGTTACATGACATCTGTGGATTCGTACGCCTCCTTGGTGTATCCCATTTTGTACCAGAACTACACCCCAGCTTCAGGGGTATAATGATGAAGTTCTGGTCATTCCAAATCCTCCGAAGGCCGGACGAGAAATGGCCGCCCAATTTAAGAGATGTCTCATACTGTTGGCTTTCACTTGGCATTGCCTACTTTAATAGCAAAAAGAGTAAAATGATAATTGGCATCCCTTAGAGACTTTTTCATAGTTATTTTTTTCTCAGATTGGGCTTTCAGATAAAGGTTTTAGCCTTCATGACCAAGACTAATGATCATACCTTCTGTAATGTCCAAAGGCTGACTGATTCGCAACCTAACGCCAAACTTCTTCTTGAGTAGCTTGTTCATGACTTGCAGCATCATGATAAATGTTCAATTCACACGAACAATGCCGGTTTTGTCACTTCGAACACTATCGGCAAATTGACGGCATCACTTCTGCTGTCGCTCTTTTATAGTTCGGAAAATACTACTGATACTCAGCGTCCCTTCCGCTGACAATCGGCTTCTTAAGCAAGAATTCGGCATTTTTCATTATATGATCGGCATAGCTTCCGCGTGTACACGCGAACAGAACTCTTCCACTCGTCGTCTTCGGAGAGCATTCGACATCGTTCCAGCTTCCTTCAGGGACCGCTCGGGGTGGCTAAACCGATTACGAAACCGCGCAGAAGGCTTTCAAAAGATGCCGAGTCAATGGCGATGGGTTCCCGAACATCCAGAATGGTTGCCGATGGTTTGCCGAAGACCCCGAAGCCGTCCCGAATAAAACATTCGGCGTCCAATTTTTTAAACGTTTAAAACTTGGATGCCGATTTTTTCAATCCCGATCAGGCCCCGAAGTGCCAAGAAGGTTCCAGAATTTTTAAGGAAGGACATAGAAGAGTTTCAGAACATCGCTAAGACATGCCGAAACACCCCGATTTTGTCAAATTCGCTTTCGGGAAACCTGGGGGGCCTAGTAGACGGCAGAATTTAGGCAAATAAAGTAACGGAAACGTATTTTAGTCTGGAAATTTAAGACGTTATTGTTTATTGGTAATGTACAACACCTTTGTTCTTTAGATCAATGACAAAATATTCTTAGAAAAGGGAATACTTATTGTATTTCTTTGTACATGTATTATTTTATATTTTTGTTTCGAATTGCAACATTATACAATAAAACACAATTAAAAAATATAATGAATAATCCACGTTCATAAGGATACAAAACTTATCATATTGAACCATAAAATGAAAGCTATAGTAACTACACAATATTTTGATAAATATATTTTGTTTTTTAATTATATTACCAAAACATTTGAAAATAACAAAACAAAATCACAATTAATGTTTATTATCGTATTTATCTGCACTGAAACCTTGACGTAAGCAAAGCTTTTCCGAACGTTCAAATGTAAACACTTCAAACATACGTTTCACCATACTCGATAAAACGATGCAGCTGGTACCTGCTACCGCTGGTTTTGCATTATTCTCTTTTCCAAAAGGTGTCTTCACGTGAGTATACAGTACGGTTTAGTACATTTGTAATTATACAGCTTAAACACATACCTTTACATTGCTCTTTTTAAAAATAAACTGTGATACTGGAACTGTTCATGACAAGGAAGACGGTGACGACGAAGACGTCGATGATGAGGAGCATGATGATAAATGTAATTTTAATTAATGGAAAGTAGAAGACACATATACGAAAGTGCTCCTGCAAACAGTATTCACAGATATGCTTTAAAGAAGTGTATTCTACGCCAATTGCCTTAAGAAGATGTTGGCAATGATGATCAACAAAAATGACAGAATTTAGTATCACGTTAAAATATAAACAATTAATAGAAGTCCAATCAATATGCACGTTTTACTCGCTTGGGCGAAAAAGCGAAATACAAGCAAATGCAACTGCGCAATGTATTTGCACAAGATCGGTATCTGTTAAGTTATTTCAATTTTCATTCATGGGATGTATTTAGCAAAATTACATCCTGTGATGGTAGTTAAAGTTCGATTATTACTATATATCTATTTATCGTACCATCAGTTGTACCACATTACAGTCCAATATTTCATCATATTGGACGCGCGTCCAATATTTTCCGTATTGGACGGTACCAGGATTAACATACAACAATGTCCGAGTTCTCCAAAGTGAATGAATATGCAGCTTTTAGTTTTACCTCAATATTGACTCCGATCTACTGCACACATACGTCTTTTAAAATACAGCAACAATCATTTAATTGCCTTTTCATATTCCCACGAAACTTTTTGTTCTTGTAAACCTTGCTAACCAAAAACGCGATTTTTTTTCGAAATCGCCATGTCTGGTCAGAACTTATGCTTTGTGTTAACGTACATTTGTCTTCAAACCTGCATCCGATTATGAATGTCACCTTCCATTTGCGTTTATAATTTAAATAAACATGGTTTAATTAATCTTTGTAATGTTACCCTTATAGAAATAAAGCCTGCAATTCGCAACATGATACAGAGCAATCCCGGGAGTCTAGTGACAACTGGCTTCTGTCGACACTACATTTTGTTTACAGATTACATCACACATGCATTTCGTCTTTCTAGTTCTGAATATCGATGAGACACTTTCAATCGACAGTAAAATATCTCATTCGACAACTTGCGTGCATCAGTGTATAATACTGATTTAAACAAACCCGCGTCAGAAACGTCTTACTGATCACGCCACCGTTTAAACATGACACGTTTAAATAAAGTATCTACATATTCAATGTTTACAATTAGTACAAGGCCATGGTCGCTTTCTGCGTATTATTTTAAAATACGGGTGGCTGTTTTAGCAGTTTAATTTAAATACATGTAGTAAGTTAGATGTTATTGCATATGACAAGATAAAAGACAAACATGTATTTTTGCAAATTATTGATCTCAACGAGCGACGTGATATTTTAATATGAACGCGCGCACTGTTCCACGGACTTTGTGGTTTAATTTTAATATTATATACATTTTGCAAATAATATCAAGTGTAAATAGGCATATAATAAACATATTATTTAACAGCGTTGTGTATAATACCGTGATATATTTAAGCTCGTACACAGCTGACATACTATCCTATCGGCTCGTCCAATATGGTATGTCAGCTGTGTAATCGTCCAACTATATCACTATATTGTACAGAACGTTGTTAAATAAGCTAATATTATTATATTTAGTTATATCTTCTAGTCTGGCATAATTGGTAATTAACTAATTTACCGGAGCATCGCGCAACTTATGTTTGCAATTTTAGATGTAACGACGGATTACAATTAATGCAATATAAAAATCATTGTTGAAAGCGCGTGCAACAACTAGGGATTAGAAGAAAATGAATAATTTAAATGTGCAATTTAACGTGTGCAGTAAACTTACTTTTGTAACGATATACACCCATTTCCAACTTCTTGGGTTCAAAATGAAGTGTACAGATTTGAAAACGCGGTTTTATGACATTTTTGTTGGTTAAATAACCAACCAAGCAAACATCCTCCAGAGTCCATGTACTCAATTTAAATAAAAGAGTACATGAATATAATGATATAAGTAACACACTTTCAAATAAGAAATCACAAATATGTACGTTTATGCTTACTTATTTCGCCCGTTTATATTCAGTTAATATGTAATAGTTGTAGCAGAATTTGAGTCATTTAACGAGCACGCAGAGCGAGATTAAATAATTAACATATTGAGGTCAAATGGTGCTTCAAGTCTTTTATACTATAATCACCTATCACATCGCAACTTTCTACGATGCCGATCACAATGGGCAGTTCCTGGACTTCAGCTGATGTCTGACATGCTTGGCATGCGTGTCATTTCCAAATTTAGCGCTGTCCAAATGTGCCCACTTGGTGCAATCGTTCAGTGCAATAAGTAGCGTGGGACAACTAAATTTCTATATATTTCACGATACTTATTGCACGATAAGCTTGCATATTATGCTCCGCTCACCAGTTACCGATCTGATACCACAGATATTGAATACCGCAAAACAATGTAAACTGTATGAAATATGGTATAAGTCTCGTTTATTAGGTCTCTTTTCTATATATCATACTTTCTTGGTATTCTAAAATGTATTTTAGTATTTCAGATACATAAGGATCATTTGAACATTGGAAAGGCAAGTTTCGAAAGCAAACACCAGTAGTTAAACGATAAACAATGGGTGTAAATCATTTTCTAAAAATTCATTTCGTTTAAAGGTTGGAAAATACTTTTTAAATGTATTTCAAACATAAACAATTTGGTACTTGTATTTAAAACACACGCCTTAGTAACATTATCTGTACACTTCTTGGGAAAATCTGATAGATATTAATCCATTGCAAACAATAAAGGTCTCATGGGGTTACGAACCACCTTTACTTGGTAATAAAACAGCGGAGGGCATTTCTTATGAAGTTTTGTTTGGCAGCAGTTTCATTGAATGTATTTGAACTTCAAAGTCGGAACTTCGCGGACTAAGATGTTGAAAGTAGTAGTAGTAGAAGTAGTAATTAGAGACACGCTACAAACATTTTGAAATACATCAATAACTATAACTAATAACTACTACTACTACTACTACTACTACTACTACTACTACTACTACTACTACTACTACTACTACTACTACTACTACTACTACTACTACTACTAATTGGCACCAGCATCTGAAAAGAGGAAAAGCAATAATCACAAAATCAGCTACTAAATCTTGCGAACTGGACCCGATCTCAACTTGGCTTTATAAAGAATGTTTGAACGAACTGTTGCCATCAGTAACGAAGATAGTCAATGCTTCAATGGAAAAAGGGTATGTTCCCAAGCATTTTAAATGATCCTTCGTTAGACCTTTTATCAAAAAGTCTTATCTTGACACAAACATTCTGAAAAAGACCTGTTTCAAACCTGCCGTTCGTGTCTAAAGTGCTAGAAAAAGTAATTGACTCTCGCCTAGAATTTCACCTCTAATTGAATTATCTACATGAAGAAAATCAGGCGGCTTACCGAAAATTCCATTCTACCGAAACATCATTAATGAAGGTTCAAAATGACATAATAAAATCTCTTGATCATCATAACGTGTCAATCCATGTGGTGCTCGACCTATCTGCTGCGTTTGATACCATCGATCACGAAACGCTGCTGTGTCGACTTGAGAACCAGTTCGGTATAACAGGAAAAGCACTAGATTGGATAAGTTCGTACTTGAATGACCGTTATCAAACAGCAACAATAGAAGGAGTTTTGCCAAAGGGGTCAAAAGAGGTCTGTTTTAGGGCCGAAGATTTTTACCATGTACACCAAACCGGTTGGTGTAATTTGCAAGAAGACGGCTTGAATTTTTACTCGGACCCTGAATCTCAGGTGGAAGCGTTACGTCGTAAGAACTGCCTCGCTGACATTGTCTGCTGGATAAATACAAACATGTTGAAAATAAACCCAGAAAAAAACGGAAGTCATTCCATTCTCATCCCAATGGAACCAAAAACACATTTAAAACATATCAGTTAAGATAGGAAACGCCGAAATCCAACCATCAAATTGTGTGCGATATTTGGGTGCCTTTCCGGACACAACATAGGATATGGAAAAACATGTAAACTCAGTATCCAGATCGTGCTTCTCACACATACGTCAAATCGGCCATATCAGACAATATCTGACAACCATTGCCACAAAGTCTCTGGTAAACTCGCTGGTCACGTCGCGCATGGATAACTGAAATTCGCTTTTATTTAGTGGTCCAAATACCATGTTAGCAAAATTTCAAAAAGTACAGATTACGGCAGCGCGAATTATAACTCGAACTTCGCGTTTTGAACATATCACACCAGTGCTTAAACAGCTAAACTAGATACCCGTGCGATACAGGATATAATTTAAGATCCTTACGAACACATACAATGCTCTGAACGATCGAGCTCCTGTCTACATCAAGGATATGCTAAAAGTCTACGTTCCATCAAGGACATTGAGATCTGAGAAATCGCTAAGACTTGTTCAGCCTAAAAGTCGTGTGGACAAGTATGCAGGAAGATGTTATGAAAGTGTCACACCAAAGTTATGGAACGTTATGAAAGTGTGCGAAATTCTGAAACTCTTAGAAATTCAAAAAGTCACTAAAGACACATTTATATGTAAAGTGATATGTATTTCTTATGTTCATCTTAAAACTTGATTACTTAAATTCAAAAGGTTTAACTCATTGTGTATATACTTTGTGCACTATTATATGTGTTGGAACAAATTTTAAGAGATACTATGCTATGTTGTAACTCCAATATGATGTTTTAAGTGTAAGGTTTTATAATATTCATCTTATAACTTGTTTACTTAAAATTTAAAAAGTTTTATGCAAACACTCTACTTTTAGTATGTCTAATTTTAGACTTTATTTTATACACATTTTGTTAATCACTGCATTTTTTTTAAATACCCACAAATGGTTGCAGATTTTTTTCTAAAATCCTTTCGAGGCAAATGCCTCAGCTTTGTGTAATACAGAGCCGTTAAAAAAGGGTTTAAAATTTAAAGCAGACAAAAGTGGTTGATCTTCAAACTCGCTGGGGAAATCTTTCCCGTATCTAATGAGTAGGAAAAACTTCCCATCAAAAATGAAGCACACGTGCAAATAAAATTACATCGATGCTGAGAAAGAGAGCGGACTTTGTTTGCAAATTACGTTAAAAGCTAAATGGGGAAAGCTTTTATTAATTGGATAAGAACGTTTCGGATTTGATGTGACAGGTATAAGACTTTAAGTGCTGCAGTTTCAATGACGATATATTAACAGCGGACAAATTGACATGTCACCGTGTAGCTATTTAGGTAACATTCACTTGAGATTTAACTGCTCGTGTTTGCAGATACTGTTGACTTTGTAATGTTTCCCATAACTGTTCTAATTAATTGTATCTACAAACACTTTAGGCATTAAATGATTAAAAAGCTTCATGAGTAGAAAACTGCATTCTTGTTTTAATTATCATCAACATGATCTTTTACACTGTTCGTTTAATGTGAACAATATATAAAAAACACTTAGTCTAAATTAGTCATCAAAGTAAGATGAAAAATTAATTATGTACACATTCATTAAAATTATTTTCAAGTTATATATACCTACTTATGACTTACACATTATACCCATTAATTCAATGTCATTTCTTTTCAGACGTTTAGACCGTTTTCCCTATATATATATATATATATATCATACCACTATGCTGATATCGGCCTAATACATAGGTGCCTGATATATGTTTTTATATCAGATCACTAGCGTTTATATCAGTCAATGTTTGGAGGTACGTCATATTATTCGGAATCAACTATAAAGTCAAGAGTTTCAGTAAAAATCAATCAGATTCAACAAAACAAACAATTTGATACCACGAACGTATATAGCTTGATATTTTTAATCGTCATAAATCACAAAAACGTTATTTTTTAAATATTCACATAAACCCGCACTTTGGTAGTGAGATGACGTCATCTATGGAACACAATAAATCATCCATACAAATTTATTTCAATACATTCATAATAAATGCACTAGAAGTCACTACAAAGCATCAGTTGATGTTGAACCAAAAACAGTATTACCAAAAATTGAACACACTATAGTCAAATACTGTCAATATTGACACGATCTTGGAAATGTCAATTTCAATGCACAACTCCAAAATGGCGTCTCCAAACAATTCGGCGTTATGTGTTCTCCGATGAAAGTGATCGTTGCAATCCATTTCAGTTCGCATTTTCAGTATTTTATGAATGAGCATGCGTGTAATCTATTTATTCGTAGTGAAAAGAGTTCACTTATCATTACGAAATGTTAATAATAAGGTATTATCCAGTCAACTGTTAGAAATCCATAACTACATGTACGTGAACGTGTAAAAGTCGGCTCGGCAAAATCAGCGCCGCCCTTAGTTTTTAAATATATAAAAATCAGCTCGTTTGGTGATATTTTACGAAAGATGTGGTATGATAAATAGAAAAACAGGTTACTGCCTGGTCTTGTGTAATATATCAGGTTCGGCACGAATAAAAAACGACAAGCCTCGCCGTTATATTATTCTAAGCTTCACCTGATATATTTCACAAGATCAGGCAGTAACCTGTTATTCTCTCTCTATATATATATGTGTACAACTCTAATCATTGGTGTAAGAAAACCATGCATAGCACACACGCCATTGATCTGTCGACATACAGCACACAGTGGTTATTTGCGATTTAACATACATATGAAGGAGAGGCAAAGGCTGCAATTATATCTACCGTCGCCCGCGAATTACTGCAGATACTTCGGGAAATGTCCCCGTCAAAAGAGAAAATATTGCATAATTTGGAGACAGCGGTAATTTGCCGTTTGTGCGAAATCGTTTAAGAAGCAAAAACGGGCAAGTGTAGTATATACTCTTACCAAAATGTAGAAAAATTAAAAGTTGTCTGTTTTACACAGTCGCAAATACAATTATGTAGCCGTTATGGACGAAGACGTGCTGAAAACTTAATAATGTTTAAAGGTTTTGTTATGATAATGAGCAACATTACACAAACACAACTTTTCACGCAAGAAGATAAATTGTATAAATACGCCAAAGTATTAATTTTGCACATCTGTAATGACCAGAACTGTAGCATCAGTATTTAAAAACAGGAAATGCTCACACACAAGCTGTCATGTGTCAGAAAATCAATGCTACTTAATAGCTAGTTAATACAGTTCCTTTAAAGTTAATAGTTAAACACTAGCACGCAAATACCGCACTAACAATTCCAAATTTCCCATTTTCGTACACTTTTATCCATTTATTCATGTTTTTTCAGACAGATACATTTAGGTAAATTTAGGTACGAGGCCATGCCAGTGATTATTGCCGATTTATTAGTTTACGGTTTGCAACGGACAGCGTACCGGAAATTACCGAAATTGTATTAACTCTTCGACTATTGATGGTTGAGAAATAAAGATAATGAACACAAAATGACAAGAGCATTTACCATTATTTATGTTAATTAACAATTTAGCACAATGACAAAATGTTCATTTATGTTAATTAACAATTTATCACAATGAAAAAATGCATGATATTCACAATCAATAACAATAATATTTGAGTTTGAATAGCAAAAGATACAAAGCAAAGCAATACATCCCCGCGTTTTCGAAGGGGAGCATAATTAATGTCTTAACCTACCACAAAATGCTAAGACTTTTCGACCCGCATTACGACATTGTATAGTCTGTATCTAAAATATGTTTCGTTCTTTCGGTGAAAGTTAATCAAATACGACAACGAAAAAAAGCTTTTGCAATTTTAGATGTAACAACGGACTGAAACTATTTCAATATTGAATTCAAATCCTCGTTGGAATTAAATGCAACAACTTTGGGATTTGACGCCTGAAATAAAATCATTAGAAGGCCCAATATGCAGTAAACTCATATTTATTGTCATAATAAAAGCCCAGTTTTGCCCGCTTGGATTTGAACGGCGAACTAATCCTAATGCTTTCATATTGTACAATATGCATTGCATTATTTACCACCGGAGCATCAGCCATTAACACAGTGGTAATTCAATAAATGTGTATAAATATGTAAACGCAAACGTGGCTTTATATGATATACTTTTGGGGGTTAACCAACTAATCAATAAATTAACAAAACAACCTTCAGAGTCCATGACCTCCTTTTAAATATAACAAATGCTTCAAATTAAAACAACAAAGACGTTATTCATTCTATGGCGTTGTTGTTTTTGAACCTATTCAATTCAGTTAATATGTCGATATTGTGTTGTTTATTCGGTACCTTTTTATCGATACAACACGTTCTTGATATTCTAAGAAGTTATTTCGTATTTCAGATAGAAAAGATCTTTTGAACCTTCATGTGCAAGTATCGAAAGCGCACACCATATTTGTTTCACCACAGTGGCGCCGTTTATTAGTATTTGGAGAAGTGTGTTTTTAAATGTCAACGCATTCTGCACATTAAGACAAATTAAATTTAAAGTCAATGAGAGTGCATTTGGCATTCCCTGTAGATTAAATTTGTATCATAGGTGAGATTAAATGGGTTTTATTTCATTATATTCGCGCGCTATCTTGACATGAAGGGTGTAGGTTACATTAAAGATAATGGTGTTAAATTACAAATACAATTGTATTTAACAATCATATTTTCTTTGAATCATGACAGCAGACAATGTTGTTTTATATGTTGTCTTTTAGTATATAAAGTTAATGACAAAATCGTCGAACAAGTAATGAAATGATAAACCATGGGTGAAAATCATTTTCAAAGAATTCATTTCGTTAAACGTTGGATAATACATTTTTTTTAATGTGTTTCAAACATGAAAAATTAGGTATTTGTATGTAAAACACTAACCTTTCCAACATTATATTTACATTTAATTTTGGAAAAACTGATCTGTTCATTTCATTACGAACAAATAAAAGTCTCATGGGGTTACGAACCAACTTTCATTGGTAAGGAAACAGTGGATGGCATTTCTGATGGCGAGTATTTTGGCAGCAGTTTATTGAATTTATTTTATCTTCAAAGTCGGCGCAATCTTGTACATCTGCCGCCTACGGTTTTGAAAGAATATTTTTGGCTACTACGATAAATATTATGGATTACGAATAGGGTCTTTAATATATTAGACAGCATCATGCTCATAGAAAGGAGCAACATGTTCGTAAGACTGATCATCATGCTCAATGAACGAGCATGATGCTCAGTAAACGAGCATCTTGCTCACAACATCGAGCACCACGCTTGTCACGAGCGTGACGCTAGTTTTTGGAGCATCATGCTGGGTTAGGCAATAAAGACCCTCTTCGTACGGCCTAATACTATCAAGCATCATGCTCAATGAACGAGCATCATGCTCCTGAAACCGAGCATCAAGCTCGTTTATTTAAAATTATGCTCAATCTTACAAGCATCATGCTCGCTCATTAGATCGAGCATGATTCTCAATAAACGAGCATGATGCTGAAAGAACGAGCATCATGCTCTTTAGGTCTAGCATCGTGCTCGTTTATTAAGCATCATGCTCGATCCTACAAGCATGATGCCCGTTGATTGAGCATCATGCTCAATAGTACTAGGCCTTACGAAGGGGCTTTGTATTGCCTAACCCAGCATGATGCTCCAAAGACTAGCGTCAGGCTCGAATTGACGAGCATGATGCTCAAGCGTATGAGCATGATGTCCGGCCGAAAGAGCAAGATGCTCGTTTACTGATAATCATTCTCGTTCATTGAACATGATGCTCCAAGATACGAGCATGATGCTCGTTTCTATGATCTCGATGCTGTCTAAGATATTAAAGACCCTAATTGTAATCCATAAAAGATACATAACGATGCGTATAGATTATATTTCGTGTAACACATCGTACTAGTATCAGTAGTGGTAGAGGTAGTGGTATTGGTAGTGGTAGTGGTGGTAGTAGTAGAAGTAGTAGAAGTAGTAGAAGTAGTAGTACAGTAGTAGAGTAGCAGCCGCAGTAGTAGTATCAGCAGCAGCAGCAGTAGCAGTAGTAGCATTAGTAGTAGTGGTATTGGTAGTAGTACTAGTAGTTACAGTAGTAGTAGCAGTAGTAGTAGTAGTAGCTCCTGTTGCTATTGGTATTGGCGTAGCGGCGGTAGAAGTAGTATGATAGGTATTAGTCATTGACGTATTTCAAAACGGTTGTACCGCGTCTCTTATTTGGAGATAAGCAAATCTCTAATAACATTTTAGAATAAATATTCTTAAAATGCAATAACCCCCAAAAGGCTTCAAGACGGTCCTTTTGCAATTTATTCCGGTGAAAACTCCGTCATTTTGCGCAAAGGCCTTTCCAACGGTTCGTATTAATGTCCAGTGATTACAACCCACGGTTGTGCGCGGTTTTCAGCAGCGATTTACTCATTTAACCATTTGTGTCTTAGAAGCCCTCATATGCATGTGCTTTTTACTCACAAATGTAATAAAGGTCGTATGTAACAAATGAGGGCATATTAAAAGGCATTATATTCGGGATCAGACCAAGTCCTTCATTTTCAGCAACGAAGCTATTTATATGAAATGTCAGTCCTATGATACCACCTTATATGGTACGGACGTCGAATTGTACATTGTACAAACATCGCATATTTCATCCAATTAACATCCAATTATTCACTTGTAAAGCTGTCGCTTAGTTCGGTTATGAAAACATAAATAGCCTCAAATGGTTGCAGGTCATATTATAATATCTATTCGCATCAAATGCCCCAGCTTCACCGTACAGAGCTGACTGATAGAAAAAGGTTTACAATTTAAAGCTGACACAAAAGTAGGTGATCTCAAACTCGCCGGGGAAATCTTTTCCGTATCTAATGAGTAGAAAAAAACTGCACGTCGAAAATAAAGAACAAGTGCAAATAAGCATAGATCGCTGGTGAGAGCGTGGATTTGCTTGCAAATTACATGAAAAGTTAAATTAAGATGGCGTTCATACTGTGAAAAGAAACGTAAACAATTATAATTGACAGGTATTAGTGCGTTGCGGATTAAGGATTTGCAGCGTTGATTAACAGTTAAATTTAAAGTTCACTAATTAATGCAGCTCCGTAACGTTCTTAAGGTATCATTAGTCTAAGAAATATCCAGTCGTTCGCCCAGATACTGTTGACCTTGTAATGAGGAAAACTATATACATTCAATGATACAAACCGCTTCCGTGGTAGAAAATCTGCCCTCTCTTTGTAATAACTCTCAAAATTATCAAATTCTTAGTTGGTGTGTTGGCTTGAAAATTATGCTTATATTATATTCGCAGTATTGTGATGCCAAATTATGAACAATTAAATTTCAAACGAAATGGAACTATACTAAATTATGTTTGTTTTGCATGGAGTAAATTCTTTTAATGCCATATCGCAACGGTTACCTTAGTATAACAAGGGCCTATCTGATTTGTAACACGTGTTAGAAGGTTAGATACCAGTAAATCATTGTGTATCCCTCCGTGGTCCATTCAAAAGTAGTGCCTATAACTAAAGAGTTCCTCTTCTCTTCTGGCATAAAAGCCATTTAGGTATCTCAGACATGCCTTTTGTGGTTATTTCTATTATCCTACGCGTGTCTGCAACATTTTGGTGCATTTCATTGGAGGCTAACTTGAAAGGTGAACTTTTGGGGTGTGTTTACTGTGGTATGGGGCTTTTGTGGAAATATGACTGCCGAAACCCTGTTTTCTACCGGTGCCTGCATTCAAGTGAGATGCATTTTCTTAGAAGCAACATGACATATCTTTTTACTGCAAATTAAGGAAGAGGACAGATTGATCTTTAATTGATACCAGGCTTGCACAATCTGAAATAAAGAAAATGCCAGAAAAATGCTTGGAAAGTTTGCCGTTTTATAATGGGACCCTATGGGAATTGGATTTACTGGTTTCTAACATAGAAAGGCCCTTGTAATCCTGAGGTGGCAATATATGTTTGTTTACATTCGTCAATTAAATATATAAACATTTAGGTATCTTTTAAAATCTTCAGTAGGCATGTTATTGCCTCCATGTAAGCTTGTAACAGTCACAGCTTATTACACTTTCTTCTTGAAAATCATAAATAACGCACACGCCTTTCATCTGTCAACATCCAGCACACGCCTTTCATCTGTCAACATCCAGCACAGGCCTTTCATCTGTCAACATCCAGCACAGGCCTTTCATCTGTCAACATCCAGCACACGCCTTTCATCTGTCAACATCCAGCACACGCCTTTCCTCTGTCAACATCCAGCACACGCCTTTCATCTGTCAACATCCAGCACACGCCTTTCATCTGTCAACATCCAGCACACGCCTTTCATCTGTCAACATCCAGCACACGCCTTTCATCTGTCAAATCCAGCACACGCCTTACATCTGTCAACATCCAGCACACGCCTTTCATCCGTCAACATCCAGCACACGCCTTTTATCTGTCAACATCCAGCACACGCCTTTCATCTGTCAACATCCAGCACACGCCTTTCATCTGTCAACATCCAGCACACGCCTTTCATCTGTCAACATCCAGCACAGGCCTTTCATCTGTCAACATCCAGCACACACGCCTTTCATCTGTCAACATCCAGCACACGCCTTTCATCTGTCAACATCCAGCACACGCCTTTCATTTGTCAACATCCAGCACACGCCTTTCATCTGTCAACATCCAGCACACGCCTTTCTTCTGTCAATATCCAGCACACGCCTTTCATCTGTCAACATCCAGCACACGCCTTTCATCTGTCAACATCCAGCACACGCCTTTCATCTGTAAACATCCAGCACACGCCTTTCATCTGTCAACATCCAGCACACAGTGGTTATTTGCAGATTAACATACTTATGAAGTAGAGGCAAAGACTGCAATTATATCTACAACCGCCCGAGTTTCTTTTCATGCCATCTTGAATTACTAATGCTTCGTATATCTCATATAGACGTCATTGTCGGCATTGTGCGTGAAATACTATAATGGTTAAATATTGTATAAAAAAATTAATCATAAGGAACATCCTCAAAAAAATACCTCACATTTTAGTAGCTGATTTGTTTTGAACTCCAATATAAACATGCAAATTTGAATCGTCCCCAAATGCAGCAGCAGTATTTAATACAAGAAAAGTCAACATACATACCTACACGTATCAGGTTATTAATAATATTGTATAGATAGTTTATACATTCATTTTCGGATGGTGTGCCGAGTAATAATTAGCTCTTCGACTATTTATGATTTGAGAATAAAAGTAATGTCCACAAAATGACGGGAACATCAAACATTATTTAGTTTAATAATTAAATAGGTTTAATTAATAACATCTATTTATAGTAACGGTATATAACGAATGCGTATTAACACCGTAGCGCATTTACTTGACATATCTGTTTGTCAGGTGATTAACAATTGCGTTCGCGGTATTGCTTAAGTAACGACCCTGTCTACTTCATCCTGTATATTGCGCGATTTCTATACAATATGTATACAATCTGTACTGATAAAAGGAGTATTGAAGATGGAGCTTTGTTCTGCAGATGTCGTAAACGACATTTATTTTAATTATTTTCCATATATTTCATTGTGGCCTTCGAACGTTATTGTGAATTTTTTTTTAAATGAGTTAACGTGAATCTGAATAAATACATGTAATAAAACAGATACATGTCATTGGTTATGCTAAGGTAAATAAAGAAATGGAAACCTTACATTTAAGTTTAGATATATGATTATACTATAGAACCATATTTAAATTATGACTTAAATAAGTGTTTTGCACTGAAAAGTTACTATATATCATTTATTTCCTTTAATGAAACATATGATTAACAAATCATCATTCAATAAGTTAAATAATAATAAAAATAACGCGAACGGGAAACTGGAATATTGAAAACAATAATTACACAAAGTATTTCGCTACGCACTGTTGTGCTATATGTCTAATTTACTAAAAAGAATATAATTATGAAAATTTAATAAAGTCATCATTCAACAACATATACTATTTTAGTTAGCCTTAAGTGTGGGTAATTATCACATTGACAGTTTTGCAAATCTTCATTATCTACACTAGAACCTTTGAACTAAACATTGGTTATCAAGCCCCCTTGTGTCCAACTGTGCAATCGAAAGCTCATAATATGTACTGTCCACCAACACTGGGCAATATGTAGCTGATATCTGGTACTACTTATATTCTCTAATATCAAATATATTACCTTATGGTTTGGTTTAATTCACTAGCGTGTCTCAAAAAAGTTGTACTTACACTAAATACAATCAAATGCATTAAAACAACATGACATGTTTTTTATATTGGCGTTGGTATGTAGATAGTGAAATTAACAGAACGATTTAAAAGATGTCAGTATTTCAGATGATATATAACTGCTTTATCTTTATGTTATATAAACTACTTTTAGTATTAAATTTACTTCCAGATCTATATGTATGGAGGAGTCAAACCCTTTCTGAACGTTTCAACAAAGTATGGCAAACACAAACATTATTTAAAATAGTGTCACTTTGCTATCTATTGCATTGCGGTGGTATAACTGCAGTCATTGCATTGCGGTGGTATAACTGCAGTATATGTAATTTTAAGTCATAGGACTTATTAAATGAAAGTATATCCTTAGGTAGACATTAAGATCCGGATATTATATTAAGTTTCACCTCCTTGTCTGGCCAAACTGGTCATAAGCCAATTAACACAGAAATATTAGACCACAGAAAAGAAACGTATGACGCATTTTAAGATGGATATTGACGATATTAAGATGGATATTGACGATATTAAGATGGATATTGACGAATGGAGAGCTGCAACTGTTGTACATAATACTCAATGCAAATCAATAAATAAATCAGTTTCGAAACTCGTCGAACCACTAAATATCTCAATGAGGACTATATGTAGGTGCATTGTTTACGTCATGTTATTAAATCATTGTTTTGCCGAACACACAAAATATTTCGACGTTGAGTATAGTCTTTAAATATATTATTAAGGTATATAATGTAAACATAACTCGTGAGAATAACAATGTGTTCCAATATGCGATAAAATTTCTTTAAAAAGTAAATTGAATGCAATAACGATAAAACACAACATTTTATTTCACAATATAAATGTTAATGGATTACAGCAATAAATGGCCAGTCAACGATTTCAGGGTGTATTATAGAAGTATTGCTAATACTTCTATAATACCGGAGCAATGTTGGCGTTGTGCAAATGATGTTTGCAATTTTAGATGTAAGAAATTTACCTACTATGGAATGCAAAGTAAATGCATCAACGAGGGTATTTGTGGAAAATAAATTGTGTACAAGTAAAATTAAAGCAGTGCAGTAACCTTTATTTTTGATACCAATAACCAACCATTTTACCCCAGTTTGATTTCAACAGCGCATTAATTTTAATGCTTCCATACTGTAAAACTTCATTATGTACCAATGGGGCAACATACATTGGTGCACTTGTCATGCAATACAACTGAATTTGAAAACGAATTAGATTTTTTGTCTGTGACATTAAGTAATGTAAACAAACATCGAACAAATCAACTAACCTTCAGGGTTCGGTATATGACATGTGTTTAACCATAAGGCACACAGATGGGGTCATTTGCATGATAAATCATAACGACAAATGCATTCTGACTTAGTTCTACCCTATAACATTCAGTTATGTCGCAATTGTGTTGCGTATTCGGTCCGTTTTCTCGGTAAAACAATCCCTCGGTATTCCAATAAAGATATCTTACATACAGAAGGTTCGTTTGAGCATTCACGTATTGAGCTCTTGATTTCCCATTTGCAAAGCGCATATAATATTTATTTCACCACAGTGGTGTCGTTTAATTGTATTAAGAGAAGTGTGATATCTTTATTATGTCAACTCGTTCTTTTTCAAACAAAATAACCATTTAAAGACAATCAATAATTATTGACATTTCCAGAAGATTGTCGTTGCAGAAGACATGGGTTTTATATCAGTAAATTCGCGAATGCATTAATAAATCGGGCATATGCTAGATTTAAGACAATGATGTTGAATAAAAAATATGTTTGTAATTAAACATCAGATATTCTTTTCAACATTCCTTCAGCAATATAATTTATTTCAAATTAAGAATTTCGATGAAAACAGTCAAAATTAAGTTGACAAAGCAAAAAAAAAAATAAACATATCTCGGTGTAAAGCAATTATTTAAAATTGATTTCGCTTAATCTAAAACACGTTTTCAGCGTTATTCTTTATTGTTGGAATGAAATTACTATGTACTTAGTAAATGATTAAAAACTATATGTTAATTCGATCATTCAGTAATGGTATGGTATGGTATGATTCAAATATGAACCATCGAGCATTCCTATTTGGATCCCAAACCGCATCAATATTATTTGAATGCACACTTCTTGGGAAAATCTAAACAAGCCAATTAATCCATTGAACGCAGTGCTTTGGATTTTCGAACCTGCTCTTAGATTCCAGGAAACACTGGAGGACATATAAACGGACTATCGTTTGGCAGTTTCATTAAATCAGTACAGACGGAACTGTTTTGTATATTCCATTCTGTCCGGAAACCATTGTTCATCTGCTGTATCCCGGAGTAAAAGGTAGTGTTATAACAGCATGTCGTAAAACGCAAACAGCTTATTCGTAAGCACGTAAAACATTGTGTAGCGTTTTAGTTTCAAGATCAAAAGATATGGTCATTCAAAATAACGCTAATCATAATGTTAATGAAATGTGCTACCCATCACTGCACTAGCAGAATTCGTGGAAGCAGTAGTAGCGGCAGAGGAAGCAGCAGCAGCAGCAGCACTACTACTACTAGTAGTAGTAGTAGTAGTAGTAGTAGTAGTAGTTGTTGTTGTTGTTGTTGTTGTTGTTGTTGTTGTTGTTGTAGTAGTAGTGTAACGTGCCGAGGGTGGTTATTAAACATATGGTGGAAACACGAATATATATTTATTTTGAAGACTACTTTGCCGAATGATGCAACATGATTGTCTATCACTAACAGGTGATAGATATAATAAATATTCATCGGGGCTATTGGCCGTTTATTTATTGTATTAAATCAAATCAACGTTTTATCCACCTTACTATAATCAACTTTTATTAAGTCGCCAATCTTCAATTTTCATACCCACCTACCCTATCCACCTTTATTAAGTCGCCAATCTTCCTTTGCCGGTAACCTGCGTTTGCCGCTTTTCGTGTTGCACAGAACGCAATGCTCTGTGCAAATTACTCAGCAGACAAACCTTACAGTTCCAACGTGAAAATATAAATTTTCCTGTCACAGGTCTTTACCACTCGCAAGCTACTTGACAACTGACGTCTTTCGGCGACGTCGGTCTCATGCATACCGTCAGAACGTCATTGTTTTAATGAGCGTCTGAACAAACGCCTATTTAAGCGTCTAAGTAATTCCGTGCAAAGCAAAGAGGCTTTTGTCAATATTACCTAATTTTTGCTACAGTAGTTGTAGTAGTAGTTGTTGTTGTTGTACATGTAGTAGGAGTAGTACTGTATTAGTAGAAGTAGTAGTAGTAGCAGTAGTAGTAGTACTTGTAGTAGTAGCAGTAGTTTTAGTAGCCGTAGAATGTAGTAATTGTAGTAGTAGTACAAGTCGTGTATCCAGCAGCAGCAGTAGTAGTAGTAGTAGTAGTAGTAGTAGTAGTTGTGGTAGTAGTAGTAGTAGTTGTTGTTAATGTTGTTGTTGTTGTAATAGTAGTAGTAGAATGTAGAAGTGGTAGTAGTAGTAAAAGTAGTAGTAGCAGTGGAGATAGAGTTGTAGTAGCAGTAGTAGTTGTTGTTGTTGTAGTATTAGTAGTAGTAGTAATAGTAGTAGTAGTAGTAGTAGTAGTAGTAGTAGTAGCAGAAGTAGTCGTAGTAGTAGTAGTAGCAGTATTTGTTGTTGTTGTTGTTGTTGTTGTAGCAGTAGTAGTAGTAGTAGTAATAGTAGTAGTAGTTGTAGTAGTAGTAGTAATAGTAGTAGTAGTAGTAGTAGTAGTAGTAGTCGTAGTAGTAGTAGTAGTAGTAGTATTAGCACTAGTAGAAGCAGCTACCGCTGTTGTTGTTGATGATGATGTTCTTGTTACTGCTGCTGCTGTTGTATATTAAAATATTAGAATCTAGTGTCATATGCTTAATTTCGATTTGAAATCACTTTAATATAAACCATCTTCAACATCAATAAATATAGATGGGAAAAACTTCTCTTGTACCTCGAAGTCGATCCTTTCGCAATTTATTTTGGCGAAAATTCCGTAAGTTTGCAAAATGGCTGTTCAAACGGATTGTTTTATTCCCCAGTGATTTGCACTCGCGTCCTAAATTACCGCGAGGTGTCAGCAAAACAATTGCGCCATGATTTTTTTCAGAAATTAATAGTTCCGCCGGAAGACGAGAAAACCATCAACTCGTGCTGATAAAATCACCTACACTTCACATTAATTCTGACTTAATCTAAAGATTCAAATAACGAAGTACACCTTCTGGTTGTTTGTGATTTTATGCTGCGATTTACTAATTTAACCATTTGATGTCTCAGAAGCCCTTTTGTGTCTGCCGTTTGTACTCACACAAAAATCTACTTCTTACGTTACTGTCCAGGGCATATTGTAAAGCATCTTCGGAAGGATTACCATTTAACCAAAAGCCAAAAGCCACGTCACCAATGATCAAAGAATAAGTTACATGTAAGAAAATGTGCGTCCTATGGGTATCCCATATGTGGTACGAACGTAGAATTGTACATGTATATAATTACAACGTATTCCATCAAATTAAAATATTAGCTTTCACTTGTCAAGCTGTCGCTTAATCCAGTTATGCTAACACAAATAGCCTTATATTGTTGAAGATCAATATACATACAGAATAACATTGTTCGAGACAAATGCCACAGCTGCACTGTAATACGGAGCCGTCAAACAGACAAAGATTCAAAACTTAAAGTTGACAAAAGTGGCTGATCTTAAAACTCGCTAGGGAAATCTTTTCCGTTCTAATGAGTATGAAAATCTACACATCGAAAATGAAGAACAAGCGCAAATAAAATTACATCGTTGGTGAGCAAGAGAGCGAATTTTCGTGATTTATGTTAAAACTTAAATGGAGAAAGCTTTTATTAATTGGATAAGAACGTTTCAGGTTTGATGCGACAGTTATGAGACCTTTAAGGGTTGTAGTTTCAACGACGATATATTAACAGCGGACTAATTTACATGTCACCGTTTGGCGCTTTATGTAGAGAACTTTAGAATCAACCGCTCGTGTTCGCAGATGCTGTTGAATTTGTAATGTGTCCAATAACTGTTCTGATTAACTGCATCTGCAAACGCTTTAGGCATTCAATGAATAAAAAGCTTAATGAGTAGAAAACTGCATTTGAGTTTTAATTATGATCAACATGGTCATTTACACTGTTCTTTTGATTTGGAGTGTTGAACAACATATCCAGAATCTAAATCTAAAGTAGTCATCAAATAAAGATCAAAACTAGAACTCCGCGAGTCGGATGTGTCGCCTGACGCCGGATAGCTTACGTGAATCCAAATGAAGAAGCACTTAAGCGTAATGCTCAATTTTTCTTTAACATATTTATTGAAGTCTTCAAAAGCACTGCACTCCGGCTAATTGCAAAGAAAAGACTAATTAAAACCAAAAATGCGACACAAAAATAAGTATGAACATTTACAAAGGGCAATAACACAGAAAGTACGAGGTGCAGAGTAACGGTTTTTGTGCACTGCACTTCTCCTCAATGAGATCTACATGTATCTACCTATGAAGTTTCAAGTTGATAGCTTTCATAGTCTTAGAGTTATGCTCCGGACAAAAATTAAGTATGAAAACAAACAAAGGGCAATAACTCCAAAAGTATGTGATGCAGAGTAACGGTTCTTGTGCAATGCACCTCTCCTTCAATGAGATCTATATACCAATGAAGTTTCAAGTTGATAGCTTTCATAGTCTTAGAGTTATGCTCCAGACAAAAATTAAGTATGAAATAAAACAAAGGGCAATAACTCCAAAACTATGAGATGCAGACTAGCAGTTCTTGTGCACTGCACTTTCTCTTAATGAGATATATCTACCTATGAAGTTTCAAGTTGATAGCTTGCATAGTCTTAGAGTTATGCTCCGGACAAAAATTAAGTATGAAACTAAACAAAGGGCGATAACTCCAAAAGTATGTGATGCAGAGTATCGGTTGTTGTGCACTGCACTTCTGCTCAATGAGATCTATCTACCTACGAAGTTTCAACTTTATAGCTTTCATAGTCTTAGAGTCATGCTCCGGACAAAAACTAAGTATGACAATAAACAAAGGGCAATAACTCCAAAATATGAGGTGCAAAGTAACGGTTCTTGTGCGCTGCACTTTCCCTCAATAAGATCTATCTACCTATGAAGTTTCATTTGATAGCTTTATAAGTCTAAGAGTTATGCTCCGGATAAGCGAAACGAGACGCCGCCGCCGACGCCGCTGCCGACAACAGTAACACCGTTTCAGGCGACACAAAAAGGTCATCCTAATTTAGTACACAATGAGTAAAATTATGTTCAAGGTATTTATACCTACTAATTACTTATATATTGTACCAATTAAAACAAGTGTTTTCTTTTTAGAGGTTTAGAACAATTTCACTTTAAGACCACACCCATATATACATGTACATTTTTAATCCTTGGCGTAAGAAAACCATACATAGCACACATGCCTTTCATCTGTCGACATACAGCACACAGTGGTTATTTGCCAATTAACATAAATATGAAGGAAAGGCAAAGGCTGCAATTAAATATACCGCCGATCGCGAATTACTGCAGATACTTCGGGAAATGTCCCCGTCAACAGAGAAATTATTGCATAATTTGGATACGGCGGTAATTTGCCGTTTGTGCGAAAGCGTTCCAGAAGCGAAAACGGACAAATATATTATATACTCTACCAAAATGTAGAAAAGAAAAAAGTTTTAGCCGTTATGGACGAAGACGTGCTGACAACTTAATAAAGTTAAAATGTTGTGTTATGATAATGAGCAACATTACACAAACACAACTTTTCACGCAATAAATACGCCAAAATATTAATTTTGCAAATCTGTAATGACCAGAACTGTAGCACCAGTATTTAAATACAGGAAATGCTCACACACAAGCTGTCATGTGTCAGAAAATCAATGCTACTTAATAGCTAGTTGATACAATTCCTTTAAAGTTAATACTTAAACACTAGCGCGCAAATACCACTCGAACAATTGCACATTTTCAATTTTTCGTACACTTTTATCCATTTATTCATGTTTTGTCAAACTGATAACATTTAGGTAAATTTAGGTACGAGGCCATACCCGCGATTATTGTCGATTTATTAGTTTACGGTTTGCAACGGACAGCGTACCGGAAATTACCAAATATGTATTAACTCTTGGACTATTCATGGTTGAGAAATAAAGATAATGAACACAAAATGACAAGAACATTTACCATTATTTATGTAAATAAACAATTATGCTTATGTAATAGCATTAAGTTTGCACTAGACATTGAATCATAAAGAACTTTAACGAACACCGTGGCGAATGTTCTTGGCAAATCTTTTTGTAGGGAGAGTAACAAGTGCGTTAGCGATATTGCTTTGGTCACGACCCTGTCTGTCTTTATCATTTTCTTTGTGCAATTTGTACACTATCTTCCGTTATGAAAGGAGGTTTGAAGATATGCTAATGTTGAGAAAATCATTAATTGTCCCTATTTTCTTTTTCTTTCACTGCGACATTCGAACGTTATTGCAAAGTCTTTTGAAATTAATTAACGTGAATCTCAATAAATGAAAGTTATAAAATCGGGGAATAGATATGCCTTAGGCAAATAATGTAATTGAGTAGTTCAGTATGGAATTGTAATATGTTGTTGTTTATTGGTAATGTAGATCACGTTTGTTCGTTAGTTCCATGATAAATATTTCTGAGAAAAGGGAATACATTATGTAATGGTTCGTATTTCATTGCGCACGTTTATTTGAAGGATCATTTCTGGCAATGAACATAATCCAGCAAACCAGATGTGTATGATGTATGTTACATACTAACGTAAATACATACTAAGGCAGGCGTAAGATGCCCGTTTAATTGTAGAGCCCGAATTTGATCACTTTTACATTAGCTTAATGCATATAATCCTCATTTATGGGCATCCTTAAAAAGCAAAATTATATGATTTAGTAGTAATTAAGTTCCAATTATTATTTATTTATATTTTCTAGTCTGAAACGACTGGTAATTAACCAACTAACCGAGAAATATGTGACCACGAGAAAGAAATATATTAGCGGTACATATGACTAGATGTCCATGTGTATGATCAAACAGGTTGATGCTAACAGTGCACATACAGCTTTTTCTGCATGTCAGTTTCAATTCTCTTCAATTCAATCAATATATAAATAACAATTATTGACAAAGTTGAATCAACACAAACTGTTTTTATCAACTTTTGGTCAGTTTGACCTTTGACCTTGACCTTTAATGCAATACTTGTTTTCATAACCAATATACCAAATTTTACTAATAGCCTTAAAGGTTCCATAGTTATTGCCTGGTTTTATACTATTTGCAATTGGTCAGCTTGAACTTGACGTTCGACCCAACAATTGAATAATTAATGAGGATTCATAACTAGATAATAACCAACCTACATATAAAGTGTAAAGAACCTAGACCTAAGGGTTCTGTATTTATTACCCGGACACGATTTGGTATACCGACAGACCCACGAGTAGATGGACTTACATTAGCAAAGCTATATATCCCCGCTTTTTCGAAGGGGAGCATAATAAATGTCTTAAGCGAACCCAAAATGTATCGACTTTTCGAGCCGCATGGCGACATTGTACAGTCTGTTAAAGACATATGATGTAAATACTCGTGCGGCTAAAAGATGTTTCGTTCTTTAAAAGTTGATAAAATACGATAACGAAACTTTGCATACATAGCCTAATGTAATGTCCATGTTCTATTTCACAGTAATATATTCACTGTATCATCGTTAATTGTCAATTGGCGATTCCATAACGCGTTATGTTGGTATTATTTATATAGTACCGCAGCATCGCGCAACTGATGTTTGCAAATTAAGATGTAATAATTATTTCAATTTGGAATGCAAATCTGCGTTGAAACTTTGAGATTTGTCAAAAATGAATTGTTAATGTGTACAATGTGCAGTTAATATTGTAAAAATAAAATACTATTTCAACGGCTTGTATTTGAAAGCCGCATTAATCTTAATGCTTTCTAATTGTACAATTTGCATTGCATTATCAGTGGTGATTCGATGAAAGTGTATAAACATGTAAACGCAAAAGCGGCTTCATATGAGATATATGAGACATTTTGGTGGGTTAACCAACCAATAAATCAACCAAACAACCTTCAGAGTCCATGACCTCGTTTTAAATATAACAAATGCTTCAAATCAAATTCACAAAGACATAATGTATACTATTGTAAATTCAGTCGATAGAGTGTTTTTTATTCAGTCCCTTCTCCTCGATATAACACTTTCTTGATATTCTAAGAAGCTTTTTGGTATTTCAGAAAGAAAGATCTTTTAAACTTTCATATGCAAATATCGAAAGCGCACACCATATTTGTTTCACCACAATAGCGTCGTTTATTAGTATTTGGAGAAATGTATTTTTTTATGTCAACGCGTTCTGGACATTAAGGCAAATTAACCATTACAAGACAGTGTACATGGCATTCCCTGTAGATTTAATGTGCATTCTAAGTGAGAATAAATGGAATTTATTTCTGAAAATTCGCGAGCTGTCTTGAAAAAAAGGGTATAGTTTCGATTTTAGACAACGGTGTTCAGATTTTCTTTACATCAGGCCTGAGGAAAATGATGAAAATGAAATATTTCGTTTAAGCGTTAGAAAATATTTTGTTTTTAAAACACACACGGTATCAACATTATCTGTACAATTTTTTGGAAAATCTGATCTTTTTAAGCCATTAAAAACAGATATAAGTCTCATGGGGTTACGAATCAACTTTAATTGGTGAGAAAGCAGTAGTAGTAGTAGTAGTAGTAGTAGTAGTAGTAGCAATAATAATAGTAGTAGCAGTTGTGGTGATGGTAGAAGTAGTAGTAGTAGTAGAAGTAGTAGTAGTAGTAGTAGTAGTAGTAGCAGTAGTAGTAGTAATAGAAGTAGTAGTAGTAATACTAGTAGTAGTAGTAATAGTAGTAGCAGTAGTAGTAGTAGTAGTAGTAGTGGTATTGGTTGTGGCAGTAGTAGCAGTTATGGTGGTGGTAGAAGTAGTAGTAGAATAAGTTGTAGTTTTTGTATATCAACATGTGCGTACAGTGTCTTTAATTTGGAGAAATACGATTGTTTCAAATTATTTTCGGATATACATTCTTTATCGACAATACATATTCATGAGCAAAACATTTCTTCCGACTGATATCAAACTGCAATAACACCAAAAACGGCTTCAGGAAGACGATCCTTTGGCAATTTATTTCGGTTATAACTCTGTCAGTTTGTGCAACGGCTGTTCCAGTGGATAATATTTCTCCCCTGTGATTTGCACTCGCGTCTTAAATTATCGAGAGATGTCGGCAAAACAATTGAGTCTAGATTTTGTTTAGAAATAAATAATTCCGTCGGGTGACGAGATAACAATAAACTAGTGCTGATAAATTCACTTACACTTCCCATTATTTCTGTCTTTTATCTGAAGCTGCGATTAACGAAGAAAACCTTTTGGTTGTGCTTGATTTTACGTCTCTGCCGTGATTTATATGGCATGCGAAGTTTAGATGAAAAGTTGAAACGTTTAGAGAATATTCGATAGTAAAAAACTGTTTTATAGTTTCGACCTATAGCTTATCAAAGTAAAATAGAACGAACAGTTATTATTTTTAAGGTTATGGCGAACATGTTGGAATTGACAGCAGATTGTGATGTACATTTGTATACCCCGAAAATCCGAACATAGTTGGAATAAAACCATTTACACCACCAACGAACAGTCAGTGTTTATTTCTTCCTTCATAGGGAAACAACCGCTATTGAGTATGGTGCATAGCTTCGAACTTCTGCACAATAATCTCCTCTAAGTCGACAAAGCAGGGGAGACCACGATGATAAGAAAGGTATGCTGCGTGTTATTAAGAGTGTTCTCCCTTTACTAGACAGTTCCTTACGGTTACGCATGCGCAAATAAATTCCTTCATTGTTACATATAAAATATTCAATGTTTGATCTCAATTTTCACCATGACCAAGCGACTTCCCAATATATCACCATACATTGTTGGAAAGATAAGGCCATAACCTTTTGAAAAAACAGCATGTCAAAAATTTCTATACGTTGTAACTCAAAATATTTACCTTAGAATAAACCCACGGGTTTTGACAGGCATGGGGGCTGCCATTTTGTGCATGAATACATGGGCTAAAAGTTATGAAGCTGGGAACCATTTAAGATAAAGTAGTGCCTAAAACTGTCTTTTTTTCTTATTTCTTACATATATACCTTTAAATTGATACCAAAACATATAATTTAAACTGTATTTTAAAAATCATATGCATTATACACTGAACCCTATGTGTTTATTATCTAACTGACAGCATGTAACCCTGAGGATGTGACTTCCGTTTTGGTGTAATTGGACCTTACCTTGCTTAGATACCCGTTAAATTCGATCTCCTCCATCACGGTCCGGAGAGCACCCACACGTGTCCACTGAACCAGAAGTGTCACTGTGACCAACCACTGAGCATGCGCAACCGGAAACAGCATCCTTACTTCCGGTTAGATCTGAAACATGGAGATAAAATGATCGTAAATGTTAAGCAATGTTCGGGGCATTTCGGTGGTGTTACTTGTTTTTTCATCAGCTCAATACATACAATTTTCATAAAATGAACGACTGTCCGACCTGTAAGAAAATATTTCAAATAAATATTACCATTGGCTTTTTTGACACGTTACTAAAGCAACAAATCTGTAAGTTTCAACTATTTTCTTTTAAGTAAGCATGAACATAATGTTGCGCTTTGTGTCGATCTCATCGCGATATTTCATGATATGTCATACAGATCTCTTTCAACTACATTACATTTGATACAGGGGTGGTATTAAGATAAATTTTATCCTTATCCTTAAATTTGGACTTTTCCTCAACTGTATAATTCCATAAGAAACAGTTTAACATTAAGTAGCACTTTAAAATAGCATCATTATGAAAGTGTTATTTGAGCAATATCAACAACATATGCGTCTGTTTATTAAGTGAAGAAATATAATACATTCAAATTTTGCACTTAAGTGAAAATATTTAAGAAATTACTTAAGATGTTTTGTGAATACCAGCCCAGATCTTGAAATAGCTCATAAGATTTGCGGCAATTATTATGATGATGTTGTAATCATTATACGAGCATAAAATAAAGTTGGTTGACTTTTATTTATTATCACGAACGTAACAACATTGTTGGCAATTAGATAGAAAAAAAATTCGTAAAATGACGAAAGAAGCACTAAAATATAAAAACAAAATAATCAAATGATTTTGTATCGTTCATAAGTGTTGTGTAACCTAAAACAACAGTCAGCGTATATACACGTATGGAAGTTGTCGGGTAAAAATTAATTTGTGATTGAAATACTAGACGAGCATGAATTTTGCAGCAATGTGCTCATTTTTAATTGCCTTCCAATTTCAATCGATACTTATGGTATTAACTTCATTATGCTATTTAATTTATACCACCTTGCATGTTGTACGATCGTATCTACCCACCTAAAGGGGACTTGTTCAAAGATTTTGGTATTTTTGAAAAAAAGTATTCACTGCAAAAACTATTTTTTAAAAACAGTTGAACTAACCGAAAACAAATACTTCATAAAGACAGAAACGTTAATTTAAGAATTTGCCTACGCCGGGACTCGAACCCACGACCACCAGGAGCAAAAATCAATCGCGCTAACCACTCGCCCATTCTGACTCTTAAAACCGTGTTTGTGAATTTTTAAAGGGACTGTGTGATCGAAAAGGGCATCAAGGGGGCAATTTCTTTTTTAAAAAATATGAAATTCTGATATTAATACTGTCGTATAATAACGGTTCAAACAAGATATATATAGTGGGAAAAAAGTGTACGCATACTGAAATAAAGATCAATATATAATATGGATCTTGTATTTTTGGCCCTTTCATGTTTACATTTTGACGTCAGAGAAGGGAGTATTTTGAGTATTTTGAATAACCATAGTTTAAACACGACTTACCAAGCATGATAGCGCAGTTGGTTAAAGCGCTGTCTACTTGGTATGACTCCTACGTCGTGAGTTCCATCCTCGCGTAAGGTAATAATTGTTCAGACTTTTTGCTGACTTGTTTTTATTAAATATCTTATTGTGTCTTATATTATTTTTTATTTATTTAATGCTCATGTCATAGTTTAATGCATTTCTCTCATATAATATAATTAACATTGCAATATGAATCCAGTTTTTAGTCGACATAGTCCATTTAAAAGCTGTGTAAGTGATACACGTGATTTCGAAAATACCGATGAAAAGCGTTACTAACGCTTAATAATTTGATCCATTTCAATTGATGATTTTTCATAAACGACACAATATTTTATATCAATGTCTTTGTGAGTGGTGTTATTTCGCTTCTTTATATATAACATATTTTTCGTTTTGGGATATATGTCAAAAATTTAGAAAATTGTCAATTTGCAAATCTGTGAACAGGGCCCTTTAATATGTTCACGCCTTTCGTCGCGATCATCTTTTTACGTGCTACTGATAATATTTGTATCTAAAACTATCATCGATACAGATCTCGAAAATATTTCACATGGAATATAATACTAATAATTACGTATCTGAAATCATATTACTAACATTAAATTACAGGCTTTGGTGTCACATTTGTTTTCACGGGGGTTCGCCTCAATATTTGGGCATCTCGAATTACCATTCTCACACCCAATCTGGACGTGAACTGTCCGCTGATAGAAAATTATCCAGATCGGTGGCTAAGACCAGACTGTGTTGATTGTTTGATTCTCTGATCCACGGACCCGTTGTTTTTTTTTGGAAAGTGCAAAAGAAATTAAAATGGAAACATTACTACAATATTGTAAAATAAATAAACAAAACAATTTATATAAATCGTGTATTTCCACTGCTGTCGTATTCTTGTTGTATGGTATTAAACGAGCTTGTAACTCACAGTTATAATAATAATACACAGTGAAATACGTATATAATTGAAACGTTAAGAATGTTTATTTTATATTATTATTTATATTGCAAAATGTGCATTGTATATTATTGTTGTTGTGACGTTTATACCGAAAATATGTTTATAATATGTTTTGTTTCTATTCTTACATGGCACGCGCAGATATTTCTAAAAAAGAACAAAATTCACCGTTGTTGAACTACCAATACGTTCGTAAATAACCCGAAAAATAGTTCCGAAACTGTAAAATATAGTTCGCCTTGTAACTGCATTAAATTTCTTCAGGTCGTGTTAGAATCTAAATAAATTGCACATAATCGTTGTTTATCATCTAATAAACAACCATTGGGTGTTCTGATGCGGTATATTAAACAACTCGGGCTAACGCCTTCGTAGTTTAATTCATAGGCATCAGAACTTCAAATCGTTGTTTATAAACCGCTAAACAACTCTAAATCGAACATTAAATTTTTTTTCCGCCTCCAAATGAACTTTTTTTTGGAAAATGTCCGGGAAACTAAAAATAAACCAATGTCTGGCCTAAACACTTATTATGGTTAACGCGGCGTAAATGTGTTCCTATTTAGCCGTTGTCAGTGATTATGGGTTACCGCATCAGATAAACGTATACATGTTAACAAATAATAAACTGTCGCCAATGCGGAGCCAAAAATACCACTTCGTGAAACGTTAGTCGTAATTTAATAACTGTAGCGTTAAGATATTTTCGTATTAAAATTTCATTTTGTGAAAGTCTATTTTTGTAAATGAATTGTCTAGAAAGAAATTGTAGCATTTAGTTGTTTCAGTAATTATAAATTTTAACATTTCGTGAAACTTCAGACCTATTCAGAAGCTTTAGAAGACCAACTAATTTATTAATATGCACTCATATTATTATTATCTTAATTAAAGCGTTATTGAAATTGAATAAACTGCGTCTAATTCCAGTGTAAAATTATGTACATTTATTTTGAACCGATACAGATTTATTTAAGTCGGGTTTGTTTTATTATAACTTTTTATAGAACATTTGGTTGGCACATACATACATGTATTTGCAATAGGATGGTTGAAATATTTGTCTTCAAATAAATAACGTAATAAGCACATAATAAGTACAAGTGCAACGAAAAAAAAATACAATAACATGCATGATATTTTTTTTGGATTTTTCGCCGTATTCAACAGTCTTTCAGTCATATAACGTCGGTCAGTTAACCTACTCACACTTTTCCTGGGTAAGCTGGTTTACCAGTACTACGTGCACATACGTATGCCAGTAACTAACAACTGCCCTACTTGAATCAAAGGTAGGGGGAGAATGGCTGGGAATCGAGCCCGCGATCCTCGGATTTGTAGTCCAGCGCTCTACCAACTGAGCTAGCCTCCAACATATTGAGAATATTGTTAAGTATTGAAAGTTTATATAAACTATGTACTACGAGTCTAGAGCGGAAACATGCAACCAGCTAAATTATAAATGCTATATAAATCTATGTTTAATAACCCGACTCGATCTTGTACTTGGTATCACTGAAAATACATGCATAATTATGCATAATTATGTTATTAACTATTCGGCAATACTGTCTCATTCATAAAAGTTCAGCCAAGCGGTATAGGTTTTCCTTTTTAAGCTATATTTAAAAGTACATGTGTAACTGAATGTTTTAATTAGATGATTTTCAGCTTTCAATTTAATAATCCGTTAACGTATTCATTCAGGAATTTTGAATTTAAGGTTTGGAATAAAGTTCAAATAACTTAAGGTCGATTTTGTTTTCAAGCATACTTCAACCATGCGGCATGCATGTGTATGGATGTTTGTGCAAGATAGTAGTTACTGGTAGAAATTAGTTTTTTTAATAAAAAAATGTATCATAACAAGTTGCAAATACTGATTATGTCTGAAGCTTGTGTTAAACAATGCCAACATATTTAGCCATCACTTACAAAAAGTCTAAGACATGTACATTTGTTCAAATTTATTTTTAAATTAATTTGGACCTGTGATGCAAATTTGCATTCTCAAAACAGAAAATATTGTTAATGCGTGAGGCTTACAGTAACAAGTTTGCATTTACTACTGATAGGGCATATGTTAAATAAATCTTATTATTAAAATATACACTGCTTTTGAAACGTCCAGTTCCCAGAAACAACATAAGAATATGCTATATCTGCAATTGCATGCACCCTTCGCATAATGTTTTTATTGAATGAAAGAAACTGCGCAATTTGCAGTGTTTGAAAATGTTCACATTTTAAAGATTACCTCAAATAATTTACAATAATATAAATATTGATTTCATTCTCCAACATTCATGCATTAATAAACAAACTTATTTTTGATAAATATTGTCACTGTAAAAAGGGAATGACTGTATTTCGTGAATATCACGGTATGGAGTCTCATACCCATTTCAAAATGTAACCAAAACCACAAAAAAGACCCATTTTTTATTTTGGACGGCGATGATTGAAAATCAAAAAGTGTATTGAGTCATTTATCAACTATGCGGAACAAAACGACAACTTCAGTAGTTATAAAATTAATTGAATTCACTGAACTGAAAGAAGCGAGTCACATTGATGTAAATATTAATAAGTAAACCGAAAATCATCTTGTGTCTATGTAGTAAGGGTTGCAAAACTCTAAAACTAGGCCTATATCAATAGAACAATAGATGGAGATACAGAGTTACAAGTCATAGACACTATTTGTTTCAGAAAGCGATATCATTAAACCATAATGTGACAGGTGAATTCGAACAGCACAGCAAATAAACAGACACTGTTATACATCTTAAACAGACACTGTTATACATCTTAAACAGACACTGTTAACAAGTATAGTAACAAGAAAAGTATTTAGAAAAAAAAGACAAACAAATGGTCCCGCCGGGGTTCGAACCGGGGACATCCAGATTAAATGGCTATTACAAACGCTTTATAATTTTATCAATTTCAACTGATGATTACTCAAGAACGAAACGGTTTTTACCGTATATTTCTAGGTCCGTAGTGTTAATTTGCACCCTGGTATACAATATTCTTTTACTTTTGGAATCGGAGACAACAACAAAAAACGTGTCCATTCGTCAATCTGTGAACATGTCCATTTAATCAACTGCGTATTGTTTGCGTATTGTATAGCATGCAGCTAAACCTTCAAACATGAACAATACACATTCTCACGAAGAGCATCGTTTTGTTTTTATGTTGGTTTTTACAAATCATATTAACTAATACTAAATAATATGATTACACACAAAACAACATTACCTTTGATATATTGATGCAATAAATCCTTTGCGATTATTAAAATATTCAAATCCCCCAAAATGTGATGAGGTATCAAATAAACATCCGCCGCTATATATGTATAGCCCTTGTATTAACTTTGTCTTCAGACCTTTATTTCAGCACTTCAAACGAAAAATACCATTTAAAGGCGACACATTTCTAATCGAGTTCGGTTCAACCCAATAGTTAATCGATTTCGTTTTTCTACATCCAGGTCGACGAAAGGTGCCGAGACCAATGTACCAGTCCGTTTGCATCACCCGTCTCTCGTTTGTTTTGATAGTAATGACACGCCGCGCTGGTTAGACCGCTCTGTGCCATACCCATAGAAAATGTATACTTGCCACCAATAAAAGCGTTTCCGATCTCATTTTCAGTATACGGTTTACGTATTAAGGTCAGTCAACACAACAACATGTCGTTTATTATTGTCTTTACAGAAAGCATGCTTAAATATGCGGTAAATTTGATATTTAAACAAACAATGACATTTTTGTACAGCTGATTTTATCATTAATATTTTTTCTAAGATAACGACTTTAACAGACCATGACGGACTGTCCGTTCATCTTTCTGTTTGTCCGTCCGTTCGTCCGTCCTGCCGTGACTGTCTATCTGTGAAATATGTACCAATGTATGTAATATAACCACACATTTATTAAATATATACACATCACAAAAGCTTATGTTTAAATTATTATATATGCCCCGGTGTTTTTATTTTATCTATATTATTTGTGTTAACTCTGAGCAAAATGTGCACGCATTTCCACCCTAAATTAACATGCAAAGACTATAAGTATACTTTTCGAAAGAAATTCAGTCACTGAAATACTTTTTTCCATGTGAAAGTCCTTGATTAAATAATCAATAGGAAGTTACATTTTGGAAATAGTGTGGTGATAACGTTATCTTCTTTGGCAACTATACAGTCAGTCACCCGTGTCCTGGCGACTCATTTGCGATGTGTTTAAGTTTAAAATCAGTTGTAAACTCGTTAAAGTGAATTAAGACGCTGAATGAGCTAGATCAAGATGTCGAATCATCAGCCAAATAATGAATGGTTTACGAGCACGCGATGAATTTTACCCTGTTTTAAGATCAGTTGATCAGAAGCAATGCAGGTTTTAAATAATAAAAACATTGAATTGCAATATATTATGTGTAAAATAGTGTTTATTATACATCGAACATGTGATTTGTATGTTTGTTTTTCACATTCTATAATTAAAAGATCATGCTAAACTGTCGTTAGTCGAATTCACTACTATATTTGTTTTATGTATTATGTTGTTTTGTTTCTATTTTATCTCCTGTATCCAATTGACCAGTTGCTACTTGTATATCAAGGATTGGGTTGACCAATTATGGGTTTTTATTTCAGTGGCAAATTGTTGCATATTAATAATCCAATCAATTTCCTTCAAATCCTTTGAAAACAATCTAAGACAAACAGAATGGCGAAGAGGTCTGTGTTTTTGCAACTGGTCAATTGTAAACCCATGTCCCCATACCACGTTTAAGTAACGTTGCAGAAATAATGTATTTATACTTAAAGCGCACAATGTTTTATCAATATACCCAATGTACTTAGCAAATAAATACAAAACTTCAACAATAGATCCTCATTATTGCGAGTGGTAATTTCTTCCCAGACGGAAGGAACACTTTGATGGCTGATGGCTGGTCACTAGGTCGGACGGACAAGCGGATAGACGGACGACAAGGTAACTGCTTTAAAGCAATAACAAGTTGTAGAGGCAAAGTTACAAAGGATTTGTATTTTCATGCGGCGACCTTATTTTTACCAATTTGCTCAACATAACTATTGTTTTGATATTGAAATATTTGCTCCTGTCTGATGGAATGTACTGAATATAAGTTTCAGTAACTATATAAAAATTTGTTGTTTTTTTCACACACAGAAATGGGCAAATTACACTTTGTAATATCTTCGACAACAATCAAAATAAGTATTTGTTATGTTAATTAAGGCCCCGCAAATTGTTTGACAGGGCCCTATAGTAATCACCCTGCCTGTCCGTCTGTCCGTCCGTCTGTCTGTCTGTCCATCTGTCCGTCTGTCTGTCCGTCCGTCCACAATTTTCATGTTTTTCTAAAATAACTTCGAAACCGTTTCAGCTATTAATTTGAAACTTCATGGGTGGCTATTTCTCATTAAGGAGAAGTGCAGTGCACAAGAACCATTACTCTGCACTTCATGGTTCTGGAGTTATTGCCCTTTGTAAATTGTTCATACTTCGTTTTTGCCTGGAGCCTAACTCTAAGACTGTAAGAGGTATTAACTTGAAACTTCATAGTTGCATAGATCTCATCGAGGAGAAGTGCAGTGCACAAGAGCCGTTACTCTGCACTTCACAATTCTGGAGTTATTGCCCTTGTTAATTTTTCATTTTCAGGCGGAGTCAACTTTTGGTTTCAGCTCTCTAACTTGAGAACGAATTGAAATATTGTTATGAAACTTCATCCATAGATACCTTATATCGAGACCTGGCTTGGGATTACATAGGGGTCGGATGGGGTCACTGCTAAAGTCACCGTTACAAAAAAATAGAAAAAACGGTTTCCGCTCAATTATTTGAAAACGAATTGAGCTACTTCAAACATGCTATCATTCGGGGCCCGCTGCCACTCATGTGACAAAGCTCTGTTACTTTCAAAAATAGTGATCGACTTAACTGCATAATCACAAAAGCATCAATAATCTAGACCCAAGCTGAGATTTTGTGCAAACGCTTCTCACAACACATGGGAATGAAAGTGTTATTTACTCTAACATTGAACTTTTAATTAAACAAACGACTTAAAACGAACAATTCGAAATGTCAAAGACAAGGTCAATGTTATATCACGCTAATTAAATCTGTAAATGAAATCGCCAAGATCTTTCAAATAAAAACGAAATAATAAGAACATGGCATATATGAAAAGTTACACTGAAGTATCATCAATCATTAGTAGAGGAATTCTGCTGTTGCTGTACACACGGTGGTTGCTGCTGTTGTGATTCGCCAGCTAAAAGAGTGCTTGCAAGGTACTGCAAGGTATTGACTTAAGTTGAAGGAAGATTGGATACCATTTGACTTGTCCATCAAAACGGATGAAAAGGCTGTGATACCAGCGCCCTCCCAGTTGTTAGAAAACACGACAAGATCTGCTGATGCTGTTATTGGTTGAAGTTTCGTGAATGTATACTGCGTCTGCTGTTGTTGTTGAAATAGGTGTTGTTGAGGATACTGCTAAGCTAACCACTGATGATCCTGAGATTGTCAGACATTACTGGTGGGCTTGGTGGGCCACTGGGAAGGTGGTGGCATGGTTGTGTGCATGACTGGAAGAGCTTGGTTGGCTGACGCTGTTGTGTCGTTGACACATTATCTTTTAGCTAGAGATGGCATTGACCTTTAATCGTGATACAGCCATCCAACAAACCCTGGCTGATTTCTTAGGATTGGGACACATACTCAGCAATGTGAAACAGTCACAAACGTCTAGTAACATAACACGCACAGTTACCACACTAATACCTCAAGCACATGACTTAGTATCAAGCATATCTGACCCTGAACACCAAACAAGTGAAGTAATCAAGCAAGACCTGGTGTCCAATTAAGAATCTGGTTTATCTACACATCCTTATGCTGAAAACCAAACAAGTGCTATTAACAGTTCGGGAAAGGTGTCAAATACAGTTTCCAGTTTATATAGCAAGCATGGCTCTTTCAACAAACAAGTAATCTGAACAAGCCAGGTCGGCTGTCCAAACCAGTATCTAATTCATCTAGACAGTCTGGCCTTACAAACCAAACAAGTGCTTTTAATAAGCCATGCCTAGTGTCTTATCCAGTATCCAGCTCATCCAGCCAGCCTGATCCTGGAAACCAAACAAGTGCTGTGAACTAGCCAGGGCTGGTGTCTGATCCTAACCAAGTCGTCAGAGTGAAGAGTAGTAAGAATCACATAGTTGGAATGAATGCTACATATCAGATAGTTGGAATGAATGCTACATATCAGGTATCTGTGAGACAGCTACTGGCAAACTCCTTGTCACTGACTGGTACAACAAGAAAGGGACGCTGCTGTGCTGGATCAGACGTTCAATGTGGTGGCCCACTATGTGTTTCCTGGTGCACCGAGGTCCATGTGCAACATGGCTTCCAGTCAGGTAGCTGTTCAACTTCATCAGAGTGACCAATAGTCAGCTGGTTCAGGACAGGACACTGAAGCTCCAACGTGACTGTAGAGGTGTTGCCCACCACAAGGGCAACCTATTCATCACAAGAGGTACAGAACTGTACCACTACACTTTGAATGGGAGACTCTTAAGCAAGATGTATGAGGCTACATCAGTATATAGTCTCAAACCAAAATAATACATTTTATTTGTTTTCGTTTTGCAACCAGATTTATATAAGTAAACATTAATTAAACATTCTTATAAACGCGACCTTAAAGTGAGCGTGTTTTAGAATGGGTATGTTTTTAGGGTCACTTGTCTGTAGTCGATATAGTTACGTTGGCCATAGGTGTGTCTTCGACCATAGTTCACGTCTGATTTAAGGTTTTAAACCCAGGAAGTTGTACAGTGTTCATATACGTTTGTGAAAACATATATATACTTTATATATGTCAGTCAAGGGAATATGAGTCATGTCAAAAACTCGGCGATGTTTGTTTAATACCAACACGAACCGTTTTATAAATATTGTTTACAGTCATTATCTATTTCAAATTTCAATATGGGTCATGAGATGCTACACACTTGATCATCAGCATTAGCACTCCGGTAATTTGTTTTTGTTGCAAATATTGGTCTTCCTTACGAACATACAAAAACAAAAACATGTTATTTTATGGTAGTCAGTTTGTTATGTTGTTCATGTTAATAAACATTTTATTTATGCAATAAGGCCGTTCTGTTTTCAAATATGGTTAAGCGTCAACCTTTATTTTCCTAAAACTACACACTTATTCACAAAATTTCATATTTACCAAATATTATCAAAAATATGCTAAGTTGTTAGTCCAAACAAGGGCAGATAATTCTGGAAATACAAATCACAGGGTTACCCGCCTTTTTGTATTGGATTACCCCTTTGAAAGTGAACATTTATTAGAAATTTCAAATGAACACCTTTGATAGATTTTTTAAAAATGGGCTCTGACAAGCAACTTAACCAAAAAACTTAACTAACGCTAATGCTGACGCAAACAAGAGAGCAACAAAAGCTCGACTTGTTTCTTGGAAAAATCGAGCTTAACATAAATCTCAAAACGGAAACACTGTTGCGATTGAAACAATCCAAAGTAACTTTCACAAAATCATTCCATTCAACTTGGACAGAATCAGAGATAACTACTATTTCACATTTGGTATATGTTATTTTCTTTAAAACATGTGGCTTTTGAACTAAAGCATGTGCCTCATGACAACGCTTGTTGAATCATAACTGTTGCTTTCGAATAAACCTTCAGTGAGTACTTTTATTCACTTCAATATCCCTAACGGCAACTATGTCGCTGGCAGCGAGGACTGCTCATCAACAGCAAACACATGAAATGTTTAAACTGCTACATTTTGTCTTAACAATTGTATATAACAATAAATGAAAAAGAAAAGGCGAATCGTTGTGGTCCCAAAAGTAAACATATATGATCAGATTGACAAGATGCTCATTTTTAGCCCTTTTTAAGCTCCTGTCCCATTTGAGTATTGATACATTATGCAAGAATACTCTTGTCGGCATCGGCTCGTGTAATGCATTTTTCGTTTTTTTTTCATGAAACGATCAGAAATCGAAATTGTTTTATTATTTCGGCTGACGGAGCTCAAAAGCTGAGTGCACTCGGACGCTTAACAAAATAATAAAACAGAATGGCCTTACTTATCTCTTGTTTAAAATGTAATATCACTGTATTTTACTGTTTTATATGTTATAAAGTGTATTATATCCGTGTTATATAGAACAATAATTTTTTGTGGAATTATTATTGCCACATGAACCTTAGGTCAACAACTGATTCTTTCATAATTTAATTGAAACATGTCCTCTGTACTGTTTTCCGTTACACAGTTGAATCATGTGCAGTCAGTCCAGATGGAGATAGGATATATGTGACCAACAAAAACAGCATGAAACTGGTCACACGGTCCAGGGATGGTACATTGGTCTCCACAATGACTGACCTTGCGCTACAGTGGGGATACATATTGTTACATCCTGTCCCACCTGGCCTACATGTGACAGACTCTGGGCAAGTTCTGGTCTGTGGAGGTTTGTATAACACAATCCTCCAGGTGGATAGAGATGAGGGACAAAAACATTTAGTATTTAAATATATCAATTTCAATAGAGATTTATAGACTTACTGTTTGCGTATGGTTTAAAACAGTATGTACCTTTTGTTATACAATTGATTAATATTGTAGGGTAAAATTCTATTGACTTTTCACAGTATATTTAAATGGTATGACTTGAATGAGTCTATGTTTTAGTTGCTGTTATATCTATTATATAAGAATTTTTTAATAAATGTGTAATTTAATTATTCTTTTAAATATTAAAATTATTTCGTAAATGTGTGTGTGTGTGTGTGTGTTAAATACTGTTAAAACTATTAAATATTTAGTGTTCATTATTATTTTAACAATTTTTTAATTTGTATCAATAATTGATGCAACTATTGGGTCGCTCACATGAGTTTAATAGTTTGCAAAACTGTTAAAGCATGTTTAGAGGTGAAGTAAAAGTTGAAAACTGACGTCAATGACATTGACATTCATGTTTGTAGCGTATACAAATAATGTGGTAGATTAAAGTCACCCATGAAACATTGTTTTATGCCCCCATTTTAATGAGGGGCATATAGATTTGCCCTTGTTCGTCCGTCCCGTCTGTACGTCCCGTCGTCCCTTCGAATTTGGTGTCGCGCGTAACTCAAAAGTTATAACTGCTAGAGCGATTAAACTTTATAGACATATTCAGGAGCATGTGAACTTGTGCACCTGGGTATTTTAGTGTTTTTTCCCATCATTTCTTTTTCGACATCAGCGGAGTTATGGCATTTCATTTAGCAAAAATGACATTTTTGGATTTGTGGGGCATGCAACTCGAAAAGAATAACAGCTAGAGTGATGAACCTTTATAGACATACTCTGTGCACCTGTGTATTTTGGTGCAGTTTTGTCCGACGTCAGCGGAGTTATGGCCCTTTTTTAACTTGTGTCGCTTGTAACTCAAAAAATATAAATGCTAAAAGGATAAAACATTATTAATCAGCATGTGCACTCGTGCATCTGGGTATTTCGATGCCGTTTTCTGATATCAGCAGAGTCATGGCCCTTTTTTTAAAAACACATTTTTTACTTGTGTCGCGTGTAACTCTTTAATGATGATACTATATACATATTTATCAGCATGTGATGTTGTGCACCTTGATATAGTACTTGCATAGGTTTTTGTGACACCTAGCGGAATGTGGGGCATCCTTGCGCTATGGACACATGACTATTTTGAAATTATTTCAAAATCCAGCTAGTGGCTAGAGATTATTTGCCAACTTTTCATTAAAGCCATATAAGGAAAACTACTTCCCTGGCAGCTATGTTGTTGCTATTGTTTTATTATTATAACAAATTGAGAAAGTGGGTAACCAAAGGAACAATACCGTGAAATTAAATCGAAATCCAACCAGTGAATTCTGACAAGCAGATTTTCAAAGTTTTCAATATAGTCATATAAGGAAAATGGCCCCGCCGTCTATCAGCCGTGTTTTAACGAATCGAAACCATGTGTAGTACTTTGATAAAGGACCACCCAAAAACATGTATGTGAAATTATTAGGAAATTCAAACAATGGTTACTGACAAGAAGATTTTTGAAGTTTCCAATATATAGAAAGCCAAATAAGAAAAAAGGGCCCACCCCCACCCCCTGGCAGCTATGTTGTTTTTTTTTAATCAAAATAATTTGAAGTATTATTCACGGATATACACGGGCAGTCGTCTAGTCGCAATAATACACACTACCACCTGACAGTCTGAAACCATAACTGTTAATTAGTAATCATAACTCGCGTTTAGACATGTTAAACTAGTAACGAATTTTAAGAATAATTTACAGAAGTGCGATCACACATTTAGCAGTCGTTATAACAGAAATGATGCTCAAATTTGTTGATATTCTTTATTGGCGCGTTTCTATACTTATAAAAATGTGCGGCTCATTGAAAATTTTGAAAAAAACCAGTAACATGGAACCTTAAAGTTCATTCTTAATTCCGTGTAATTCACGCACTAATTCGAAAATGCAACTGTAGTAAATCGTCATATAAAAATAATGATTATGTCGACTAAGCTACAAAGCTCAAGGTACTTAATAAGAATCTACGCGAATATTCGAATATTCGATTGAATAAAAAAGCGAATATTCGAATACCGATTTTGGTATTTGATGCCGTCCCTAAAAGTTTTCAATAAAGTCATAGAAGAAAAAGGCCCCACCCCCTGTTGGCCATGTTTTTTTTTAAATATCAAACGATGGTCACTCGTGGAACTTTTCTGTGAAATTATTTCGAAATCCAACCAGTGGTTACTAACAACAAGTTTTTTAACGTTTTCAATATAGCCGCATAAGGAAAACAACAAAACTCCGCCCCCTGGCGGCCATGTTTGTAAACGTATCAAAATAATTTGAAGTCTTATGTTTAAGAGTCACCCAAGGATTATTTGTGCGAAAATATTTCGAAATCTAACCAGTGGTCACTGACAAAAAGATTTACAAGTTTTCAAAATAACCATATAAAGAAAAAGACACCGCCTCCCTCCCCTGGCGGCCATGTTTTTAAACGATCAAAATAATCTGAAGTTTTATGGTAGAGGGTCACCCAAGGAACATTTGTTTGAAATTATTTCAAAATCCAAGCAGTATTTTTTGACAATAAGATTTAAAACAATTTCAATAGAGTCATATAAAGAAAAAGGCCCCGCCCCTTGTTGGTTTTTAACGAATAAAAAAACATTGAAGTATTTTGGTAGAGGACCACCCAAGGAACATTCACACTAAGTTGGTAAATTTCCACCAAGCGGTTTCAGAGGAGAAGATTTTTAATATGTACCTATATGAAAACAGGCCCCACCTCCTGGTGCATGTTTTTTAACAAATCAAACTAATTTGAAGTATTTTTGTAGAGGACCACCCAAGGACCATTCATACCAGATTTGGTTAATTTCCAAAAGCGGTTTCATAGGCGATTTCCTTTAAGTAAATTTGTTGACGACGACGGACACCGGACGGTGATTGACCAGGATAGCTCACCCTTGAGCACTAAATTATGTGCTCAAGTGAGTTAAAAATAGGACGGTCCTCTAACCGCTCTGCCATTGACTTGATCGTCACTCAAGTTGGAACTGACCTTGGATTTCTTGGGCAACTGCTCCTGTTCATTGTACAGTTCACTGGTTACGCTCACAGTTTCAATGTCACTAGATTCAGATTTGTGGACGACTTCATGCTCGCCGTATTGATCGATAAGGTCTCACTTTCACCAATGTGATTCATGAGGGACTGAACAGTGAAGTCCCGCCCACTACGATCTCATTAGCCAATCATATACGGCGATATTAAGGGCGGAGTTTACACTTTACTATCAACTAAAAGTGTTTGACAACAAATACTTGACAGGAAAAGCCAACAGGCATTTAAAAACTTGTCATTGACTTTTAAATTTCATCCCAGTATTTCCCTAATCCGTTTCACAAATTGATAATAAAAAATATTAACACGAATAATGTCATATAGAGCCTTATTTTAAATCACAATTAGACGTCGTAAAACACGTGCACTTTTGTAGCAAAAACGCTTTTTACATGGAGATACATGACCGTATTTTATATTGGTTATGCTAGGTTCCCACTATCACGATTCGCGGCACGATTAAAATTGTGGTCTTTATCGTGGACTAATCGTGGTGGGGATCCTATCAGATCTAATCAGATCTTGGGGTCAGTCTTGGAAATCGTGTTAATCGTAGAAAGTTTTTGAACTGTTCAAAAATTGTCTACGATTAACACGATCAACTGCAATAAATTTCCCATCAGGATCATCGTATCATATCGTATTGCATCACAACAAAGCTCGACAAATCGTAACTAGTATTGATAGTGTATTAGACCGATCCGGGTTTTGCCTCGAATAGTTTTAGCTCATTCCCAAATATTGTTAAAGAATTAATTTCCATTCATCGAAAATCACCAACATGACCATGTGCTCATTTGAATATAACATAATGCACGTGCTTTTTTTTGTATGAAATAGTTTAACCGCTAAACACGTGATATTCATATTCGATAATTGGATAATATTTCAGATTAATTTGAATATGATTGACATTAGTGAAAGCGTCTATTGGTATTAACACCTTTGTAAACTGGCTGATTTCAGTTGGGTGAAATAGAAGTCACAAACTCGCATCCTAAGCTTGTACAAAGAACCTGCTCACGGTTTATGGATTTATTTATAAACTAGGTACTGACTGTAGTTGTCATGCCGATATGTGACTATTAAATAAGCCATTATTATTATTATATGGCTATTTATTTTGTGATAGTACATATAAGACTAGAGCGAAAATATACCCTTTGAGTACTGACTGCTGGCTTAGTGCTCACAAGTCCCATTGTGATTAATATATTCTACATAAAATGTTAATAACATACAAAGCATGTATCATATTTTAATTGTGACAAGAATTTACAATTTATATTAATTCTATAAAACTGCTGTACTCAAAAGTACTCATTAGTACTCATTAGTAGTTTATGTATTACTCAGTACTAACTTAAGTACAGGCACTAAACTGAGTGCTCAGTACTTACTTGAGTACTGATCACATTTACTCGACTATCCCTGATTTTGACAATATATTTTGCTGCATATTTTGTCTTTGTTGAAAATATATTTCTGGGCAAAATACAACACATGCGAATATTTGGCTATACATTTGAGGCGTATCGTAGGAAACCTGGGCTTAATGCGTGTGCGTAAAGCCTTGGTCACAACCCATTGCGGTGGCCGTAGACCGCAGACCAAATGCATGATTTTGAGATCGCAAGGCAAACGCATGCGTTTCGTAAGAATTTGTGGAATTCTTAGAGGCATCGTGCGACCAACTTACGGGCGACGTGCGTTCTCCGCACGTCTGTCGCGTTTTCAGTTTTAGCAGACCGCAGCTGTGTGCGCGAATCGTGAGATTTACATGCGTCTGTCCTACGGCGACCTTACGGCCACAGTGTGACTGTGAATTACTTTTTATGTCTATCCCATTGCAATCGCACGATCAACGCAAGTTGTACGCACGGTCGCCGCAAGACAGCAATGGTATTTTGGCAAAAACACGAATATCGGTATTTTTTATGCCCCCACCATCAATGATGGGGGGAAAAAGAGTTTACCCTGTCCGTGGGTACGTACGTATGTACGTATGTATGTATGTACGAATGTTCGTATGTTCGGATTCTTGTCCGGAGAATAACTTTGTCCAGAATAAGAGGATTTTCCAATTACTTGGCAGAAATGTTAAGCATAATAGGACGGTGTGTCGCTCGTAGGAACCAGGTTCCTATGTCCAAGGTCAAGTCACACTTAAAGGTCAAAGGTCAAATATAGGAAGTTTAGCCTTCGATCCCTGTCCGGAGCAAAATTTTGTCTAGCATGGATGGAATTTCAAATAACTTGGCACATGCGTTGAACATGGTCAGACGGTGTGTCGCGCGTAGGAACTAGGTCCCTAGATCCAAGGTCAAGGTCACACTTAAAGGCCAAATGTCAAATATAAGAATTTAAGCCTTCTATCCCTGTCCGGAGAATAATTTGTTCAGCATGGAGGAATTTCAAATAACTTGGCACAAGTGTTAAGCATGATGAGACGGTGTGTCGCACGCAAGAACCCGGTGCCTAGATCCAAGGATAAGGTCACACTTAAAGGTCAAAGGTCGAATATAGACATTTAAGTCGTAGACCCTGTCTGGAGCATAATATTGTCCAGCATGGAAGGAATTTCATATAACTTGGCACAAGTGTTAAGCTTGGTAAGACGGTGTGTCGTGTGCAAGAACCAGATCCCTTGGTCCAAGGTTAAGGTCACACTTAAAGGTCAAAATTCAAATATAAGAATTTAAGCCTTCTATCCCTGTCCGGAGCATAATTTTGTCGGGCATGGAAGGAATTTCAAATAACTTGGCACAAGTGTTGAGCATGGGGAGACGGTGTGTCGCGCGCAAGAATCAGGTCCCAAGGTCCAATGTCAAGGTCATACTTAAAGGTCAAATGTAAAAATGTAAGCCATAGACACTGTCTGGAGCATAATTTTGTCAAGGTCACACTTAAAGGTGAATGATCATTTAAGCCATAGATACTGTCTGAAGCATAATTTTGTCCAGCAGAGAAGGACTTTAAACTAACTTGGCGTAAACGCTAAGCATGGTGTGTCAAGGTCACACTAAAAGGTCAAAGGTCAAATAGAAGAATTTAAGCCGTATACCATGTCCGGCGCATAACGTTGTCTAGCAGGGAAGGATTTTCAAACAACTTGGCATAAGTCATAAGCATTATGCGGCGGTGTCGGTGTGGACCAGGTGCCTTGGTCCAAGGTCAAGGTCGCACTTTAAGGTCAAGTTTGCATATATGTTAAGATTCTTGTCCAGGCAATAACTCTGTCCAGCATTGAAGGGTTTTCAAATAACTTGGCAGAAGTAAGAGGATGTGTCGCCCGCAAAAACAAGGTCCAAGGTCAAGGCCACTTATAGGTCAAAGGTCAAGTATAAGAATGAAGTCCATAGTTTCTGTCTGGAGCATAATAATGTCCGGCATGAATCTTTAAAATAACTTGACAGAAGTGGTAAGCATTATGAGACGGCTTGTGGCGTGCAAGGACCAGGTCTGTAGCTGAAAGGTCAAGGTCATTAATCAAAATCAAAAGTCAAATAATTTTCCAGAGCATAATATTGTCATGCATGCAGGGATTTTCAGATAAATTGGCGGAAATGATCACAATCACCAGATGATGTGTTGCATGCACGAACCTGACTTGTGAAATTAGTGAATTACTTCCCTTAATTCAGGAGTGTGCAAAGCATAATTAAAAAATGATGAAAGTCATTTTGTTGATTTGGCACAGAATGATTTAAGATAACAAGAGTAAGTGACTCATACAAGAACCATAACTCATAATTAGTTAAAGTTTTAATTATTACCTTTTATTGATTTTTTGTCAGGACTAAAACTAGTTTGTGATATCCAAATTACTTCACACAATAAGAAAATACATTAGCAGAAAGTAAAATATAAAAGGACAAATTTCTTTTTGCAAAATTATTTGTATGCATACAGAAAAAGCGGCGCCATGTAGAAATGGCTGCCTAGGTGGTTGCATCCGTGTCTCTGGACACATTTCCAGTTCATAAATACACTGCATGAATGGTGCAAATTACGACTTTTAATATGACATCTATATCAGAATATGACATGGTTAAATTTTCAAATATGTTAAAAAACTTTTTTATTCAAGTAGCAGCATGATTGTAACACACGTGAAATAAAAAGATAATATGTAAAACGTGTTAAAAGCATGCAAATAATCGCGGTTATTTATAAGAATCATATAGCGCCTTGCGGTCACCGTGCGATAATTGCACGTGTCTTGCGGCGAGCATGAGTTGTCAGTTTCTTTCTTGCGTCCTGGTGCGTTTATCGCAAGGAAGCCGTAAGCACTACCCCAGTTCACCTTGCGTGCTTGCGACAGGTAATAACGAAGCAAAAAACGTAGAGTGCACGTATGTTGATTGCACGATGTTCGGACGGTGCCCTTACGGTGCCGGCACGATGGGTGATCGACGCAAGGCCGACGCATCAACTTAAGCCTCGGTCACAACCAAGTTGCGTCGGCCTTACTTCGAGCTTGCGTCGAGGTTTTTGTCAAAAACGTGCGTCGGACCTACGGCGCCCGTGCGTGTTTTCCTCGATCGCAGCACATTTGAGGTTGTTTTTAACAAAATATGTTTTAGTTGAGGTCAGTAACAATATGTTATTAGGGAGAAAATTAAAATTAAAAAAAAAAGAATTATTTCAATATTTAGGGGTAAACATGTTATGATACATATGTGCAACCATATACAGTGTATTTAAAAGCGTCACGTGGGCAAAATGTGGTCTTAATTATATACATGTATTCGGTTTTAGTTTGACTGTTTCGACTTCTAATTTGTGTACATATAACGATTTAACTTATAGAACATGTAATAAAGTAAATTAAGTCATGCATAAATAATACATACAACTTGACATAGATATTACACGCAAATAATCGCTTATTAAAGCCAAACATACATGATATGTTACTATACGCTACACCTATAAACATTAAGATTATAAAGATTTTCCATTGTTATACGATGCATACAAAATTTTAAACAACGTTAATGTCAATATAACCTATATTTAATTTAAACAGATTATATGACATATTTACTGTTTCGGACCAATTTGTATATTACATTTTGTTTTTTCTTAAAATTCACCTTTTTAAACGTGCTCATGGTGAGCTTTTGTGATCACCTTTTGTCCGTCGTCCGACGTCAACATTTACCTTGTGAATACTCTATAGGTCCCATTTATTGCCAAATCTTCATGAAACTTGCCCAGAACATTTGTCCCAATGATATTTTGGATAATATTAAAACCGGGTCATGTGGAGTCAAAAACTAAACAAGATCACTAGGTTAAATTAAAGAACAAGCTTGTGAACACTCGAGAAGTCACATTTTTTGCCCGATCAACATGAATTTTGCTCAGAACGTTTGTTCTTATAATATCTTGGTCGAGTTCGAAAATGGTTCTGCTCCGTTGAAAAACATGGTCGCAAGGGGGGGCAGGGCAGCTTTCTTTATATGGCTTTAGCAAAAGCTTGTGAACACTCTAGAAGTAACTTTGTGCCCAATCATCGTGAAACTTGCTCAGAATATTTGTTCTAATGAGAAGCCGAGTTCAAAAATGGTTCCGTTCCGTTGGAAAATATGGCCACCACGAAGCGGGGCAGTTTTCCTAATATGGCTATATTGAAAACTTAAAAAAAGCTTTTGATCACTCTGGAGGCCACAGTTATAGCCCATATATCATCGAACTAGCTCAGAACATTTGTCCCAATGATATCTCGGAGGAGTTCGAAACTTGGTCATGTGGGGTCAAAAACTAGGTCAATAGGGCAAATTGATGTAAAACCTTGTAAACAGTATAGAGGTCACATTTATAGCCAAATCATCATGAAACTCGGCAGAACATTTATCCCAATGATATCTCAGATGAGCTCAAAACTGGGTAAAGTGGGGTCAAAAACTAGGTCACGAGGGCAAATTAAAGAAAAATATTGTGAACACTCTTGAAATCACATTTTTGTCCAATCTGCTTGAAACTAGCTCATAACAATTTTTTCAAAGTTATCTCGGACGAGTACGAAACTGGTCACGTGGGGTAAAAAACAAGAAATTGAAGAAAATGCTTGTGAACACTCTGGAGGCTACATTTATAGGACAATCATCACGAAACTTGCTTAGAACACTTGTCCCAATGATATATTGCACAAGTTCGAAACCAGGTGATATGGGGTCAAAAACTAGGTCACCAAATCAAATTGAAAAAACCCTTGTGAATACTAGAGGCCAAATTTTTAGCCGAATCTGCATGAAACTTGCTCAAAACAGTTTAGTTCCTTAGCCTCTCAGGTGAGCGACCTAGGGCCGTGTGGCCCTCTTGTTCAATATAACAAAGAGGTAACAAGACAGACTAACGTTTGTAGCGCCTGTATTTTGCAATTAATGTTATCACCTTTCTAGTTAAATGGACTATGTCAACGAAAACATTTGCTTCCATTTGCATTATAAATGACATTGTATGGTAGAAATGAGCTATAATAAGACATTTGCAATGAATAACTAATAACTATATAATACAAAATGAGATATTTGATAAGAATCAAATTGGCAAAAAAGTTTGAAACAAAATTAAAACAAAAGTGCGTGTCGAACTCACGACTTAGGAGCCATACGAAGAAATGACAGAAGATAGCGCTTGAACCAACTGAGCTATTTTGCTTGGTAATGAATCGTGTGTAAGCTATGGTTATACAACATACTCACATATCTGACGTCAGAATGCAAACATGAAAAGGGCCGAACAAAAACGACCCTTATTATAAATTGATTTGATTTCAGAATGTGTATACTATTTCGCCATTATATATACCCTGTTTTAACCGTTATTATATACAAGAATATATATCTTAATTTCAGATTTTTTAAAGAAATTGCCCCCTTGAGGCCTTGTTTGATGCCATAGTCCCTTTAATGTTCAGGACTATAAACTGGTAACAAAAGTCAATTTGAAGATGACGGCATGTTTATTTTTTCTTATTATACATGTAAATACAGTGACACAATTTGCCACATGCTGCACGAGTAGATCTAGTAATGCCCGTTCCTGCACACCACACGCCCTCTCCGGCACACACATTTTCTGCACGCATTTGAGTTCGGAACAGTTTGACCTACAAAACAATTAATGCTAATATGTCATCGACAACATACTTTGTTGCTTACATATTATACTGGTAGTTATTTATTATTAAGCTTACAAATTGGAGAGGCATGTTCACTCCGCACAATCTTGTCATAATTAGTATATAGGTAAAAATAAACAGCAAAATATCCAGGTGCTGCATCCGGATCGTTTTTGGGCCCCCACTCCTGATACCTTTCGTGGATGGTCAGTACATACATGTTTTATATTTGTAAATATTCAATGACAAAAGAATATACACCTGTGTAAATTACATTTAAGGAACATTGGTAAATCATTAAATTTACCAAGTTATAAGAACATATCAGAGAATTGGTCTGGTCTTCCTTCCTGCTCCTTTTTAGCAGCACCCAGTACCCTTTTCATCCTAGATCTCGAGCTCAGTCGGAAGAGCACTGGACTGTCAATCCGGGGTCCGTGAGTTCGAGACCCATCTTGTCATAAACCACCGTTACACAATATAACAATTAACCAAATCCTCTTCAAGTAATTAATTTTGACATAAAAATAAAAACTATCGACTACAATTAAGTGTTTTTGTTACCGTTGGGACCAATTTTGTGTAAATGTGGGGCCGTTTTAGACTGGTGCCGGCTTTGACTGGGGCCGGTTTGTCCTGCTAACTTTTTGTGTTATATGAACGTTTGTGTATATACTGAACGTGCGAGAGACCATATACACATGCAGAATTCAGTGATCAACTGTTACAATCTTGGAACATGTAGATATTCAGCACGTAGCCAACAATAAAACGACGTGTTTGACAATTAATCAAAAAACGTTCTGTTTATGATATTCAAATAAACATGTGGTTATGTTGTGATTTTCAATGAATGGAAATTAATCCTTTAACAATAACTGGGGAGGAGTTTTAAATATTAGTGGCAAACCCGGAGCGGTCTATTGTTTCTTATGGGCATTAAACGTTCTTAAAATGGATTTGATTTCATTCATTGTAAAAGAATTAATTCATTCATTGAAAATCACAAACCTTACCACGTGCTAATTTGAATATCACAAACAGTATGCACGTGCTCTTTTGCATGAAATAGTTTAACCACTGAGCACGTGATATTCAAGTGCGACGATCGGATTACATTGCGGATTAATTTGAATATGATTGACATTGGTGGGAGCGTCTACACTCCAAAACTATCAAAATGTATATCAAGAAACAAGTAGGACGCATTGGCTTTACCGTATATACACTTGATTCCATTCACGATGCATCGCTTCTTGGCGCTACCTAAAATAACAATATATCGGGAATATTATGTGAGTGTCGAGTTAAGAGTTAAGTTTAACGTGCGAGACTGAGAAACGTGTTTCGAGCCGAACATGATAAACTTGAATTTTATCCTAATTTCTGTCACTTTTTATGAAAAAAATAAATGCAAAATTCTGCTTAAAAATCGCTATTTGATAAGTTGGTCTTTCCGATATAAGTATTGGTGTTATTTAACAGTACATGGAAACCGGACTATATCATTCCGCGTGCACTTCGACGAGAAGAAAATAGTCCATCGAATTTTTATTGATCAAACATCCTTTGAAACAAGTATTTTATCATTTTGAATGTTTATTACAAATAGCAATTGTTAACAATATATATGTTAACAATATTAATTTCATATGAACTACGAGATTTAGGTTAAAAAGTAGTTCCGATTTATAAATAGCGATCATATAAAAATGAACTACAATATCGATAATATATAGCTCAGGTTTATAAGCCGAGTTGTTATTTCTATCGATTTACATGTTATTTAAGAAATAATTGACCCGTAACCGTTGGTTATTGCGGTAATAACCAACGATTTGGAGTTCCGATGCGTAGGAAATTAAACCACGAGGGCGATAGCCCGATGGTTTTATACCAGTCAATTATTTCGATTCTAACATGATCTTATATAAAATTCGTCTGTATTATTAAAGGTTATGAATGAGAACTATATTAATCTATACTCCGCCCATTTTCCGCAAAGAACATTCACTCGTGCGTTTGTTTTTGTGACGTCATTAAATAACAATACAAAATGACGTCAGCTTTATTGATAAACATTGAGCGAATAACGTCATACTTGTTGATAAATACAGTGAAAATGCTATGCTTACAAGCGCAAACTGAATGGATATATTAGCAAAACGCAAAGTCTTTTCGTGAATTCAAATATAAAATATGTAGTACACAAGTGGTTTTACTGCACTACATAATGCAGAAATGATTTGTTAGTCACAATTTTGCTATCGCGCGTTTAAGCACGTGCATTTTACGGAACTATTTTCAAAACATTAGGCTCCGCCCATGATTTGTTGCAAAATAACCCAGGGTTTATTTCCTTTTTTATCTATGGAAAAATAGCCACGTGCCGTGTTAGAAAATAAGATAAAGTTCGTGTTTATTTATAGCATGAAATATTAACCGATCTTATTTATATCATTCATTATTCTCAGAATTATTAACTCTTTTCCTATTAAATGTTCTAATTTTGAGTTCAATCAAAAAATATTTTTGTATTTTGATCGGTAAGATGTTGATTAGAAACGATTTCTGCAGTTTTATTTTTATGAACATATTTCTGGACTTCTGCCTCAAAATGCAAATGCATTAATTAACGCCCCTAAGAAATATGTTGTATTTAGTTCCCGGATGGTCTGCCATGCATCCACTGAAAATAGAGTCACGTCACCATAGCGTGGGACATTCTACCGATATTTCATTAGCATTTGGAAACAGTCAAATTGTTTTCCTGAATTAGAGGTGGCAACTTTTGAACTTTTGCCTCGAGGCCGTCAGGCCGAGTGCAAAACAGTATATAAATATTGACTTCCTTAATGGTGACAGTGCGTCTTGTCAAACCGAGGCAACACTGTAGCCGAGGTCGACAGTGTTTGTCGAGGGTTGACGAAACGCACTGTCACCCTCATGGAAGTCAATATTTATTTTATTATACCGAACAATCCCGTATCATTTGCGTACCGGGCGACATAGCGGTAGCGGGCAACATTGCCGGGCGACATATCAAAGTGTTGCCCGCTGCAGTTTATATGCATTATAGAGAGAAATAATCAAGTGAGGTATCTAAAATGTTGCCCCCGATGCTGAAGGAAACACAATTTGACTGTTCCCAAATGACTATAAAATATCTGTTTATTTCCTACTTCGATAATAAATAAAAGACAACATATAAATGTTTTATTTTCAATGAAAATAACATACCGATAGTTGTGTCATACAACTACAAAATATAACAACCATTAACCTGGGTCCTGCTTGTTACAGTCAGTGGCTGTCAGTGTTGCTATAAAGTAAGATTGCGCAACGTTCTGCGCAGGTTGCTTTCCGTTGAATAATTATGAGTGCAACGTAACGAAACAAAACCGTGAAACATCACTAAATGTTGCCTGTTGGGAGGAGCTTGTTTCAACAAAGTGGTAAACAGTTAAAAACCCTTAATTATAAATAACAGTGTAAAGAAGGTAATAATCTACAATAAGGCTACTAAGAAACATGTTATACTTTTCATGCATCGTTTGAAATCAGATTCACGTTACTATAGCGTGGGACATTCTACATTAAGGCTCCTAAAGCATGTCGAATATATTGTCCAGATGGTTTGTCATGCATCCACAAAGTTGGAGTCACATCACCATAGCGTGGGACATTCTACATTAAGGCTTATATGAGACAGGATGGTCTGACATGCTTCCATTGATATTAAGGATCCTGTGAAACATGTCGTATATATTTTCCAGATGTTTTGTCATCAGAACGCGCATATTTGCGTAAATACGCAATTCTGAAACCTCTTTTAAGCAATTAAATTATATATGATGACTAACAAAACTTACTTAACATACCCAATAGGCAAAAAACGGCAAACTTGGTGCGTAAAGAGATTGACTGACATGAATACAAAATAACGGATCGATGTGTATGAAACAGCCGAAGATGAATGGTTATGAAATTGTTGTTACGAAATGACAGACACCCATATTATGCGAAGGAGTTTCAGTTGATGTTCTTTTCAACATGAGCTACAACTGTCCAATCGAGATTAACAATTTTTGTTGTCTTTATTTATGTTCAATGATTTCGGAATGATTTTGGTTATGTTAGTGATTATTCCGGGAAAAAATGTTACATAGTCAGAGGCAGGCAAAACGAATTAAAATTGTACAAAAACAAGGGTTACTGACTTGTTTTGCCTTGCACTCATCGAGCATATTTTCATAACATTATTAGCAACATTCCTAGTGCAACCCAAATATGCTGTACCTTAAATTCGGAGGTAATATTTTTATTGTAATATGCCAAATTGTGTGTGGTTTTCAAATAAAAAATAGTCGAGAAAACATTGAAATATTCAGTAATATTTTTTCACATTGGCATAAGATCTTCTAAATAATATCAAAACATCGTCGATTTGAAGTTACATAAAATTCCAGGACAATTACAAAATGGATTGTTTCCAACATCATTAGGCCACAAAAACACGGGACAAAAATTGACAAGAATAATACCATTTATCAGTGTAAATGTTTTGAGGCAATGTTTTATATTCTGTCAACATCGTGTCGACTAATTAGATCTCATCTTGAAAAATTATCATTCTTTACCAAACGAAAATTAAAATATTTTCAGAATTTATCCAGAGTTTAGTTACCTGTGTGTTGAGAATAATATGCAGATTTAGTGTTGTGAACTTGTGACAAAAGAAAATGCTTATGTCTGTGTTAAATTAAAGAAAACCTCACACCATTTGCGTGTTGTGGTTGTTGTACAAAATTCGGAGATGAACTTCGTCTAATACTCAATTATTTGTATTATCATGGGGTAACATAATTTTAAGTACACAAATATTTTTGACAGTACTCAATTATTTAAAGGGACCTGTTCACAGATTGACAACTTTTTGTCACCTATTCCAACAATACAAGGGAGCAAAATACCACTACGGACCTAGAAATATACTGTCAAATCCGTTTCGTTTATTAGTATTCATCAGTTGAAATTGAAAAAGTTATAACGCTTAAAGATGGATTAATTTGCAGTGTTTCTGTTGTTTTCGTTGAAACTGTTGACATCACGTGGAACAATTAATTAAAGTAAATACTTCAGTGTAATAAAGAGAGGTAGGTATTGTCGAGTGGTTAAGGCGATAGCCTTTCAACCCGGAGGTCCCGGGTTCGAACCCAGAAAGGACCAATATTTGTTATTTTCTTTTTTTTTCTAAATACTTTTCTTGTTATTATACTTGATCTATTTTGTTCCGATGCTTAAATATGTCAAGTTAAGACATGTTATGGCATTCTTAAAAAAGTGCAAAAATCTGTGAACAAGTCCCTTTAAAATATGATGGGGTAATACTCAGAATCCTGATCGGTTGCTCTGCTGTCAATGCATCCACAAAACTGGAGTCATATCACCATAGATGGGACATTCTACATTAAGGCTAATATGAAACCGGTTGTATTTAGTTTTCGTATGGTCTGTCATACTTCCATTGAAATAATAGTCACGTCACCATTGATGGGACATTCTACATTAAGGCTAATATGAAACCGGTTGTATTTAGTTTTCGGATGGTCTGTCATGCTTCCATTGAAATCATAGTCACGTCACCATAGCGTGGGACATTCTACATCAATGTCCCTATGAAACATGTCGTATATATTTTCCAGATGGTCTGTCATGCATCCACAAACATGGAGTCATATCATCAAAGAGTGAGGTGAGGCATTCTACATTACTGGCGTGTTTTAAGTACAGTTAATGACACCCTTAACGACAGATGTTGTATAAGTACATGTAGATATAATTATTTGCTTCTTAGCATTTCGTTATTACACAATTTTGTATTTTACTCTATTTTTTATTTTTCTCTGCAGCATAATAATTGACGATGAGTTGTTGAGAGAAAGCGAGAAAAAGCGGTAGAGTGACAGGTGGTGTTTATTTGAAGAAAAAAAAGTTATTTACCGATTCTTGTGGTAGTTGTTGGCGCTTTTGTGGTTATTGACGCGTTGGTAGTTGTTGGCGCCTTGGTGATTGTTGGCGTTTTTGTGGTTATTGGCGTCTTTGTGGTTGTTGGCGTCTTTGTGGTTGTTGGCGCCGTGGTGGTTTTTGGCGTCTGTGTGGTTGTTGGCGCCTTGGTTGTTGTTTGCGCCTTGGTCGTTGTTGGCGCCTTGGTGGTTGTTGGTGCCTGTGTGGTTATTGGCGCTTGTGTGGTTGTTGGCGCCTTTGTGGTTGTCTGAAAAATATCATGGTATCAAGTAAGAATACGTATTATTATTATTGTCATTCTTATTATTATTATTATTATTATTAACATCATTATTATTATTTACATCATCATTATAATAATAATTATAATACCAATTATTATTATTATTATTATTATTATTTTATATTTTGTGATGCATGTACCGGAACTATGATGTTGCACGTTTGGCAGCAGTCAGCGGGGTTTACCAGTGAAGAACAAAGGAAAGGCATACAGCCCGGCGTTGGATCTCCGTACTTGCAGTCTACAAATATATTACAATTCAGAAATAATCTTCGATTCAGAGTTGTTTATCAGCTAATAAACAACGAGTTGGATTTCTGATGCGTAGGAAAAAAAAAAAAACATGAGGGCGTTTATAAACACACATCAGAACGGCAAGTCGCTGTTTATATTCCGATAGACACAACGAAAAGTCGAAGATTAACTCGGTTCCAAAAAATACAGTGCATAGCCTTTCTTCCGGGGCTAACGCTGTTAAGCACCTACAATATTTTCCCCCATGTGTGGGGGGGGGGAGAGCGGCGGGCATACACGGGACTTTAGACTATAGGCAATTCCCGACAGGCGGGAAGTTGACACCCCAAATGATTCCGGGTACCGGGAAATATACTTTGTTCGGATTTAGATACCGGTAATATTGGCCCCCGGGCCATTTTATACTCCAGTTAAGCATACCCCATTGAGGGGATTTAGACAAACATGAGTGGCTCTAGGCTGGGGAATTCCCCAAAATACAATAATCAAATTGCCCTGGGATTGCCAGCCGCTCCCACCCCCCCCCCCAACCCCTGGGGGAAAATAATGATAGGTACATTACCAGTCACGTCATTCATCGATAAATACTGAACGAATGGTGTCGCAATTGGAACTACATTCTGGCGTTTTTTATGGTCGGTTTGACAACGGAAATTTGTTCTTTTTTTAATTAACTACACAGGCGGGTGTTGAACTCACGGCTTTGGAGCCATTCGAAGAAATGACAGTACCCTGCGTTTAACCAACTGCGCTATCATGCTTGGTAAGGAGCCTTCTATTGACTATGGTCATACCAAATGCTCACAATTATGACGTCAAAATGTAAACAGGAAGAGGGCCAAACAAACACAACCCATATTATAAATTGATTTTTATCTCAGAATGCGTACACTCTTTCCCATCATATATCCTGTTTTATCCATTAGTTTGTTCCAGCATTTTTCAGAAATTGCCCCCTTGAGATGACATTGTCCATTTAACGCAAGAAAGTTATATGTGGATTTGCATGAATTGTTCGAACATCGGTCTGTGAACATTAGGCGATGATCCGAATAACCGCCTGGAACTGTTTTTTTTAATGTATCTTTTTTATAGGAGATATGGCAAATTGCCACATTTTCTATGCCACTCAACTGATGAACTGCACATGGGGAAATGGCCTGCCTTGACAGAGGTCTGCGCTCCATGTACGCTTTGTAGGATCATATTTTTCACATACCTGTGATAAGATCTCATTTGTTACATTTTTAAGTGTGATAAATGTGATTTGCCTAAAACAGGGTTTGCGTGAGGACCGCAGACAAATATGATTTCAATGCATATCAAAACTGGATGCGATCACAAACTTCACTAACAATGTGAAGAATAAGATTGTGATGTGTGAAGAATAATATCTCAATGTTCACACCTGTGAAGAATGAGATCCTAGTTTTCACAGATTTGAAAAAATATAATTTGCGAAAAATATGGTCCAGAGTGTTTTTAGTGGAAAATAGGAATTTGGCAATAACGGGTGCTCAACTGTATCCATTGCTGTTACTTCTAACTAAATAAAATTGTTGAGACATTGAATTCTAGCTGAAATAATAAAATATTTCACCGTGCCGTTTGTGCTAATAGTTTTATATGATAAATATGATAAATAAGTGGTCAGTTGCGAAGCTTAGCACAGTCCAGTTGCTTTGAAAAATCTCGATGACCTAAACGACAGTATGTTATCGGTAGAGGTGAAAAAATATTGGTCGATGCATTTGTACAACATGTTTTTAAAATTATGTGTGTCATATGATGAAAGGTTTTTAACAGTCATTGGAACATACTTAAGTTATCTCCAAAATTAATGAAAGTGTCAAATAAGTGTATAATCAAAAGCCAGTAGACCCTTTCAAAAGACCTGAAATATACAGGAAATCTTCCTTCATACAAAACTAAATGTAATTTAAATTGGTTGTTCAGTTGGTAACCACAGTCGAAAACAATATACACATTGTAATTATCATATAGTCAAATTATTTGTCTAGTACGACATTAGGTAAGACCTTAGCAATCAAAAATAACTTCAATTATGCATCCTTAAATATTATATATTACATTGCACGACAAATTGTATTTAACAGTATGTTTGTCAAACTAGCCGAAAGGGCAGTCAGCGGATGAACAGTAATACATTTTACATTAAACATTTTCCAGACTGTTGTACTAATGTTTCTTAACATTTTTAATTCTGCAGGACATAGCATCGTAGATTTTTCTTTTATTCTTATTGAAAAGATACATTACTGGAAACGGCTCTTAAAAATAAACCTATTGCATTTAATGCCTAAGAATTATAGATTCGCAAAGGATGATTTAAAAAGTACTTATCTAAATTTCAGGTACGTAGTTTTGACTGGATTATTTTGCGCATAAGTGTTATGCCGATGATAAATAACCTCAAGCGGTACCTGAGATCCCCGTGTCCTTTGCCGCACAAGAAGCACAGCATGCGCTCTCAACTGTGACGTCATAGCATTTTCGTGCGCTGTCAGCAAGCATTTCCGCGCATGTCTTGCCGTCTTGCACAAAGGCTGGGTCGTCAACACACCCATATGCTGGTGTGAAAAGAATGAGTGAATAATAGAGTGAGTGAGTGACAGAGTTAGTGAGTGATATAGTGAGTGAATGATATTGTGAGTGAGTGATAGAGTGAGTGAGTGATATAGTGAGTGAGTGATAGACTGAGTGCGTGATAGAGTGAGTGAGTGATAGAGTGAGTGAGTGATTGCTTGAGTGAGTGGATGGTATAGTGCGCGAGAGATAGACTGAGTGAGCGATAGTGTGAATTAGTGATAGAGTGAGTGAAGGAGTCAGCAAGTGAGTGAAATAGTGAGTGAGTGATAGGTTTAGTCATTGAATGAGCGAGTGATATAGTGAGTAAGTGAATGAGTTATTATGAGTGAGTGAGTGCATGATATCGTGAGACAGTGAAGGTGTGAGTGATTGATAGAATGAGTAAGTGATAGAGTGAGCGACTGAGTGAGTGGCAGAGTGATGGCGTGAGCGAGTGAAGGTGGTTACTACTTATTTGTCCTTTATGTAAACTTTATACACTATGTGTATGAATTATATTATCAAAGATATTATGTGAACCATTGCTAACAGTTATGTCCTCTGTTGACGTGTTGACGTTGTCAGTGTTTTTTCTTTCTAGTGAAATGTGATTTAACCTTTGTATGAAGTTAGTCTATGTAGGTTTTTACTTAGTGCTGTATAGCTTTTTTCTAACTTCAGAAATGTGGAAAAGATCCTTAAGTATATTTTGATACTCAAGTATAAATCATCGGAAGTAAACTGTATTGACAAACAAAAAGAGTACCGCAATGATAGACCCCTTTTTGTAAAGCTTTCCAGCCAGCAATCCTATTTGGGCCCAATCGGGGCTGTATCTGGGCAGATATACGATATGGGCCCCATGTGGGCCTACATTATATTTTTCTGCCCATATGAGGCCCATACCGAGCCCAGTAATGAAACCCATATAGGTCCGTAGCAAGTAGGCTCATATTGGTATAAGCAAGCCATCCCATGCGAGCCCGATATTGGCTTTACCTGGGCTGATATAGCACTTGGGCCCCATGTGGGACCCATTGCATTTTCTTGTTCATGTCAGACTCAGGTGGGTCCCAGGCAAGCACATCCATAAGGGCCCCAGCAAGAAAGAACACGATGGTCCTCAACAAGCAAGCACATATGGGTTCCATCAAAAGACCTCATATTGGTCTCCCGCAAGCAAGTCGATATGGTTCCAAGCAAGAACGCCCATGTTGATTCTCAACAAGCAAGTGGGTCACCAACTTGAGTTTCATTCAGGTTTTCCCATCAAGATTGGATCCCATCTGTGTTTACCCATTAAGCCCCCATGTTGAACCACATCAGTCCAATGTTAGTCCCATATTGTAACCCATGCCAAGCCCGGTTGCACTTCACGTGTGGGAAATGTGAATTTCACGATCATTCCCGACCTCATAATTTTTTGACAAAATAACGTTATACATTAAAATAAATGACGAATTTCAAACCTGTTGAAACTAAGAAAATCCCTGTCAGCAACCACTTGAATGCCGATCGAATCTGTAAGTATAGCATGTGATAATTAATAAGTTTGGTTTGTTGAATACAGAGAGACATTTTGCTTAAGATAAAGAAACTGTTTTAGTCCAAAAATAGTAAGCAGAGCGACATGCTCTGAACAGCACTTCTAACCCGAAACTTACATACATCTCAATAAAATGGTTATTTGTATTTGTAATTTGATAAAATTAAGACAGCGATTAAATCAATGACACAGACAATCACCTGTACATTTTTATTTGGTATCTCGCAAAGTTTTGTTTACTGTTAACACAATTTAATATTAACCCTAAAAATAAATCATTAGGATTATGATGATGAGGATGTGGTTGTTGTTGTTGATTATTATTATGATGACGATGATGAAGGTGATTTTGATCATGCAGATGCTGCTAAGGCTGCTGCTGCTGATGATGATGATCATGATGGCGATGGTGATAATGATGAAGATTCTGACGATTGTTATACTAATCATGTTAACGTGGAATAGCTTGCACACAATGACCTGTCACTCGTAAGTGAGTGAGTGAATGAGTGAGTGACCGAGCCAACAAACAAACAAACAAACAAATAAATGAATAAATAAATAAACAAACAAACAAATAAATTAATTAATAAATAAATATATAAATAAAAGTAAATAAATAAATAAAACGTGATACTTACACCCTCCATGTCTATATACTTGCACGTTTGTCCTTTTTTTAATATTAACAATTTATACGCGCATATTAACGACAAAACGTGCTACATCAGCATATATATTTGAATGATAAGCCAATTAGAACACTTTTCTGAACAGAATCCAATTTTTACAGGCATATTATTTGTCTGTACCATTAACACAGTGTAGTAATCACCATGTAGGAAACCATTCTTTTAGCGCAAAAGCAACACGCACCATTAAAGACTCGGTCATAACAGAGTTGCACCGACCTTTCGGCGAGCTTAGCCCGAGATTTATGTCAAATATGTGCGGTGCCGGCTTTCGTGAGTTTTTCTCGTCCGAAATGTCGCCGCAACAACCGCAACAACCGCAGCAGACATTAGCGCAAGAGCCTAAGTTGTTGCGGCGGCCTTGCGCCAAATAGCCATCATGCAGGCACCGTGAGGACATCATGCGAACATAGTGCAGTCAACCAACGGCACCCCACGCTATTGCCTGCCAGAAGCCGCACGGTACTCGTGCGGACGACGTGCGGACGTCGTACAACTTCCTTGCGTAGTACTTACGTACTTAATTGCGGTAAAAGCACGCGCAAAACTTTCACCTTAACGCAAGTCAAGCTTTTGTATTGTGCCTAGTTGGTTTGGTAATTGGTCACATGCCAGAAATAAAGGACCTCGTGCTGATAATAAGAGTTCTCTCCTGCTGTCGCAGCTGGAGTTTCACTTTGTTTAAATTGTATAAATAACCGAGATTATGTGCATACTTTTAACACAGTACTGACATTTTCCGTGTTATCTTTTTATTTCACTTGTGTTACAATCCTAAATATTTTTGTTTAATTTTCGGATGGTCTGTCATGCTTCCATTAAAATTATAGTCACGTCACTATAGCGTGGGACATTCTTCATTAATATCCCTATAAAACATGTCGTATATATTTTCCAGATGGTCTGTCATGCATCCACCAACATGGAGTCATATCTAATAGCGTGAGGTGAGGCATTCTACATTACTGGCGTTTTTTAAGTACAGTTAATGACTATCTTAACGACAGATGTTGTATAAGTACATGTAGATATAATTATTTGCTTCTTAACATTTCGTTATTACACAATTTTGTATTTTACTATCTTTTTTATCTTATTCTGCAGCATAATAATTCACAATGAGTTGTTGAGAGAGAGTGGTAAAGTGACAGGTGGTGTTTATTTGAAAAAAATAAATAATTTACCGATTCTTGTGGTAGTTGTTGGCGCCTTTGTGGTTATTGACGCCTTGGTAATTGCTGGCGCCTTGGTGATTGTTGGCGTTTTTGTGGTTGTTGGCGACTTTGTGGTTGTTTGCGTCTTTGTGGTTGTTGGCGCCTTGGTGGTTGTTGGCGCCGGTTTGGTTGTTGGCGCTTGGGTGGTTGTTGGCGCCGTGGTAGTTGTTGGCGCCTTGGATGTTGTTGGCGCCTGTGTGGTTATTGGCGCTTGTGTGGTTGTAGGCGCCTTTGTGGTTGTCTGAAAAAGATCATGGTATCAAGTAAGAATACGTATTATTATTATTGTCATTATTATTATTATTATTATTATTATTATTATTATTAACATCATTATTATTATTATTAACATCAAAATCATTATAATAATAATAATAATGATTATTATTTTTTATTATTATCATCATTATTAGTATTATTATTATTAATGCTCTTTCAGTCTGTTGCATAACAAACACGCCGAGTTGTTATATGTAGTACGCATGTACCGGAACTATGATGTTGCACGTTTGGCAGCAGTCAGCCGGGTTTACCAGTGAAGAACAAAGGAAAGGCCTACAGCCCGTCGTTGGATCTCCGTACTTGCAGTCTACAAATATATTACAATTAAGAAATAATCTTCGATTTAGAGTTGTTTATCAGCAAATACACGAGTTGGATTTCTGATGCGTTGGAATAAAACCATGATGGCGTTTATAAACACACATCAGAACGGCAAATCGTTGTTTATATTCCGTAGACAACGCAAAGACGAAGATTATCTCGGTTCTAACAAATACAGCTTTGCAATTATTATGGGAACTACATTTTATTATGCAAAGCCTTTCTTCCCGGGCTAACGCTGTTATGCTATGCACCTAAAATATTTTCCCCCATGGGGGGGGGGAGAGCGGCGGGCATATACGGGACTTTAAATTAGATCCCTAAAAATACAATAAGCAAATTTCACTGGGGTTCCTCGCCCCCCCCCCCCCCCCGAGGGGAAATATTGATAGGTGCATTACCAGGCACGTCATTCACCGCTAAATACTGAACAAATGGCGTCACAATTGGAACTACATTCTGGTGCTGTTTATGGTCGGTTTGACAAAAAAAAAAAAAATTATAATCACAGGCGGGTATTGAACTCACGACTTTGGAGCCATTCGAAGAAATGACAGTACTCTGCGTTTAACCAACTGCGCTATCATGCTTGGTAAGGAGCCTTCTGTTGACTATGGTCATACCAAATGCTCACAATTATGACGTCAAAATGTAAACAGGAAGAAGGCCAAACAAACACAACCCATATTATAAATTGCTTTTTATCTCAGAATGCGTAAACTCTTTTCCCATTATATATATCCTGTTTTATCCATAAGTTTATGCCAGTATTTTTTAAGAAATTGCCCCCTTCAGACCCTTTTCGATGGCATTGTCCGTTTAACGCAAGAAAGTTATATGTCGATTTGCATGAATTTGTTCGAACATCGGTCTATGAACATTTGGCGGTGATCCGAATAACCGCGTGGAATTGTTAATGTATCTTTTTTTATACGAGATATGGTAAATTGCAACATTTGGCTATGCCATTCAACTGATGCACAGCACATGGGGGAATGGTCTGCCTTGACAGAGGTCTGCGCTCCATGTACGCTTTGTAGGATCATATTTTTCACAGATCATAATTTTCACATACCTGTGATAAGATCTCATTTGTTACATTTTGAAGTGTGATAAATGTGATTTGCCTAAAAGGGTATGCGTGAGGACCGCATACGATTATGATTTCAGTGCATATCAAAACTGGATGCGATCACACAGTTCACTGACAATGTGAAGAATACGATTGTGATGTGTGAAGAATAATATCTCAATTTTCACACCTTTGAAGAATGAGATCCTAGTTTTCACAGATTTGAAAAAAAAAAATTGCGAAAAATATGGTCCAGAGTGGTTTCTAGTGGAAAATAGGAATTTTACAATAACGGGTGTTCAACAGTGTCAATTGCTGTTACTTCTAACTAAATAAAGGAGTTGAGAAATTGAATTCTAGCTGAACTAAATAAAAATTTCACCGTACCGTTCGTGCTATTGGTTTTCTATGATAAATATGATAAATAAGTGGTCAGTTACGAAGCTGAGCACAGTCCAGTTGCTATAAAAAAATCTTGATAATCTTAAAGACAGTATGTTATCGGTACAGATGAAAAGAAATTGGTCGTTGCATTTGTATAACATGTTTTTAAAATTATGTGTGTCATATGATGAAAGGTTCTTAACAATTATTGGAATCTACTTAAGTTATCTCCAAAATTAATGAAAGTGTCAAATAAGTGTATAATCACAAGCCATTAGTCTCTTTCAAAATACCTAAAATATACAGGATATCTTCCTTCATACAAAACTTAATGTTATAGAAATGGTTGTTCGGTTGGTAAGCACAATCGAAAACAATATACACATTGTAATTATCATATAGTCAAATTATTTTTCTAGTACTACATTCGGTAAACCCTTAGCTATCACAAATAACTAGCCAAAAGGGCAGTCAGAGGATGAACAGTAATAAATTTTACATTAAATATTTTCCAGACTGTTGTACTAATGTTTCTTAACATTTATAATTCTGCAGGACATAGCATCATAGATTTTTCTTTTATTCTTGTTAAAAAGATACAACATAACTGGAAACGGCTCTTAAAAATAAACCTATTGCATTTAATGCCTAAGGACTATAGATCCGCAAAGGATGATTTCAAAAGTACTTATCTAAATTTCAGGTACGTAGTTTTGACTGGATTATTTTATGCATAAGTGTTATGCCGATGATAAATAGCCGGAAGTGGTACCTGAGATCCCCGTGTCCTTTGCAGCACAAGAAGCACAGCATGCGCTCTCAACTGTGACGTCATAGCATTTTCGTGCGCTGTCAACAAGCATTTCCGCGCATGTCTTGCCGTCTTGCACAAAGGCTGGGTCGTCTACACACCCATATGCTGTTGTGAAAAGAATGAGTGAATAATAGAGTGAGTGAGTGACAGAGTTAGTGAGTAATATAGTGAGTGAGTGATATAGTGAGTGAGTGATAGAGTGAATGAGTGATATTGTGAATGAGTGATATAGTGAGTGATAGCTTGAGTGTGTGATAGACTGAGTGGGTGATAGAGTGAGTGAGTGATAGAGTGAGTGAGCGATAGCGTAAGTGAGTGGGTGGTATAGTGCGCGAGTGATAGAGTGAGTGAGCGATAGCGTGAGTTAGTGATAGAGTGAGTGAAGGAGTCAGCGATTGAGTGATATAGTGAGTGAATGATAGGGTGAGTCAATGAATGAGCGAGTGATTGAGCGAGTGAGCGAATGAGTTAGAATCAGAGTGAGTGAGTGCATGATATCGTGAGTGAGTGAGGGTGTGAGTGATTGAAAGAATGAGTAAGTGATAGAGTTAGCGAGTGAGTGAGTGGAAGAGTGATGGAGTGAGTGAGTGAAGGTGGTTAATACTTATTTGTTCTTTATGTTAACTTTATACACTATGTGTATGCATTATATTATCAAAAATATTATGTTAACCATTGCTTATAGTTATGTCCTCTGTTTACGTTTTGACGTTGTCAGTTTTTTCTTTCTAGTGAACTGTGATTTTAAATTGTGTTTGAAGTTAGTCTATGTAGGTTAATTTTTGCTGTATAAGTTTTTTTCAAACTTCACAAATGTGGAAAAGAGCCTCTAATATATTTCGATACTCAAGTATAAATCATCGGAAGTAAACTACATTGACAAACAAAAAGAGTATCGCAATGATAGACCCCTTTCTGTAAAGCTTTCCAGCAAGCAATCCTATTTGGAGCCAATCGGGGCTGTATCTGGGCAGATATACGATATGGGCACCATGTGGGGCCTACATTATATTTTTCTGCCCATATGTGGCCCATATCGAGCCCAGTAATGAAGCCAATATAGGTCCGTAGCAAGTAGGCTCATATGGGTATAAGCAAGCCATCCCATGCGAACCCGATATTGGCTTTACCTGGGCTGATATAGCACTTGGGCCCCATGTGGGACCCATATGCATTTTCTTGTTCATGTCAGACTCAGGTGGGTCCCAGGCAAGCACATCCATAAGGGCCCCAGCAAGAAATAACACGATGGTCCTCAACAAGCAAGCACATATGGGTTCCATCAAAAGAGCTCATATAGGTCTCCCGAAAGCAAGTCCATATAGTTCCAAGCAAGAACGCCCATGTTGATTCTCAACAAGCAAGTGGGTCACCAACTTGAGTTTCATTCAGGTTTTCCCATCAAGATTGGATCCCATCTGTGTTTACCCATTAAGGCCCCATGTTCAATCACATCAATCCAATGTTAGTCCCATATTGTAACCAATACACTGAACAGCACTTCTAACCCGAAACTTACATACAGCTCAATAAAATGGTTATTTGTATTTGTAATTTGATAAAATTATGACAGCGATTAAATCAATGACACAGACAATCACCTGTTCATTTTTATTTGGTATCTCGCAAAGTTTATTTTACTGTTAACACAATTTAATATTAACCCTAAAAATAAATCATTGGGATTATGATGATGAGGATGTGGTTGTTGTTGTTGATTATTATTATGATGACGATGATGAAGGTGATTTTGATCATGCAGATGTTGCTAAAGCTGCTGCTGATGATGATGATGATCATGATGACGATGGTGATAATGATGAAGATTCTGGCGATTGTTATACTAATCATGTTAAGGTGGAATAGCTTGCACACAATGACCTGTCACTCGTAAGTGAGCGAGCAAATGAGTGAGTGACCGAGCCAACAAACAAACAAACAAACAAACAAACAAACAAACAAATAAATAAATAAATAAATAAATAAATAAATAAATAAATAAATAAATAAATAAATAAATAAATAAATAAATAAATAAATAAATAAATAAACAAGCAAGCAAACAAACAAACAAACAAACAAATAAATAAATAAATAAATAAATAAATAAATAAATAAATAAATAAATAAATAAATAAATAAATAAATAAATAAATAAATAGATAAATAAAAATAAATAAATAAACAAAACGTTGTACTTACACCCTCCATGTCTATATACTTCCAAGTTTGTCAAGTATTTCCTTTTTTTAATATCAACTATTTATACGCGCATATTAACGACAAAACGTGCTACATCAGCATATATATATGAATGATAAGCCAATTAGAACACTTTTCTGAACAGAATCCAATTTTTACAGGCATATTATTTGTCTGTACCATTAACACATTGTAGTAATCACCATGTAGGAAACCATTCTTTTAGCGCAAAAGCAACACGCACCATTAAAGACTCGGTCATAACAGAGTTGCACCGACCTTACGGCGAGCTTAGGGCGAGATTTATGTCAAATATGAGTTTTTCTCGTCCGAAATGTCGCCGCAACAACCGCAGCAGACATTAGCGCAAGAGCCTAAGTTGTTGCGGCGGCCTTGCGCCAATCACCCATCATGCAGGCACCGCGAGGACATCATGCGAACATAGTGCAGTCAACCAACGGCACCCCACGCTATTGCCTGCCAGAATCCGCACGGTGCACGTGCGGACGACGTGCGGACGTCGTAACACTTCCTTGCGTAGTACTTACGTACTTAATTGCGATAAAAGCACGCGCAAAACTTTCACCTTAACGCAAGTCAAGCTTTTGTATTGTGCCTAGTTGTTTTGGTAATTGGTCACTTGCCATATATAAAGGACCTCGTGCTGATAATAAGAGTTCTCTCCTGCTGTCGCAGCTTGAGTTTCACTTTGTTTAAATTGTATAAATGACCGAGATTATGAGCATACTTTTAACACAGTACTGACATTTTCGTAAAGGTCGTACATTACACCATTATATGTAGAGTCTTTAAGAAAAAAAACACCAAGGATACACGATTTTTTTAATTACGTGAATTGTAATAAAATTAAATGAGTATTCATTTTATTAGTGCTTCATCTGAATTATAATGATATGAGATTAACATTTATTTTCATTTATATGAATTGTGCATAATAGACGAGTTTCACATTCCCATTGTTAGCGGTTATCACGACACAATAATTTATCGCCGAAAACGAGGCTGGCGATGTATTGATAGTTGTTAATACTGGTTGCATTTACAGTTTATTACTTTTAAAATGTTATAAATTTTCACTTAGTTTACTTCTTAATGAAGAGAAATGGCATGGTGCATAATATAATTATGATATTTTGTAAGAGAGTGTCAGTTTAATAAGTATATCGTCGCCAAAAATGAAAACAAAATGCAATTTAGTCGTCGTACTTTCTCTGAGACTGACAGACTTCGTACTGTTCAAATCTGGTCTCAATTATAAGATCATAAACTTGTATAAACACATGACCATTATTATGTAACCACAATGTATATATATAGGTCCTAATTTTAAAATAACATGTAGCACAATTACGTAATCAAAGTGCATACTAATTAGTGAAGTAATACACTGGTCGTTGTCTCGGCATCTATGCCACTGACCTCATGAATCTATTTGATAAAATAATGTTATTAATTAGTTGAATTCATATTGGCCTTGTTATTGGACTGAAGACAGCCGTATTGGCCTGAATTCAATTAATTCAATTGACAATTTTATTAATCAACTTTATAATAGTATGCAGCTTATTTTGGTTTTAATATTATCAAAACTATTGTTTCGATATAAATAGAAATAGTATGCAGCATCTTTCAGTTTTAATAGTACAAGTTAGATCTATCATAACTATTGATTCGATAGGCGATATAAATAATAGAATGTAACAACGCCAGTATAAATTATTCACTATGTTTTTATTCTTTTAACTGGGTATTGTGAAATATAACACAAAACAGTACATAAAATAATTGCTAAAATTATTGTTATCGAGAAAGTCGCAAAAGGTTTAACACCACCAATAGATATGCACTGTTCTCCGACCGAGTCTTGGTAAACCTGTCAGTATTCACCAACACATTCTTTAACCATTCTTAGACTTAAGAATATAGAATAGACTTACTCCAGAAAATATCTTCAAGGCTAACTCACCAACGCATTTTGTTTAGGAATATTCTTTAAAAGTCCAAGTATGCTCCAGCGTATGCTTAAGACATTATTGAAAAGTTAAAGACGACGACTGCATGTGAAAGAACATATAACATACTTAGTTACTAAGAACAATTTTCAAATTCCTTACGTTTAGCCTTCCACCAGCCTCTTTTCATCTGAATCCTCATTTGGTCTAATTACCCCAAAACTGTCAGTTAGATAATAAGCAGATATGGTTGAGTGCAGGATGCATATGATTTGTAAAATACAGTTTAAATGATAAGTGTTGGTATCATTTTAAAGGTATATATGTAGGCAATAAGAAAAACGGCTGTTTTTGTGCACTTCGTTAAACTAGTGGTTCCCAGCTTCATAATTTTTGGCGCATGTATTCATGCGCAAAATGGCAGCCTCCATGCCCGTCAAAACCGGTGTGTGTTTTCTAAAGTAAATATTTTGAGTTACAACGCATATAATTTTTTGACATGCTGTTTTTTCAAAAGGTTATGTCCTCATCTTTCCAACAATGTATGGTGATATATTGGAAAGTAGCTCGGTCATGGTGAAAAGTGAGATCACATTTTGAATATTTTATATGTAACAAAGAAGGAATTTATTTGCGCATGCGTAACCACTTGTCAGTGTGAAGATGCTGTCGGCGAGTTGACAGAGCAAACGCTCAGCTAACTCGCCGATTCCCTTCCCTTTCTGAGGTTCATCCAGCCATTCAATTTTAATCCAAATATTAACAAATAATGTCATCATGTGAAAATATATAAACACACGCTAAATTGAAGAATATGTCAAGGGAAGTAAATGTGTGTTTTCGTGGTCGATGCCGCCTGGATTTCATGATTCGTCACTCGGTATATTTGGTCCAACACATTAATAAGTACGAATGATGCCCTTGCTCACTTTATTTTGTGGGAGTGCTACATGTAGAAACTTTCAGTAAAAATACAAAGCGCAAAGTTAACTATCTAAGCGTTTTCGAAATGGCGTCAAAAACTTGCCATCTGGTATAAGGCCGAGCTAATCCTGAATCCTAATTGTCTGAATCTCGTATTGACCGCATTTTTCCATATTGGCCGAGTTTTTTCCGTATAGGCCGAGTTTTGAAATTTATTGGCGAGGTTAACATCGTATCAAGCGAACAAACTGACCAGATTCTCGTTCAATATTATAAAGTTAATTAATAGCAAGTGAAATAACTATCATTTAAAATAAAAAATATCTTTATTTAAGACAAAAATTTAATTTTATTGGCAATTATCCTGATCTTATTTGCTTGAACTCATGATAGTTTATAAATGCAATGTACATGTGTTTGTACAAAGTTTAAAGACAAATAACCATAATTAACACTGCTTTTTAACGTTTTGATATTAAATAATGATGTTTTATTTCTCAGTCATATTTTTTATTTGTTTTGGATCACTATCATAAGAGAGTACAATGGAAAACGTCTTTGATCAAATCTATTTAACTCGCTAGAATTCTTAAGTTTTTTCACTCAAATGAATACAAAGCATACTCCAGGATATCACTTTCTTGCTCATACTGCATGACAATACTACTGCTACTACTACTACTACTACTGTTACTACTACTACTACTACTACTACTACTACTACTACTACTACTAATAATAATAATAATAATAATAATAATAATAATAAAAATAATAATAATAATAATAATAATAATAATGTAATTTGTAACTGTCAAGCTGTATATAATTACCCCAACCGACACTGAATCCGGAATAAACGAAGTGCTTCTGTTAATTAAATATTAATTAATTAATTATTAATTATGTAAACTGCAATAAATTCAGCAATTACAGACTTATTTCAATCATTTAAAAATTCAGATCTGAATATGAAGTAACATAATCATGATGTCAAACATAGGTTCTTTAGCAGGTTTGGCTATGTTGTGATTGTTAAATTATTTGCATTAAAATTTAAGTAATCGTAACATATCCACGTATACATAATTTAGTGAATAAAATGGAGACAAGTTTTAAAAAAAACAGTTTATAAGTTTATTCTACATTTTCTCCACTGAACTTTATTTTTCTGTATGGACAATTACAGCAAATACATCGTCAGCCTCGTTCTCGATTCACTTTATCAAAGGAGACAACTCCTACAGTACTCTATAACGGGAATGTGAACAGGGTCTAATCTGAGCCAAGTGTGAGGTTCGACCACCCGTTTTGCATTGACCATTCTAAGGCGGTGAACCCAGTTGTATTCATATTTGTGGTTATATTTGTGTACCTGTTATTGTTAGGTACTGTGCTGTATTTGGCAATTGGTCACCGGCCTTTACTGAAGGTCATTGTGTTGTGATAAGAGGTCTCTCCTGTTGGTCACCGGCCTTTACTGAAGGTCATTGTGTTGTGATAAGAGGTCTCTCCTGTTGGTCACCGGCCTTTACTGAAGGTCATTGTGTTGTGATAAGAGGTCTCTCCTGTTGGTCACCGGCCTTTACTGAAGGTCATTGTGTTGTGTTAAGACGTCTCTCCTGTTGGTCACCGGTCTTTCCTGAAGGTCATTGTGTTGTGATAAGACGTCTCTCCTGCTGGTCACCGGCCTTTACTGAAGGTCATTGTGTTGTGATAAGACGTCTCTCCTGCTGGTCACCGGCCTTTACTGAAGGTCATTGTGTTGTGATAAGACGTCTCTCCTGCTCAAGCAGCTGCAGTTTCACACGGTATTTATCCTACTACTGCATCCAAATCGATCGGATAACAACCCATCGTATAAAATTTAGCTTTATTCGATCGCTATTTTAGCACGTTTATTCGATCGTTATTTTTAGAACGCTATGTATATGTGACGTCATACCAAATGATGACGTTTTTAGTAAACAAAATCCCAGTGTTCAAATGGGAAACCAACGTTTTTTGTTGTTTTTTTTTGCATATTTTCACGCCGTGTACATGATTTATAGGCACAGCATAATATGATAAATAAAATATTATGTTAGTGTTGGATAAAGATCAAGTTTATCATGCTCAGCTTGAAACATGCTAGCACAAGGCAAGCCTTGCGCTAGGGCTCCAACGGCTCGAAACATTTCTTTGAGTCTGATGGCCGGGTCACAATTTCGAAGTTCGGGTAATTTCGGGTCGGGTATTAAACAATTTAATTCTAAAAAAAATGTTAAACTATATTTACAGACCTTATTCTTTACTGCATTACATGTCAGACAAGTCAGATATAAAGATTTTTCTAATTATGACTGAATACTGTACAGAAAATAATCTTTATTTAGTATTTACCACATTCTTCATAATAAATGTTAGTCATTAATGACAAAAATGTCCTTAAAACATTCACTGGCTAGAAAAATAAACAAGTACAATAAAAATGGAACTTTCAAACAGGAACAAAGCTTCCCTTCTTTCAGAGATGGGGATACATCTTAAGGGAATGGCAATGTTATGTTATCACAAACTTGTCTAACAAAACTTTAACAAGCTGCGTGTACAATGGTTGTATGTAGCTCATATGATCAAATTATTATGATATAGAAACTCGAGTTTTGTACGACCACATAATCATATTACAGTAGAACCTGTCTAAACCGAACGGCATCGGGACCGGTCCGATCGTTCGGTTTTCAGAGGTGTTCGGTTTACCCAGGTTTTTTATTAAATGTCATTTTCCTTAAAACATATACAATTTATTTCATCTGTTAATTCGAGTATATAAGAAGAAAACAACATGTAAATGTTTACACTTCTATCATTGTTTATTATTTTTATTATCTCCGAGTAAAATGTATATAAGAACATACATCGACACTCAAATTATCACTCAAACAATTTCATGTTTTCAACGTACAACTTATTGACCTCTGTTTAAAGAAATCACCAATTGCTGATTGTAGGGAAACAATTAAATTTTACACTGCACGTGCGTAAATTTCAGCATGAAACACGATCGATTATTCTGTTTGTCACCGACTAGCTGATCGCTAATTGCACCACTGCCCCGTTATCACCATGACGATTATGCTTGTTGTGTGTAATTGTGTCACCAATAATATGGTTTACGCCTCTGTGGTATCACGAAGTGACACCTGACAGGATATACCGTTCGGTTTATTCAGGTTTTTTAAGGTTGAATGAGATCAAATTTTGATAAAATCGTTCGGTATTCGGTTTGGATAGGGTTCGGTTTATTTTTATATTTTTTTTGATATTTAAAATAAGAAGGAAAGAAATCGGGACCGACACAGCCGTTCGGTATTGGCAGGGATTGGGTTTTCACAAGGTTCGGTTTGGACAGGTCTCAATGTATATATATCCCGGAATAAATGTTACTGCGTTTGTTTAATCGATCAACAAGTTACCAGTGATCTTCTCTTTTGTAAAATAGCGCCACGACCAGGTTCCGTTCACGAAATCTTTTGCCCGGATTCGCGGGTATTTTGACCCGCAAATACATTTTTTTCGGGTACCCGTTGGAGTCCTACCTCGCGCTGCCATGTTTCTCAGCCTCGCATGATAAACTTGATCTTTATCCAATACTCACTTAATATTCTATATATATTCAAAACATACTTGTTTTAAAAGATATGTTATTTGACCAAATTGAAGGACCTATGAAAGCAAGTCGTCAATAACAGGAAAGTTAATGCTACATGAAGATAGACTTGGTCAATACAATGTTTGTAATCCAAGTAAAAGCGTTTTCTACGATCTGGCCGACATATGCGTAAAATTTACGTAGAATATTTATGTCCAGATGAGTTAATGACAAATACTCTTCTGTCAAATTCCAAGCAATAATTTTAACCCTTAGAGAAAATATAATTATATATTATTTAGTAAAATATATAATTATTTTAAAATATAAGATTTATGTCACTTCAATTAACTGACCCTGTTTCTTAATTTTAGCAATTCCATTTCATGTGTATATCTGAACGCATTTATTTCCTTTCACTTAATCAAGGCTGTGGGTACCTTCGTGTTACATAAATGTCGCCTACGGAGCGGGAGGTCGAAGGTTCAAGTCCTACACTGGGCGAGTTCTGATATGGCCGGTTGCCTGCACAGCAGCTAGTTAAATCAAGGGGTACCGATTGCATTCCTGCTAAGCGCCCGGCATATAGGATAGGAATCGGGAGTAAAGATGTTCATCAGTAAAGGTGTCTCATAAGTCAAAACTGGCTGACCCTTAATCGCGAGGGGTGACAATATAATAAACAAACACTTTACTTTACTTTACTTTTAAATGGTTAGCAAAAATGTTATTATTATTTGTTGGCTCCGTTTGAAATTATAAATACAGCAAATTTAGTAAATATTAATTAAGGTTTGAAATTAATTTTGGTTGCATCCATGCGGTTATGAACACAATGGTCAAACTGGCAATTCCATGATGCGCGCTAGCGTTCATAATCCCATGGACGCAACCAAACTTAATGTTAAGCATTATATTGACACCATATTTGGGATTATGTATAACATTTCTTTATATGTTTTATCGAACATGCATTTTATTGCCAGTCTAAGATAAATAACTCGCGCAACAGTTTTCTGATCAGATAAAGTACAAACCCGTGTAACCGAATAATGTTCGACACATGAAATTTAACGTGAACCTGACACTTTTATTGTCCATTCATTAAATATTTGAGAAAAAAAATAATTTTTATAACATTTAATCAAACGTTAACAATAAATGCAAGAAAGATTAACATTTAACTATAGAATCCAGCTTAGTTCATTAACATCTTAATTCATGTTAATATGAATGATATATGTAAATAAACCCAACAACAAAAACATAATCACTGTAAATCTCTAAATGATAATATTAGAAAGTTCATAAAATGTAATCAGCAGAACACAAACTAAGCTATTCCGTAGTATCATAAAGTTAGGTTTCCAGCAGAAACCCACCAGCATTTCTCATTTGCTTATGTTAAATGCGCAATTTGTGATGGCTGCACCGTTAACGAACCTCAAGTGTGCGATAGTTTTGTCTTGTGTTGAATAATCTGTGATGACGGTATAATGATATTTACAGATGTCAATTACGATGTTGTTTCATCGAAGACGTGCTTTGAAGCGGCGTGTAGCTAACATTTCTAACCTCTGCAGGGCATGACAATGCAGAACTCATCATGATTTTTTGGCCAGTGGACCAACCCCTGATGTATGACCGCAGAGAAGAGGCTTCATTGCAATGACTCAACGTAAACATGATCTGCCTGTCTTTAAAGGGACCTGTTCACAGATTGCCAAATTGACGATTTTCAGATTTGTTGTGATATATCATAAAAAAAGAAAAATACAGCACGTATTATACAAGCAAAATGACCCCACTGAGCAGGAAATATATTGGAGATATTGAGTTGTTTACGAAAAATCATATTTGAAACAGATCAAATTATAAAGAGTTTCTAACGCTTTTCCTCGGTATTTTGGATAACTCGTGTATCACTTACACAGCATTAAAAATATATGTATATATTCTTAAGTCAGGATGGCCGAGTGGTTAAGGCGCTATTTTGTTTTGATCCCGACGGTCGCATGTTCTAGTCCCGGCGAGAGCAAATGTTTTACTTCTTTTCTTTCTTAATATAATATTTGCTTTTGTTAGTCTAGATACATGTACTTACTTTTTGCAATTAAGATGTTTAAGACCATTTTTTTAAATTTAAATCTGTAAACAAGTCCATACATCGTTTATCCTATCGAGAGCACTTGCTTTGAAAAGCACTATTGCTTGTGGATCCAATTTTTCTAAGTTTGATAATTTTTAATAGGCTTAATTTTGTTTTTCACTGATTTATCATGCGCCTTAAACTCCAAAGGATTCAGGATATCCTTCAATCTTCTCTAAGTCACCCTCGGACACAATGTCCTTGTGTTTAGGGGGAGCTGACAGGTCATCGGCAGTTCTGTGCTTCACAAACCCATCCAGGGTGTGGTTGGTACTTGCGCACAACTTGTCACGAACAATATAAATGTCTCTTTTCATTTAATGTAAGTAGCCAGCGAGCGTCAGGCCACAGGCAGTTAGCAGAGTGAGAGATACAATATTGCATAGCAAAATATGACAGCAGGTGGCGCTTGTTCGTTTTCCGTAATTTTAATAATCATTACTTGTCGGAGGAAATTGCCGAAAATATCTGATTTAATTGTCAGCTAAAATCATAGTTTCTTCATTTTATTACACATTTTCAGTTGAATTTAAAGGGATACTACCAGTGCACAGTCTCGAATTGGAAACGATAGTGCATGCATAATAATTAACCAATATAGGTAAAATATAAATTAAATCAATTTACAAAGGGACTCAACTCATTTGAAACATATATTTCGTCATGTACTGTATATTTTCGTTATCTCCCTTTTCATCTACGAACGTTAACATTGTTTTTACGCTAAGTTATATTGCTTATTGCTTAATGCTTGTTTGCAAATTAAATTCGTCTTCTGAGTTAAATGGTTCAAACGCGTTTGTTTCGCATTGATATAAATAGTCCACACATTATTGTTTCATTGGGTTTCAACTGTCAGCTACCAACTATATGCCAACATGCATGCTGGTATTGTCAGCATGCAAATTGACATTGTCATCAAGCATAATGAAAGTGTCATCAAACAAGACGCCTGCACCAGTAAGCTCAATGACCCAATAATCAGCAAGCATGTTGGAACACCCAACATGATTGATGTAATTTTTGTCCAAATAATCATGCATATTCATAGTCACTACGATGAAAAAGTACTCTTTGTGTTGCACGGGCTTAAAACTGTTACGCAATTTCAGTCGATGAGGCTCCTGCATACTGGTGCTACTCGTCATTAGCAACAGCCGTCGGGCCAGCTGGACGTTGTTGCTGTGAAATGTTTGCACCAATGTAACATAAATAAAGTACAATAAAACATGTCTTTTTAATTCTAATATTTAAAACAAATACAACACCTCCATGTACCTTACAAGATAATGGCAATACAGATAACATAACTTTTCGAATTTATTATAATTTTAATGTATTTTGTATATTAATATGTTTTAATGCAGTCGAATGCAGTAACATTGCATATCGAGCAGGTGATTATCCAAGCACATGTGGCATAATCAGCAATAAGTCAGTGTATTGCAAACAGGTAAATCTGCTATGAAAATTTTCACATAATGAAAGAAATGTTAAATATATGGTTTCGTTTTCAATTTTGTTCTTTTTGCACACTTTATTTTTCTATTGCCATTAAAGATAAGTATGAAAGTTATTCTAAAGTACTAGCGTTGAATTAGTTATTGGAATGGGTGACTTTTTACGTTTAGTTTACCTTTCGGACTTTATGCGGAACGCTGTTCATACACTCTGGCGATTTTGATACCTGGGCTAAATGCAAAGATGCAGGAATTAATACATGCTAGAATGGAACATTGTTTTGTAGCATAACTGGCCTGTAATACGAGATAGTAAATGCCATCCATACTTTGTACAGAACAACACAATTTACAGAGATTCACAACATTGAAGAACGACAAAAGACAAACGTTTAAAATTGCTTAAATGCTTTAATGAGGATTGATTCTTTTAAATATTTACTTTTATCAACAAACATCATTGCCTTTTGTACATGTATAGAATAAACTCTTACCAACAGGCGCACGTGACTGTTCCACCATCATATCATCCTCCGCAGGAATATACATAGGGTTCTCCACAGTATCATCTTAAACAATGGTTCAATATTTTATGTATGTTTTCTCTTATGTATGGCCAAGCTATTTATAGGGAAAACACTTGATCCTAGCATTGTTATAACTTCGTACACAATAACTATTTACTGTTAGTGAACATACATCGTTGACTTTAACATAGAAAATATTATCTGAAATATTCCCGTTTGTCCAGCTTAAGCTGATGTTAAGACATGCTATGAAAACATCCCAGAAAACAGTTTCAAGCTTCAAAACGCTTACATGTTGATACCCTTGTCTGTTTCCCCACCATACCAGCCGCCGGAATGCATATTCGGTTTCCCACTGTATCATCTTAAATGTTTAATAATACCGATTTTGCATAATTATATGGCTTAAGTTATTTATGACTTAAGTTATTTTTAAGGAAAACTCTTGATCCTTGTATTTTTATAACTTTTTATTTACTTTAAGTGTACATACATCGTTGAATTTCACATTAAAATATTATCTGAATGTTTTAACTTTTCCACCTAAATTTTCTCTTTAGGAATGTTATGAAAACAACCCAGAAGAAAGCTTCAAGTCACTTACATGTACACGTCGATGGTCTTGCCTGTGTAACCAACATATCAGTCACCGGAATGCACACTTCGTTCTCCTTTGATTCATCTTAAACAAAATACACAAACCTTTGGAAAAGTGGTTATTATGTTCTGAACGTTTGAAAATTTAATATCAATTCTGCATGTTATCAACGCTGGTAAACGCGTAATGCAGATTTAAAGTTAAAAATGTTAAATTGCTTGATTGTACTAGCATGTGTGCAGATAAGCAACTATTTTCAGTTTGGAGAACATAACAAACAGACCACACACCTTGTTTGTCCTGTTTACGTTTCCTAAACCACCAAATAAGGGCCACAGATAAGCCTATCAACACCAAAATGCCGCTACTTGCACCAGCGACTGATGCTAGAATACCGGTTTTCTTAGTTTGCACCATTTGCTTTTCTGAAACTTTGAATAAAGGCAAAAAGCAATTGGCGTGTGGTTAAAATACATTGCAATGATTAAGTATTGTATTTTAACGAAGACGTGCGTACATAAATTTCATCATCAAATCAATTGAAAATCGATTTGTTTTTGTTCGCACATGTTGTGGCTTATAATATAAGTTGTTTGTTAATAGGCTGTTATTAATTGCAAAATAACAGCCCAGTAGCATATTTATATTAGAATGTACAGGTACCAAGATTGGTCGGTACACAATGCACACACTCAAGCTTTTAAATAGTTGTTATACCTATTACATCTATGCTTATTGACTTCTCTGATCGACCAGACTCGCTTCTACCCACAGTAGGCTGCATCACAATTTCAGCAATGCACCTATATATTCCTGCTTCCGTCTTTTTGATATCTTGCAGGACAAACGACCCACCATCATGCATTATAGTTCCAGATTGCCAGCGGCGTGTCGGTGTTGGGTAACCGTCGCTGACGCACTCGATTGTGAGGTTACTACCTTCCGGAACACTCACAGAGCTAACGTTGAGCATCGCGTCGTTGACGGAACATTGAGGTTCGTCAGGTGGATCTGCAAGCAGAAACATATGAAGGAAGTAATATGTAATATAAAATAGTTTGTACATGTATTCACTGTTACTAAAACATTTTTTAGCGCCTGGTCAAATATTTCTCATGTTTACTGTAACATATGCCGTATTAATAATTTTAATTAAGTTTGGCTTTACACAATATTCACGTATGTTTTCAGGGAAATATATGTGTTCATCAGAGTACATGTACTGGTGTAGTTCTATTACGTGTTTTGCTCTCAGCTTTTGCAGTGCACGTGCTATAATTGATACTAAATGATAGATTATGACATTGTCAGTTAAAATAAGAATAACAATATCGAAGAACGTTCGGTGCATAAGAAATAAATTTGAGTGCCGTTTGATTCCAAAGTATTGTTTGCGTACATATGGGTTGATAAGGTGTGAATGTTTAAGAGACTGTCAAAGGTTTTCTTTGTGTTTCTAGTCATTCAATACTGTTTCGAATTTTTATTGATTCACTGTAAGCTATCTACAGTTTTATGCATATTTTATATGATGATCCGAACAGCATATATACACAATCTCAATATGAGTTTCAACAAATGGATGGATCTAACAGATTCAAATGAAAGACCTATTAAAAGGTAAAATTACATTACTTGATACTTACATAAAACGTTAATTTTAAACAAGCTTGATTCAAAGGTTCCAGATTGTGTTTCTGCTTTGCAATACAGATATCTGTCATGTTGGGTTTGAGTTGGACTATACTGAAGTAGACTTGTGTTTCCAGTTGACGTATTCTGACTTTTCAGTTGAACATCATCTTTAATGGAACCGCTGTTTTGATGTAAATACCAATGTAATGATGAAGCTCTTTCGCCATATATGTTGCACGAAATGTTCACCAAAACTCCCTTAATCAGATTGTATTCTTCTGCAGGAGGCTCAAGTTTAAAGTAGGGTGATGTACCTGTTTCTGTTTAATTGCGAAACAAAATATTAACACATTTGTATTGGTACATATTTTCGGTATCTTTAAGTGAAAATGACTACAATCGAAACCGATTCAAAATTACTTACGTTAAACTGTAGACAAAGATATGTCGTTGTTTTAAAACCCCAGTTTATGATAAACTAGTTAAATAAGTGTGTACCAAGATAAAAGCACACACCAAGAGTTTTATGAATAGATGTTTAAGAAGTACTTAGCATTGTGCATTACTGGCATTTTTAGTTTAATATCTTCATTGAGTATGTACTTGAATCATAAGTCAAGCCATCCTAAAGTAACACAAGAAGCATTCCCGTACGGCCAAGCTATTCGACGTAAGAGAATATGCTCTAAAGAGGCAGGTTACCAGCTCCATAAACAAAACCTGAGGCGCCATCTTCGGAAACCTGGGTAACGTGTGAAGTTTTTTAACAAACAATTTGCACATGCAGATAAATTGAGTAGGGAAAGTCTCTTACAGCCCAGCGAACACAAACAAATGACATGAAAATAGTATACCACTAGTTCTAACATACTCGAAAAAACTTCCAAACATTCATGGCATTGTGCAGAAACACCTACCAACACTTCATCAGTCCGAGAGAATGAAAGATGTGTTTAATGCTATCCCATTGGTCACATATAGGAGGGACAAGAACATTTCAGATGTGCTTTTACATGGATAGACCAATCGTGTTCTGCGAGTGGGAGACAACCAAGAGCAGCGATGCGCAAGGAAATTTATGGTATGTTAAATGTTAGCAAAAGGGTTGCACCACCACAACCATGGCGGGATAGAAGGAGTATCACTGTGCAAGAGACAGAACTGTGCAACGTGGAACGTTGTGTATGGCATCAATTGTCTCAAATGTCAGAAGATAGTGTATGTGAGTGAGACTTTGAGGTCCTTAAGGAGAGACTTAAAGAGCACGAGGCGGATACGAGGCATCAAAGGAAGAAGCCCATTGGAGAACATTTCAAGTACCAGGGACACAAGATGGAAGATATGGAAGTAAGTGGGTGTGTTACAGGTCATTCCAGATGATTCCGAGTACTATCGAAAATTAGTGTTGTTATTATTATTATTATTGTTATTTTTTAATAACATAATTATTATAACTATAATAATAATTTTTATTATATTATTATTTATTATTATAATAATTATTATTATTATTATAATTATTATTATTATTATCATCATTATTATTATTATTATTATTATTATTATTGGTAATAGTAGTCATCGTAGTGGGATAAGAAGAAGTAATGATATCATCATCATCATCATCATCATCATTATCATTATCATCATCATCATCATCATCATCATCATCATTACCATTATCATCATCGCTATTATCATTATCATCAGTAGCATCATCTTCATCATTATTATTGTTGCAGTTTTTATTAATACTTATGTATTATTTGTAATATTTATTATTTGTTATGCTTATCATTTGTAATAATAATTATTATTGTTATCAGTATCATGTTTAGTACTATTATAAGTTATTTTTTCATATAAGATACATCCTTTGCTATCAGCATATGACCTGTTTAAAGTCATTAAGATTATTTTTGCGCAATTTTAGGTCGAATGCTTATGTTTGACGTTATGACGTCATTTTCAGGTCATTTTGAAGTTGTTATACAAATACTTTGAAATTTGCAAATATGTAGCGGTAATTCATAGTCATAAACCTTGATAAAGCCCTGTCGGGAGAAATATAAAAAAAAGTGTGTATAATTATTTTCAAAGAACGAGGAAACTGACACGGATTTTTTTAGCAAGTTCATTTAAGAGGTTATTTGAACAACTTAACTGAAAATATAAAAACAATATTCAAACAAAATGTGCACATAAATACTAATGACTCAATATTATTCGACTGAGGCTGAAAACAAAGCTTAGTGTACATTCATGTCTGTCTGATTTTCAATCTACTTGTGTTGTGCATGGCATATCCCTGTGTCAGTCCAGTAATGTTTAACGGCCTGTTAATAATTGGTCTTTGCTTGACCTCTCATTTATATATAGGATGTTATAACGGCATTTAACTGACGTACCGTTAATGCCTCACATACATAGTTTATCACAAAAGTACGATAAGACTTCCATAGATGGATTCCTACGGTTATAAAGATACGTTACGCTTCATTGTTATGCTAAAATTACTAATGGACACAATATCTGAAGAAAAATAATGAAACCTGCAAAGGCTTAAAAATAAAAATCTTGGCGGCTATTATACAACTATACATACCTTCACTTCCCGAAATCAAACAAGTTGCCCAAAATAACTGTATTAGTCCACGTGCCATTTTGACTGACTTACTATATGCCACAATTAATATGTATCTCTTTCACTGTTTTTTGTTATATTTGTGATAAAACAACTAACTAATTAGTAAGTGAAGACACTCCTTTAGACAAAATGGCACCGAAACTTGTTTCAAACAGGAACAATTACAATGAAGACAAGGACGCTAAAATAAAAAATATTTCCTGTATGAATCACTATAACTTTAACTTACAATATGGTGCACTATATTTATTTTAGTTATTTAGTGCAGTAAGATTTTCTAGTAAATAAGTAGAAATGGAAATAGATACTCTGTATAAAATAAGGGAAAACAAATGTATTATATAACCAGTTCAATTAATTAAGCGTATACTGCAAATATATTCAATAGAGATATCACTTATAACGCCATAATAAATGACAATGACTATTCATAAAGTCCAATAATAAATGACAGTGACTATTCTTACAAAGATGGGTAACTAACTTCAAAAATTTGCATTTGCAAATTACAATACAAGGGTTTCCCCCAGGAAAATGTAAAAGGATGCCGGGCGGAGCCGTGGTGGGCTTTGGATGCGTGTCCCCTCCCCATGGTATAAGAACATTTTACGTTTTAGGAACCTACATGGTGCAATTTGGGTATAATTAAAGGTGTTTGTACACTATTTGTTTTACTATCTTGCAAAACAAAATACTCCTGCATGTATAAACAAAAACATGGCTGCATTATTCATATCATTTAGTGGTCTCAAAGTAAATATTTTCATTCATGAATACAATGTTAGATACATAAAATTTACATAACCACTGATACAGATCTTTAAACATTCACTCTTCGCTTTCCACACTTTGCCAACCGCGACACGGTCACCTTATTTGGAAATTTCTCTTCCGTTGCTCATTCTATTGAGTTGCTGACCTGAATCTGTTGTCTTTCGTAGTGCGTACCTATCATTCATTAAGATTTCATGCTGCAAACCTGTCATTAATCAATATTTCATTCTGAACACCTATCATCCTTAATGTTTTATACCGAACACCTATCATCCATCAATGTTTCATACGGGACAACTATCATCCATCAAGATTTCATACTGAAAACCTGTCATTCATCAAGCTTTCATCCTAAACAAAATACTGAACACCTATCATCCATCAAGATATCATACTGAACACCTATCATCCATCAATATATCATGCTGAACACATATCATCAAGTAAGATATCATACTGAACAACTATCATCCATCAATATATCATACTGAACACCTATCATCCATCAAGATATCATACTGAACACCTATCACACTTTTCTCACAAATCATCTTATGCACATAAATGTACACGTGTAACATATCAATTTATAACCGTATAAACAAAAAGTGCTATTACTCAGTATAACTACATATTATTCAACATTATTAATACAAACAATTCAACAACACCAACTGTCAGATTACACCATTATAAACAGAACAGCACAGGCATAAGTCTTAAAACAATACATCTAATCGTCCGTGTGCTATTCTTAATAAATGCATATCCCAATATAATAATAGTGAAGCACATATTTGGTACATACCCGGTAGATTTTTATATTTCCAAAGAACAACATATATAACGACAAATCACATTAAATGTTCATTTAAATAAAGCAAGGTAGCTGAATAATAATTAGTGAGCATATTGTAGATGTATGCAGAATAAACTTACATTTTGAAATTGTAACAAATTATTGTGTATAAATAACTGTATCAAAATTGTAACGGCTGTTAGCTTAATAATTGGCCGTTACTGTTTGACACTACATCCCAGTATTGTAACACGTCCTTTGTCACTGTTGCTTCTGCACATTGTTTCCCAATTAAACTACCTTTAAAACAACATGCTGACTTCAGTACACTGGTGATATTCACACCTGAAAACAATATTGTAAATGCAAATAAACAACTTTGAACAAATACTTATCGCATGGTGTTTAAGTGGAACACGTGCAAAATAAATAATAACTACCTTTATTAATACTTTCTAAATTATGTCACAGAAAAAAACACCTGAAAACGCTTACCAGTTGACGCATGGCTCTGTCCGCCATCATATCATCCGCAGAAATGTACAAGGGATTTTCCTCTATATCATCTCAAATGTATACATAACAGATGGGTAAATATTATACATCTCTTAATATTTGAACATGTACAGTACAATTCGACATATTTGTCAAATAGTGTTATGGAAGAGGTATTAAAAGCTAAATGACTCGATAAACATAATTTGTGTTTCTTGATTCGTTCGTGAAAGGTTTAAGTAATTGAAACCCTGATACACAAGGACGCTATTTACACTTTATTTGTTTCTGTTATGCATGTATGCTAGTATATCTTACTAAAATATATTAGTTATTGGAAAATATCTTAGGTTAATTACATAACAGACATTGTAGTATTAATAGGTAGACATAGCCACGATTTGTTAATACGTTGGTGCTTTTATATTTTTCTTAAATTCCGAAGTAATGGACTGAACGCTACGATTATAATTTAATGAGATTGCACCAGGTTAGTATCGATATTGCCTTCTTGATAATTTGATTGAAATTATGTCACTTAGGTCATTTGTCCGTGAACATGTTACTTTTAGGCCTACCTTTCGTTTTATGTTTGTGTTTCCCTAAGCACCAAATGAGAATAGCAGTTAAGACTGCCAGCAACAAAACTCCCCCAAATGCACCACTGAGTGATGCCAACAGTCCGGTTGTCTTCGTTTGCTGCGTTTTGAAATTTTGATTAAGCTATAATGCAGTTTTTTTTTTATTTCGTAGATAATTTATTCAAAACGCACTACATTTGATCAGCATGATACTTGAAATGCAGAGATTCTTTCCATATATTAATTCAATGTCTGTGTAACTGTTGACAACATAGGTAACATCATACTATCATTTCGAACAGTCTTTACTGCATCATAAAAGATAAATATTTAATCCAATAATTGTACCGGACACAAACCGTACAATATACATGTATATGAAAGAATAATGCTCATAATTTACATAAATATCATACCATTCGTATTATTTTTTCTGATCGACCAGACTCGCTAGGACCCCACGTTGGAATCATAACGTTTTCAGCAATAAACGTGTACAGCCCTGCATCCGTCTCTTTGATCTCTCCCAGTACAAGCAACCCGCCATCATGCATCGTAGTTCTTGATTGCCAGCGATGTTTTGGTGTGGGGTTACCGTCGCTGAAGCATTCGATTGTGAGGTTAATTGCTGTCGAGACCGTCACAGAACTACCTTGGAATATCGCACCGTTGACGAAACATTGAGGTTCGTCAGGGGGATCTGTAAGCAGTAACACACCATGAAATTTTCATGAATGAATGAATCTTGTAATCCGTGATTTATAATTGATTACACGTGCTAAATTAAAGATTTTGCAAAACAATTGTGCAACGACGTCGTAAATTGACCTATCATGTTTTGGTTATAAGCGTTAAGATCATAACGCAATACCAATAGTTCGTGCATTATATATTAATGTACTGTTTTATTCTAAAGACGTGTTCGTGTATACAGTTGATATGTCTAACGAATAGGAGGTTTTCAGTAAAAGCAATCACCGCTTCATTCCACTAATATCCTAATACAGTTCAAAGCTGTGCAGTATTCGACTTATAATTACAATACCCTAGATATTATATGTTTGCATTGTTCGATGGCGCACAGTAGATATGAAACCAAACATACGAATACTAAGCTTTACTTTTTATATTATACGTGCTAAACATTATAACAGGTATGATACCAAACAGTCGTACATAAAATCTGAATATGTAGAAAGTTGAACGATTTGCCGTTCCAGTTGTATCCAAATGATGGACTCAATAGATTTTCAGCGACGCATGTATACGTCCCAGCATCGCTGACTCGAATATCTTTAAGGTCCAATGTCCCATTTGTGGAAACATGTCTCCAGCTAACAAACGCAGTGGGGTTACCATGGGTGTTGCATTCAACAGAGAGGTTCGAGCCCTTAATGACTGTTAAGTTTGGTGTTTTTATCTCCGATGCGTTAATTAGAAATCTTGGTTCGAATGCTGGATCTGCAACGTGCGTCAAACTAGTAACTAGTATTTAAATGGTTTATACTAGTACTTATTATAACAAACAAAGTATAGTTTGAATTTAGATAGGACGTATACATGTAGACTGCTTTTGGTTTAATTAGTATTAAGTATTAATTAAGTATTGATAGTTCTGAGGTTTTAATTATTGGAGTACTCAAAGGAAATATTTACTGAAACTTTGAGTCAGTCTTTTGCCTTTAAGCAAAATGAGCGTGTGGATTCAATATAGAAAGAAACAAATATCAGACTGTCCATTTAAATATTAGGCATGTACGAATGTTGTAACAGTAGTAACTATTCAGAGTGTACATATGTGAAAACACCGTATAATAAACCAATTCCAAAAGTAATTATTATCCATTTAGAATATTCCTATTAGTAGTTAATTAATTGTAAATGTGGTAGGTATATATATTTCATTCTTAAAAAAATATTTTGCTATAACTGGTAACAATGATTATAGGATTTATACGTACACAACACCTGAATTTTAGACGCGGAGGTTTGGTACGAACCAAATGCATGCTTTGCTGAACAAAAGATAAATTTGTCGCTATGGTTGCGTGTTGGGATGTACTGAAGTAGACTGAATTCCCTTGTTGATGTACTCTGACTAAGAAGAACATTTTCACTAGAAGAATTGCTTTTTTGATGCAGGTACCATTCAAACGAGTTTGCAGCTGTGCCTTTAATAATGCATGCAATATTAAATAGAACCCCTTCAATCAGATGGTATTCATCTTTTTGAGGTTCCAGTGTAAGTTGAATGGATTTGCCTGTTGAGAACAAAATGAACATAAAAGCAGTATTAACATATAATGTTGATCAACGATTAACATACAAAACAATATACCATGCATATCAGAAAGTAATGAGAAATCGGAGTTTCAAATTATAGCGTTGTGATGAAACATTCTTATAATTAAATATCCATAAACATAGTTCCGTCATGACAAGCGTACACATTGATTATTATGATTTGAAAATCTTACATTTTTATCAACGAACCAGCAATGTCTATTTCCAGAAGACAAACGCTATCGCCATACCATTTTATATACGTAATACTATAATTCGACTAGAATTTATTATAAATTGTAATTGAAATGGGCCCTCTCCATCCGGTTGTATTTTTGGATCATATACAAAGATGTTCTTCCTGTATTTAAAGAATAACATATTTTTGCAAATTTTTACAATGGCAGGGATCTAGTTAACGATGTCTAACGGTGGGTAACATTTTCTTACCTATACACATGTTTACACCGTACAACTTGTTAAAACAGCGTGGTCAAAGGAGAATATGCTTTTAGTGCTTAAATAAATTTTTATTTCTTCATTTTCAAAACAAATATTCTAATAAGTTTGCTCTATATTTACAACAAGACATGTTTATTGTCTCGGAAGAATTAAAAAGATATGGGCGACGAACAATAACTTAGAAATACTCACATATTTTCAATAAAACATTGTTCTGAGAATTAAAGATCTTATAATTGACATCAAATCGAATATTTAATAATACAAAATCAAATCGTCTATGTAACAAGCGCATGTGTACCAACATCTTAAAGTAGAATATTAAAGTATAATATTATTTTTAACATTTTTTATTTCCTCTACAAGGAAAAAGCCGTGTTCGTTTTATTAAAAGGGGGGGGTTCATACAGTAGCATTTACCTGCATAACTCTTTGTCTTTTCTGACGTATTTTGTTCATTTTTACGGCACATTCGACCAAACATTCAGTTCATTTTAAGTAGAATAGATAGCGGCAATATTATATTATTATATGCAATTATTTTAATTTATATCTATTCAAGAAGCGTACAACACTGAGTTAGCAACTTTTAGGATATATTCGTGCACATAAATTTTGTTGATGCAATTAGTTAACCGATATTAAATCTGCATTTAAATATATACTCTTGCTCGTGAAACAAAACAATCCCACAGATAGACATATTCATGAAGCTAGATATTTTTAGATTATACACGGTTTTAAAGGGGCATATCGAAACTATTTCAAATAAATAAAGAGATAATATTTAACAAGCCCAAATGTTGTTGTTTTTTTATACACGATTCCAGAAAGATTCGAACTAATTTATACAATTTCAACAATATGCTACACAACGTTTATCAATTCAACTACTAATTTTCCCGCACTCGAGAGTGTTCTCAACGACCATTGTTTATAAATTAAAGTTATATAGATGTGTTAACTGTTTGTAGAAACAAGATCATCTATTTTAAAAATATGTCAATATTAATTCTCTGTAAACGAACTTTATTTTGCGAATGTTCGTTTTCGATCTACCTTTGACATGACACTTTTAATAAGGCTAAATAACATACTTGTTTGTACCAGACTTTGTTCGAGAATGAAATTAGGTGGGTTTAAAAAATGAACTTTGTGTATAGCTGTAAAAGAAACACTTATTTTTCTAGGAATGCTATTGCCTTTATTATGTATAAACAATATTGTTAATGTTGTGATACGTAATTTGAATGGATTCTAAATACAGATACAACGATATACATATGCAGATGCAAACAAAAGAGCACAATTATTGTATTACTTGCGTTAAGAAAAAAATCATTTAGCATACCTATCTACATGTATTACTACGTTTTTTTGTGTTTTATATTTAATGTATTAAACGCAAAATAAACGTACTAGCGCAACAAATGAATAATGATGATCATTTTTAAAGTAAAAACATGCTATTACGATCTGAAAAAAGTAATTTTTGCCCAGACATTTTCATACCTTTGGAGCCCAAAAATGAACCAGTTATCCAAAATAAAAATATAAGTCCACGTGCCATGATTAAAGATGCACAAGTTGCTAAAACTAATTGCATTTGATTTTGCAACTTATACATATTCAAACAAGGCTGCAAGTAGAGATATTTTAGCGCTGACACTTCGTTCAAACCGGATACGGATCAGGGACAAAATTACGTTTAACAATAGCAAGGAAAATAAAAATTAATAAGTTCCTGTCTGACTCAATAAATAAAGTGTTCATTGCAACATGCACTTTTGTAGTAATTATGCAAGTTTATTAAAATACAATAATTCATCAACTATTATACTAATAAACATTACCTTACATTACAGCAACTACGTCAGCTATTGCTACTGCTGTCATTGGTGCTCTTACTACTTTAAACAACAATAACAACAACAACAACACTACTAGTATTACTACTGATACCACTACAAGCACTAATACTACTGCTAGTATCACGCCTAGAGCAACAACAAGAACAGCAAATACTACTACTACTAATAAAACTACTACTACTACTATTACTACTACTACTACTACTACTACTACTACTACTACTACTACTACTACTACTACTACTACTACGACTACTACTACCACTACTACTTCCATTACTACTCCTTCTTTGCTATGTTCCTATGAATTAGTGGATCTTATCGTCCATATATGCGCATGCGCAATAAGAGTTTGATAATAACAGCCATGTACGTATCTCAATTTAAAAACAAATTGACACAAGCACATGTTAAATGAATTAAACTAAAGAACAAATTCCATTGTTTACAAATCGGCTGACCTTTAACATGATGACCTTATTTTGACCTATATCAAAATCGTCTATAGATGCTTCCCTATAGATTTCGTTGCTAATGACTGGTTGTTCTAAAATAGCTTTACTGGTTTTTCCCCAACACAAACTCCACTCTATTAGCATGTGTGGGTCAGTAAGTTAAACTGGCATGGTGCTTTGGATTGCGTACTTCCTTCAAACGCTTATACAATGCAAAACTGTAGGCACACTGTCATTTACTTCAACCTTTTGATTTATGATTTCATGTATACTTTTATTTGAATTGACTCTTATTGCATAACGTTTATAACATAATACAACATGATTTGGGCTTTGTATCTAAATCATAAATGTCAGTGTCGCGTAACCTGTTTACATGTTATAGGGAGTTGTATTTGGTATGTGATGCAACAATATTGGCGCTTGTTGATTTTTCGAATTTGATATTCATATAATATTCGACAACCTTTATTGAGAAAAGAATGGATTCCGTTGTTGTTTTATGTCTTATAATTATACGTTATTATTGGATTATATTTAATTTTTCTGGTGTTACAGTATTGTGTATCGTCTTGTTCTTCCAGAAACAACTTGCACGAATTCGGACACGCGCTATTTTGGCGCATGCATGAATTCCATTGCCACGCAATCGACAGAAAACCATGATTCGCCAGGAAACAACGATGCTACTACTACCACTACTAATACTTAATAAATATTCATACTACTAATACTACTTAAACTGCTAAAACTACTAAAACTACTGATACTATAACTACTAACGCATCTTGCACTACTAACAATACCACTACTGCACTACTCATTATTCCTGTTCCCACTACAAATACACCTACAGGCATCATTGTTTCTAGAATATTCCGAAGTGCACTCAACCACTAATACATATATATATAATAATGTTTAACCTCTGTACGTTAACAAACAAACGACAAGTATATAAATGACAAGAATACGTATCTGTCTAGTCACTCTTGCTTCATCAAAACGTCTGAATTTCAAAAGGTATGCATAATAATTCAACCATCCACTGTTTTTGTTCATGTTCATGTTTATCCAACATACTTATATTTACATAATCAATCTTGTTCACTTTTAGACACATCAGAAATATTTCCTAAGTCATTTCCAAGAATGACATTGTCTATTGCACGTCCTCTTCTGTTGGCGTTCCGTTTATCAGATCAATTCGTATTCCTCTCCAATTGAACGCAACTTCAGTTCTAATTGCTCGGGGGCAACATCCTGAATACAATGCAATATAATTTCTTTGAAAACATGATTGACTAGAAGTTTGATTTTAGTATAATTTGCGTAAAATATTTACGAAGTTCATGCATATTGTACATTATTTTGAGACAGAACAGCCTTGATACCCCATACTTGTCTTCTAAAATGCAAATGTCCCGAGGTCTTTAACATATATCACCCGTATATATTGTTATTATATATTATATATTATTAACAACCAAACCAGAGCAGCAGCTAAGATTATGAAGAGCAAAGCGCCGCCAGATGCACAAATGACTAACAGCAGACGGATTGTGGTCGTCGATTGTTCCGTTTGCTTTGCTGAAAGAATGAAGTTTCGAAACTGGCTCTTAGCAAGGTGACAATGCACTGCAATGATTAAGTAGTGCATCTTGAAGAAGACGTGCGTGTTGATCAAATAGAATCATTAACCATTTAAGGGTGTTTATATCTGTTTACAAATGATGTGATTAATAATATTGCAACAACATCTTCGAAAAAGTGCATTGGACCATTATTGTAAAATGTGTGTTAATAGGTTATAAATAGTCATAATAACAAATTCAAAGAAAAGTTTTATTACACGCAAAGAGGCGCATCGACGTTTGTTCAAGAATAGAATTTGCAAAAATAAACTTCATTCAATGATAACTAGCATTGCAACATTATTAAATTCGTTAGCCTAGCGTCTATAAACAGTTGACAAATATGTATAATTTTAGCATCACCAGCTATCGCATACAGATAAAATATACGGTAAAAACTTACCAAAACGTTATTATTTTACAAAATTTCAATGCGGTTTCTTGTATTTTGATCGGTAAGATGTCCATAAGAAACGATTTGTGCAACATATATGAATTTAAACAGAAAGTGTTGAGAAACACATGGTACATACGTGTATTTTTTGTAATGAAATCGAGTGTGGAGTAACTGACGAAAAAAACTAAGTTTACTCGCGACTGGAATAGGTACATGTACAAGCATTTAGAAGTTGGTAGTAAAGGTCTTTACCATTCGTACCCTTACTAAGGTCGACACTATATATCTTCATCATATGATACATGTTAAGAAAGCAAGTAAATAATATGAAAATGAACAATATGTGATTGAGACAGTGAAGCACAGTACACGCATGTAAACACAATGAGAAACATATACATGAGATGAAAATATGATAAACTATACAGTATGTTCCAGAGAAGAATAAGCCGTTGCGGATTCCGGATGATGTAATAAAATTGTCAATTAAATAAGCTCTTGATAAATTTAAGAATCATGTTTCTTCCAGAAAATTAAAGGCCATAATTGAATCTGTATGATCATCCTCGTTTTGTTTGTTTAGTTGGGGTTAACGGCAACTCAACACATTATGGTCATATCGTGCCGTTTACGCACGCAGTCCATTATAATATGCACCAAAAATATTCATCAATTTTAATGCTGGTAAAGAACATGTAGATAAGTTAAATCATATAGAAAAGACTGATCATAATGCAATACAGTTCACATCATGTTTTAGCAACATTTTATTTTAACATGATGAAACTTCAATCATTGTGAACTTAAAACTATAAAACAAATATTGTCCGTATAACTTTGTTGCGACGCATCATTATTTTCTTCTAATAAGCTGCCTCTTGTGTAAATAGTACCGCTTTAAATAAACATTTAGTGTAAAAATAATGCTTTTAAACGATGAATCACAAATACATGTAATGTAATTGAACACATTTAATTATGCATTAGTTAAGTATTATTTAAGAGATATAATTGAAGTTTTACACAATGGCTGTGTAGAAATTGAATAAAACTAACTATTGAAATCCTGATTTTATACATATTCATGTATTACCAGCTGGGAAAAAATAAAAATAAATTAGTAGATGTATATTTTGTTACAAAGTGTTACAACTCATTACGTTGACAAATACTAAAATAATACACACTAACATGCAATACTACGGCAATTTAGTGACAATTGATTGCAGTAGACTAAACGCTTCTTTGTTAAAAGTTTAATAAGAAAATTACTTTAGTTGAAAATGCAATTTTGGAGTACGTGCTTGTTTGTCTGAAATTGAAGTTTACATATAGTTGCATTGTTTGCGGTAATAAACAAATATATAAATAAGTATTGTAGCTCTATTTTGGATTGTACAATTTAAAAAAACGCATGCTGTCTGAAACTGCACTGAAATACTGCTTTTTGGTACGAACTATTTTGGAACTACTTTCGTCAAATGTAGCATTCAGTTTAATAAGGGAAAGTCCAAGAGCACAATAGCTGATTGCTCCGTTTTTATTTTCACTCTGCTGTCCCTCATGGTTGGTTAACACATAATAATGTTGAATATCGTTTGAAATACAATATATTTGTGAAAATACCTAATAAAAAGACGCATGTTTAGACAATGAAATGTCTGTGGGCGATGAACTCCGGGTTGGTAACAGGATCTGATCGGCTTATCAACAGGAATCGAATCGATTAGTAGTATTCTGTCAAAATCGGTGAATACATTAAGGATGTACGACCCACATATAACATTTTAATTTATACAGCTTCCTATAAGGTGAGATTTTTAGATATCGTAACCGGTAATACACGAATATGGAAACGGAGGATGATGAGATACATACATTTTGTTTCCGTTCATTTGGTTTAGTTGTTATATTTAGAAGCATTTAAATGAGTTACCAATTTATTACAAAATATCAACAAATTGGTCCAGCTTTCCACACTGCTCCTTATTAGTAGAACCACGTAACTTTCTGAACCGTAGATATGTCCCTGTTTATCTTTTGAATCACATTGTGACGCATGGTGCACAAAATATGATGATCGAACCTTATGTATTTTGAGGGAGAACGGAAACAACAGGACCAAAACGCCCTAGGTCGCTCGCCTGAGAGGCTACGGAACTACAATTTTCTGAGCATGTTTTGTGATGATTGGCCTATAAATGTGGCCTCAATAATGTTTTAAAGCTTTTTGTTCAATTTTGCCATGGTGACCTAGTTTTTTTACCCAACATAACCCAGTGTCAAACTTGTCCGAAGATATTATTGAAATAAATGTTCTGACCAATTTTCAAGAAGATAACTTTTTTTTTCTATTTTCCCAAGTGACTATGTTTTTGACCACACATGAGCCATTTTCAAACTCCGCCGTTTTATTAAGATTGGGCAATAAATGTGGCCTTTAGAGTGTTTACAAGCCTTTTAAAGTTTTCATTATACAGATATAAGGAAAACTGGCCCGCCCCTTGAAAGCCACGTTTTGCAGTAGAGTGGAACCATTATCAAACTCAGCCAAGATATCATAAGAACAAAGGTTCTGAGCACGATTCATGTTGATTTGGCAATGTTCACAAGCTTTCTCAATAGCTATATAAGGAAAACTTCACCGCCCCCCCCCCCCTCCCCTGGCGGCCATGTTTTTCAAGGGAGCTTGACCATTTTCGAACTCAGCCGAGATATCATAACAACAAAGGTTATGGGCAAGTTTCATGTTGAAACGTGACTTCTAGAGTGTAAACAAACTTTTTCTATAGCCATATAAGGAAAACTGCCCCGCCCCCTGGCGGCTATGTTTTTCAACGGAGCGCAACCATTTTCGATATGAGGCCGAGATATCATCAGAACAAATGTTCTGAGGAAGTTTCAAGTTAATTGGACACAAACTGTGACTTCTAGAGCGTTCACAAGCTTTTTGGTCAATTTTACCTAGTGACCTAGTTTTTGTCCCCACATAACCCAGTTTTGAACTCGGCCGAGATATTATTGCGACAAAGTTTCTGGGCAAGATTCAGGATGATTGGGCAAAACATGTGTAACCAGTGTACAGTTATGTGTGTAAGGTGATGTGTGAATGAAGTGTGATAGGTTTTCACAGTCCTAATTGGTTATGAACACATTTTAATGTAATCCTCATTCCAAACTATCAATTAGCCAACATGTCCATTTTTCTAACAAGAAACCCAGCACATTCTTACGTTTGTCACCAGTCATTACATACTTAAATCCTGCAAAGGAATATTGTTGAAGTCATTTTGCCCTGCTTAGTAAGATTTGTATTTTATTTTTGTCTTACTGTATTTTGTTCTCTTACTTTATGCAGTTGACCTATTTGCTTAATGAATTGTATTGTTGAATTTATTGTATAATTAAGTTATGCAATTTATAATATATTTAACGTATATTAATTATTGCATGTAATATATTGAATGCATGCATAATCTCTATTTTTTACGTTTATTATTTTATATTTAAACTACTGGAATAAATATTGAAACTTGACAACGAGTTGACCTCATTAAACACCCGTTACACATGTGACTTCTAGAGTGTTAGCAAAGCTTTTTCTTCAATGTGACCAAGTGGCCTTTTATTTGACATCACATGAATCAGTTTTGAACTCGGCCGACATATCATTAAGACAAATGTTATGACCAAGTTTCATGAAGATTGTGCAAAAAAGGTGAATTCTAGAGTGTTAACAAGCTTTTTCTTCAATTTGACCAAGTGCCCTAATTTTTAAACCCCATGACCCAGATTCGAACTCGGCCGAGATATCATTGGGACAAATATTCTGACCAGGTTCATGAATATTTGGCAAAAAATGTGACTTCTAGAGTGTTCACAAGTGTTTATATTTAAACTACTGGAATAAATATTGAAACTTGACAACGAGTTGACCTCATTAAACACCCGTTACACATGTGACTTCTAGAGTGTTAGCAAAGCTTTTTCTTCAATTTGACCAAGTGGCCTTTTATTTGACATCACATGAATCAGTTTTGAACTCGGCCGACATATCATTAAGACAAATGTTATGACCAAGTTTCATGAAGATTGTGCAAAAAAGGTGAATTCTAGAGTGTTAACAAGCTTTTTCTTCAATTTGACCAAGTGCCCTAATTTTTAAACCCCATGACCCAGATTCGAACTCGGCCGAGATATCATTGGGACAAATATTCTGACCAGGTTCGTGAATATTTGGCAAAAAATGTGACTTCTAGAGTGTTCACAAGTGTTTATATTTAAACTACTGGAATAAATATTGAAACTTGACAACGAGTTGACCTCATTAAACACCCGTTACACATGTGACTTCTAGAGTGTTAGCAAAGCTTTTTCTTCAATTTGACCAAGTGGCCTTTTATTTGACATCACATGAATCAGTTTTGAACTCGGCCGACATATCATTAAGACAAATGTTATGACCAAGTTTCATGAAGATTGTGCAAAAAAGGTGAATTCTAGAGTGTTAACAAGCCTTTTCTTCAATTTGACCAAGTGCCCTAATTTTTAAACCCCATGACCCAGATTCGAACTCGGCCGAGATATCATTGGGACAAATATTCTGAGCAGGTTCATGAATATTTGGCAAAAAATGTGATTTCTAGAGTGTTCACAAGCTTTTTCTTCAATTTGACCTAGTGACCTAGTTTTTTAAACCACATGGCCCAGATTTGAACTCCACCGAGATATCATTGGGACAAATGTTATGACCAGTTTTCATGAAGATTGGGCAAAACATGTGACTTCTAGAGTGTAAACAATCTTTTTCTTCAATTTGACCTAGTGACCTAGTTTCTGACCCCACATGACAAAGATTCGAACTCGGCTGAGATATCTTTAAGACAAATGTTTCTACCGAGTTTTATGTAGATTTGGCAAAACATGTGACTTCTAGAGTGTTCACAAGCTTTTCCTATAGCATTATGAGGAAAACTGCCCCACCCCACCTGGCGGCCATGTTGTTCAACAGACCGGAACCATTGTGGAACTCAGCCGAGATATAATAAGAACATAGGTTTTGAGCAAGTATCATGTTGATTGGGCAAAACAGTGAATTCTAGAATAATCACAAGCTTTTCCTTTAGCCACATAAGGAAAACTGCCACCCCCCCCTCCCCCCCCCGTCGGCCATGTTTTTCAACGGACCGGAACCATATTCGAACTCGGCCGATATATCATAAAAACAAAGGTTCTGAGCAATGTTTATGTTGATTGGGCAAACAACGTGACTTGTAGACTGTTCACAAGCTTTTTCTATAGCCATATAAGGAAAACTACCCCGCCCCCTGGCATCCATGTTTCTGAACGGAACGGAACCCTTTTCAAACTCTTTCGAGATATCGTAAGAACAAATGTTCTGAGGAAGTTTCATGTTGATTGGAAAAAATTGTGAAATCTAAAGTGTTCGCAATTGTTTTTATTTAACCCAGTGACCTAGTTTTTGACTTCACATGACCCAGTTTCGAACTCTTCCGAGATATTATTGGGACAAATGTTCTGAGCAAGTTTCATCAAGATTGGGCAACAAATGTAGCCTCCTGAGTGTTCACAAGGTAAATGTTGACGACGAACGATTCACGACACACGACGGAAATTGTATCGTTTTTTGTGTGTTTGTTTATTTGGATTTTTGGAGTCTTGTTCGCTTCAAGTTTGATTATGGCTCAATTACACAATCGGCACGTAAATCCTTGCAAATGCTTGATACAATTTACAACCAGGGTATAGGTCTTGCCCTTAGCGCTTTCCGGTCATCGCCAGTTGAAAGTATTTACGTTGAAGCAGGCAAATCACCGTTACGTATACGCCGAAAAATAAGCTTACACTCCAATATCACTGTGGGGAATCACGTGTTTTGTTCTTATATGTTACACGAATAATGACGTCGTCTTAGTCTTGGTAAGCTCAACATGTTTTCTTCTTGTAATTGATATATAATTTTAGTATAGTCAATATGTAGCCTATCATATGCGAGGTCGAATTCCGCGTGCATTGATACCTTACACACAGAAAAGCGTATATCTCTTGCTTACCCTTTTGAATTTGTTTCAATGCGACAGATTTTAAGTGATATCCTATGAAACATATATTATTAGGATTATAGATGTAAAAGTTTTGACGTTTAAAAAGTTGAATTTTCTCAAAATATCAGCAAGAACTATAAATGGTATGATTCAGGGATTAAAAATATGATATGTTGCACGTACACACTTTTTTTATACATTTTCTTGGATGATACATCCTTGTATTAATTGTACTGTTTTAACACTATTTTCAGAGTTGTGATTGTGCAGGGTGTGCGGCAAATGGTTTTAACGCTCATCTGGTCTCTGCGACCAAGAAAGGTACCACAAGGGGTAGCGCCACACTGATGATGCGGTCAATTGTTCTTCTGCAAGGCGAATTTGACAAGTCACAGGTCAATACTTAAAAGCAACGATATGCAGAAAACAATAACTGTATTTTTCCTGTCTTTAATAAAATGAATACTATTTAAACGAAAATTAAACATTGATGTATATTCGAATGAATTTATGAATTTCAAATTGCGTTAAAAGTTGTTGCCGAACATTTCCGTACAACGTTATTTCTGGCCCATTTTACTCGTTTACGGACCTTTTCGCAATCTAGGCGGACACCAATGCTACCGCAAAAGTTATGATCAAGCAATAATAAACTTGGTAAATCGTAAAGTAACTAAATACATTTGAAGAAATGGTCAACGATATGTTGTTAAATTATTGTACTTCATCAATTTTGTACGCAAAGTCGTTTCCAAACTCAGTTATTGTATTGCATTAAATATTTTGGTATATGTGTTTCCTGTACCGCACCAGTCCATCATATTTCTACGACATTGCAAAGGAATGAGAACAGCTTTCATCACATCCACCATGCATGTAGTCAGTGCAGAATCTGTGTAAAAGGCAAGGATGTGATTCCACGGGATACCATTCCAGTGTAAGAAACAATTGTTTCGTAATAAGTATCAACTTGCATTTAATGATGAGCATTTTACACCTTCGAATAATACAGCATCTTGTTAGAACATGTTTTTTGGTATGATTTCATATTATGGGAGTCGTGTAATTGTCAGTAGTTTAATAAATACCACGTCTCCTATGTTCAGCAGTGTAGAATAATGTAAAAATATTGTATAAAGTGAACTGTTTCACTCTGGGCAGATTAAATCACTCGCTAAATATATAATCGATTAAAAGGAGGAACTGTTTTGACATTCATTTTGTGAAAATTTGTTTTAGATACTAGGCTTTCAATTCTTTGCAGAGAAGAAAACTGAAAAAAATAGGTAAAATGGGGACAGTTTCTACATTGAAAACCTCTTTACTGATGGGTACTCTTGGAGTGTGACGGGAGAAGGCGCGCCGAAACAAATTTCTGCCGTCTAAAATTCTGCCGTCCGAGAAATATGTTTTAAGAAAGCCATGCACAACTCAATATATTGACGTTTTAACAGAAACATACATACGTTTTGTTAGATGTAATGTTGCTAATCAGACATACAATTTGCATATGTTGATTATTGCAGCATGAATAAAATAGTTTCAGCTAACATAGTTAATTTAAAAAAACATCAGCAGCTATAACTTTAGCAACTTCCTAGTAACTTTAAACTAGAAACGTAATTAAAAAATAAACAAACGACATTCTGATTTTGTATTTGATCCAGTTATATGCAATTATAAAGCATACGCATTCTTAGAAACGTGTTGACATTTTTTTATCAGAACTTCATATCACAGTTCTTTGTATGTTTAATAAATTGCAGTTATCGGTTCGGATACGGCTTGGATACGGCTTGGCGATTGTTCGCAAAATTGTTATAGTTGTTTTTAAATAAATTTGTTTTACCATATTAGAAGTGTTTACATTCATTTTATACAGACAACATCAGTCCACAAAAATTCATCTAGAGTACACTTAAGAATACAATTTGACAGACTACATTGTATCGTTTGAATAAGTACTGTTGCCTGAATGTTATTTAGCATTGTCACATGATGATGAAATAATAATAAAAAACTTCACATGATTTGATTTGTAACCAGTAATTGATTTATTCATAAAAATAAAATCATAGAACATTACTGTAAAAAGAGTTGTTAATGTATATGCTACACAAATAAACAGTATCGTGGATAGTTAGCTTTAATAAGCTTAGCACAGTTAAAAACTGAAACTCATGATATCATAGAATCATAGACGTAACAAAACATAATTAAACAATCCTGACGCCTCTCAATGGAGCGCAATGAAAAACTCACAAACTACCGGTAATACAAATTATTAAATGAAGCGCCTGGTTATCTGTAAAGTATCTGTGGTAGAAAACATATTACTCAGCTACAGTGAGGGGATATACAGTAAGCAACTGTATACAGTAAGCAAAATAGCAATATGCTTAAAACGCGTAATAATGTTTAATTTCATTGAACATGCCATTCCTTTCTGCAATTGAAAGTACATAAAAAGTGCTTCCGTCATAAACATTCCGATTTGCCAAACTCAACGGGCATACACACATTTTGCACAATGCCAATGACATGCGGAACAGTATCAGTTTTGTTAAAGTACATAAATATGGGATTAAACATTGATTTTATATCTTGTTTCTTTTAAATATGTTGAACAGGGAGCGATGCCCGCGTTTTTACCGTATATAGCATTGCTTAAATGTGTACAATGGGCCATACATGACGTTGTATGTAACGTTCTAATGTTCGGCAAAAAACGCTATTTGAACTTCATCAATGCATACCAATTTACATCATTGTTTAATTTACGTTTAAATAGTATTTATGTTATTATGAAAAGGAAAGAAAAATAAAATTATAGTTTTTTCCTAGCTTTAGAACAATTTACCACAACATTAGTATATTGATACCACTTGTGCCTGTTTTCGTGTTCGTAGAGACCAGACAGGCGTTGAAATATTTTTTAAATCCGTGAATCATATCATTTCTTGCTTTTGTTGATATTTTGTGAACATTCATCTTTTAAAACGTCCAAACTTTTCATATATAACCTTATAATGTTTGTCTTATAATGTTTATGTATAATGAGAATAGAATGTCTAAATTATTACATTTTATGAAAGAAACGAGTATATCAGTGAAAACTGTCACTTAAAATCATTCGTATGGAAACCAATTCAAAGGGTAAGCAAGACATATGCTCAATTCTGTATGGCAAGTACGGTATCAGTACACGCAGAATTCGATTCCGCATATGATAGCTACATATTGATAAGTTTAAAACAAATTAAAATGTACAAGGAGTAAAAATTATGAGCTTACCGAGACTCAGACGCCGCCAATATCCGCGTCACTTATCAAAACAAACCCACGTGATTCCACACAGTGAATGTGCAACAAGAATCACTGCCTATAGAAGAAATCCTGCCTGCGAAGTTATATTCAAACACAATTTTGCCGAAACATTCAAAAATAATCAGAACGAAATTGAACATATTGGCCCTCGTTTGAAAAATAACTTACAAAAGTTAAATATTAATCATTAATCGGTATTACAAAATGTTGTTGAGAATATCCCTCTGTGGACTAACAACTTTCCAAAAGTTAATGCTACTTTATCTAAGTTACGCTCATTCTCTGACAGACCTGACATTTTAAAAACAGAATAGGATACCAATATATATTTGGATACGTGAAAATGAGCAAACTGGTTCCTCGGCAAAATAATCTCTTAGTCTCGAGATGTTCAATTTTCGATTACCCATTAGTAATTTTTAACCAGTAATTAATAAACTTATACAATCAGAATGGCAAGCAATTTGGAACGGGCTTACCCTTAACAAATTACACGAGATCAAACCTAGTCTTGAATCAGCAGCATCTGTACTCTTTCTGACCGACATGATCAAATTGTATTAACTCGCTGCAAAAAAAAGAACATACCCGATTAACACATTCGTACCTTCACAAAAGAGAAAAAGCACCTCAGGGTAGAATAGGACATATCCGATTAACGCATTCGTACCTTCAAAAAAGAGAAGAAGCACCTCATTGTATACGCTACGATGAACTTTTTACTATCAAACATATGCTTATTAATTGCACATACCTCAGTGATATTCGCAATAGATATTTTAATGTGTGTATGTACGATCTTTCAACAAATATTGTGGCATACATACAATTAACCAAATAAAATTAATTAACATGCATTTCTATTTGAAATGGAATAAAAGTTAAGAACGAACATTGCTTTTAAACGCACAATTTTGGATCACATAATAGTTTTCATCTTTACAAGAGGAAACTGAAATACGTGTTAATGTATATTCGTTGACTTAGGTCACACAACACTAATAAACGACGCAAAAACTCGACACTAGTGCTTGTTGACTTATTCCAAATTGAAGTGTTTCCTTTGTCATTGTATGTTTTTCTGTTTGCTTTCAAGTTGTATTGTCACTTGTTTTGTTGAAAATAATTTATATTAAGGATCGTGCATACACACTTTAAAGTAAATTAATTATAAGCAGTTTTTTAAACAGTACCATCTAATACATTAATCGAGTACTTAGAGATAAACACATATACAACATATAGTTAAAATGTCCTAAACTATATCGAAATCAATAGATGTTAACGGCACGATATGACCATATTACGTTGAGATGCCGTAAAACCCTAACCAACAAAGTTCAGAAAACGTGTTTTCACAACAACTTTGCAAATACTTCTGATGTTCACAGTACAAGATTGGTTTTCTGTTTTTCGATCAACGCTATGCTGTGCATGAATTCTATTGCTGTCTTTTCATTGACATATGTACTGCCAAAATCAATCTGTTTGGCTTTATCAAGTTTGCAAAGCCATGTATAATTTGTTAAAGAACGTTTATGCTTAGCAATTGCGTGTGCGTTTTTGAATAATTTAATTTCTGCTAGTTTCAGTTCCATTAATGCGCTGCCGTTTTTCCGACTGATGTTTTTTCTGCAACTGTTTAAGTTTTAGCCACCAATTAAGAGCTTTAATTAGGCTCTTTCGTGGTCATCAATCGTAAACGCCCTGAAGTTCAACAGCAAGTATAAAACTGTTGGTTTTCTTCTGATTGGAAGTGTTTTGTCGTCGGCGTAAAATTCTTCACAATCGGTACAAAACATTACTTGTTTTACTTCGTCATACCTGAGACATTTATCTTTTTTTCCATTCAAGGCTAAATTTGCGTTCAGGGTGTTTTTTGTTACACTCTCTCTGTTTTGCAGACCTTTGACTTTCATCAAGTTTTGTCTTCCTTTTGTTGACCAGGTCTGGCCCCTTCGTAATAGCGTACGACGCATTGTTTTGAAATATGTACAATATAGCCTATAGACGACATGGTGCAAGATGGTAATAACAGACACGGACCACGTTAGTAACAACGGGGAATGTTAATGTTAATTATACTTAATGCTGTTACCATAGATCTAAAGTGTTGTTATTTAATCCTTTACAAAATCAACTCATGTTTTAGTTCACGTTTCTAAATTAATAACACATTTGAAAATTATAGTGAGTTTAAGCGTTGTTTGTATTTATATTTGGTAAGCAAAATACAACCAGAATGACGAGCCTGGGTCGAAATGTCTTTGGTTCATATTACTGAAAACAGATGCAATACGTTAAGCGGTTGGTTTACTGCAGAAAGTTTCACCAATGGAAACGCGCGTTTCAAGTGTGCCAAGAACTGTCACTCTTATCGTGGCTACACTAACATAATCAAAACGCCCATTTTCTTTTACATTTGTTTGCAAATGTTTAACATTTTCTATTATATATCTTGAAACAACTATTCGGAATTTCTCGTTCATGTCCGTCGGATCGACGTTTTTCGGGAAGTCTGAGGTTACATCGAAAATGCAGCCAGTTGATTATATATGCATATATCTACTTTACTTCAATAGCGTGCCTTCTGTGTGTATGGACACGGGCACCTGGAATGTGGCAGGGAGTAGGACCTCTTCCGTAGACATGGGCGGCTCCGCGATTCTGATGCTCTGGAAGAGGTTCAGACGCTGCTGATGGCGCACCTTCTTGATGTACCACTGCATCAGAGAGGCGCAGTTTATAACGAATAGGGTGACTTCGGTAGACTCGACTACACAGTGGTTGGAGATCACCTCACGGATTTCGTTGTAGGCCCTCGCAACCTGGTACCACTTGTAAAAACAAAAGTATGTGTAGCTAGGAACACCGCCCTACTATAAGACTACTACACAACAGCGCATAGCAAGCGTGGAACATTTCTTAAATGTCGATACGCTTTACAAATTTCTTGACCGCTGCACTGTGTAGCACAGCTTGACAGAGAAGCTCCATGTAGCTGTTGGAATCTGGCCTCTGCTGATCCGCCCTCCGTCCGATGGAACGCCTGCTTCACTCGGTCTACTACTGACTAGAACGTGGGCTTTGATCTCACATTGCAGGTTGTGGCAGCAATTCTGGCGGCGGGCTGAAATGCATATTTGACTATTCTGCTGTCTAGCTGTTTAAATGCATTAGGCTACATTTCAATTAGTCCGTATCCGGATCAGTATCGCAATTATGATAGTATTCACATATAAAAATTATCGGACGCACGTTTCCATGCATCCGTATCCGTGTACTTATTTTTGTATTTATCTTCGAATCTGGCTTTCAAAATTTTGTCATCGATCATTTTTAATACATTGTACAGCGTCGAAATCCAACCAATTACCTACCATTTATATATGAGCAGTTAGCCATGCATTTAACAGAGTTTATTAAAATGCAGTACATTCCCTTCGATTTATGAGCATTAATCCGAATCCAGCAGATCAATTACTATTTAGATTAGGTAAATATATATTTATATTTGAATTACTATTTAGATCACGTAAATATATCTATATATTTTCTGTAGTTTTCACAGCATACAACTTGCCCATTATATTGTCCAATGGCATCTGTATGTTGTCCGAAGCCGCATAAAATAGCTCAGCGAGCGATTCTATACCAGGGTTGCCACTTAACCTGATACGTCAGGTAAACATGATTTTTTTTTCAAGGTTAGTGTGTTGTCAGGCAAATCTGGAAATGGCCAGTAAAACATTAAATTTAGAGAAGTCAGGGCAAAGTCAGAGAAGAATGAAATTCTAGGTCGATGTTTAAAACTTCAGTGACTATGGCAGTCTTCCAAACAGTATTAATACGTATTTCCAAACACATTACGGTGTGATTGTGTATAACAATAATTTTATTTGCATCAATCTTGTCTTTGATATTAACTTCAGACTTTGAAGACTGAAATGTTTGCAACCATTGCTCAATAGCAGACTCATCCTATACTTGTCCTGCTTTGTACAGGCGTCCAGCATGCAACTGCAGTCGCAGTGCTTGCACGCACTCAATACTTTAAACTGTTGATTTGTGTCAGATGCAGTCACTGTGCAGAAATACACAAGCTTCCTAACTCTACAGTGTGTTAGTCAATAAGTTGTCAAACAGATGAGGACATGGTTTTGTGTATTGTAAATCAATCAATCATGCTTCTATTTTCAGGTTACTCTTGCTAATAAAAGATAAAAATATATCTATAGACATGAGTAAATTTTAGTATTAAACATGAGTAAACATACAATATTTAATTTCTGACTGAATCAGAGTCAGAGTTTTCAGCATAGGTAAGAATGGACTCAACAAATGTCAAAAAAAAAATGTTGTTTTGTGTTTGTTGGAGAATTTTTGCTTGACAATATGGAAAACCAGGCTAAAGGGAAAAATATAAGTTTGAACTAGTATCAAAGGTGGAGACAGATTGCGGCATATAATTATGTGTGTGTAGCCTAGTCAAGTCTAAATAATGTTTGTCACTGACAGATATAATCATTATATATATATATAATCATTAACATAAAATTTACACTCATTTATTGTTTGGTATATTTTAATGAAAGTTTAAAATATCTGAAACAAACAAAATATAAAAGGGTGGATTGGACGGGTGTAGGAAAGGAGGAAGCCAAAAAATATAGTGGTATTGGTAAGTTAAAAGTATGGTTTAGTCATGAAAATGTCAGGGAATTTTATTTTGTGAATTAAGTGGCAACCCTGTATACGGACTCTATACGGATACGGATATATAGAACCGGTCCAACGATTTTCAATGTTTTCTATTTTTTACCTCACCTCAGCACAAAAGGCTCAATGGTGAGCTATTGCGCTCAGTCACCGTCCGTGGTTAGTCGTCAACATTTGACTTCTCATTTGAAACCGCTGAATGGAATTAGAAAAAATTTGGCATGTACCTTCCTTGTGATCTCCTCTACTAGATTCCTTCATGTGTTGTTGATTCTATTATCCATTACTGCCGATTTATTTCGAAATAATTTTGCAGAAATGTTCCTTTGCTGACCCTATTCCAAATTCCTTGACATAATTTTGATTTGTTAAAAAACATGGCCGCCTGGGGGTGGGGAAGTTTTTCGGTATATGGCTATATAGGCAACTTTGACAATCTTCTTGTCTGAAACCACCGATCCGATTTTGAATAAATTTAACAGTGATGTTCCTGGGCACACTGCATACCAAATTCCTTAAAATAAGTGGGATTCGTTAAAAGACGGCTGTATAGGCAACTTTGACAATATTCTCATCAGAAACCGTTTCCTGGATTTCGAAATAATTTTACAGAAATGTTCCTTGGGTGACTATCTACCGAATTCCTAAAATAATGTTGATTCGTTAAAAGCATGGTCGCCTGCGGTGGGGAAGTTTGACCATATATGGCTGTCGAGGCAATTTTAACAATCTTCGTGTCTGAAACCACTGATCCGATTTTGGTTAAAGTTCACAGTAATTTTTCTTGGGTGACTGCCTACCAACTTCCTTAATATAATTTTAATTCGTTAAAACCATGGCCGCCAGGGGTTGGGGGAAGTTTGGCAATATATAGCTTTATAGGCAACAATCTTCTCGACATAAACCACTCCCTGGATTGCAATATAATTGTACAGAAATGTTCCTGGGTGACTGTCTACAAAATATTTAAAAAGATGATTCGTTAAAAAACACGGCCACAAGGCGAAGGAGTAAATTTGACCTATATGTCTGCAAAGGCAACTTTGACAATCTTCCCGTCAGAAACAAGTCAGATTTCGAAATAATTTTACAGAAATGTTCCATGGGTGACTGTCTAGCAAAGAAAGTTTGCCCTAAATGCATACGAAGGCAAAAGTGACAATCTCCTTGTCAGAAACCACTCCGGATTTGGAAAAAAAATTACAGAAATGTTCTTCTGCTAACTGTATACTATATTTCTTAAAACACATTGATTTAATAAATTAATAAAAACAAAGGTCACCAAAATTGGTTTTCGTTGTTAAATTAGGTTATATAGACTGACAACTTTTACTATCTTCTTGACAGAACCTATAGCACTGATATTAAACAAACGTTTTGGACAATTAATTTAAATTAAAGACCCGCTATTAAATTCCTTCAAAGCATTTTGCTTGCTTTAAAATATGGCCACCCAGGAATGTGGAAGTTTGCCGTACTTGGCCTTAATGACAGCTTTGATAACCTCAAAACCTGTTGTTAGCTCACCTGAGCACGAAGTGCTCAAGGGTTAGCTATTCTGGTCCTTCGTCGTCGTCAAAATAACTTACCTAAACAACTTCTCTTCAGTGGCTGAATTTCAAAATGATTTAACTGAAATGTTGATTGGATTACCCTCTACCTAATTTCTTAAAATTATTTCGACTTGTTAAAATAACATGGCCCCCAGAGGGGAGATTGGGAGGGGGGGCATTTTTCCTTATATGGCTTTATTGAAAACTTAAAAAAATGTTCTTGCCCGAAATCAATGGCGGGATTTCAAAATTATTTCACAGAAATGTTAGTTGGGCGACCCTCTACCAAATTTCTTCAAAATATTTTACTTTGTTAAAAACATGGCCACCAGCGGGCTGGTTTTTTTTCCTTATATGGCCATATTGAAAACTTAAACTTTCAAAATCTTGTCAGAAACCACTTGCTGGATTTCAAAATAATTTCATAGAAATGTTCATTGAGTGACCCTCTACCGAATTTCTTCAAATTATTTTGAATCTTTTTAAAAACATAGCCGTCAGAGGGCGGGGCAGTTTTCCTTACATGGACTTTTTGAAAGCTTAAACAAAATTCTTCTTGTTCGAAACCACTTGCTGGATTTGAAAATAATTTCACAGAAATGATGGTTGGGTGACCTTCTACCAAAGAACTTGGTTGACTTTATTGAATACTGTAAAATTGTTATTGTCATAAACCATGATGGATTACAAAATAATCAAACATAAATGTTTCTTGGGTGACCTTCTACAAAATTTCTTCAAATTATTTTGATTTGTTAATAAGCATGGCCGCCAGGGGGCTTGGCAGTTTTCTTTATACGGCTATATTGAAAACAATAAAAAAACTTCTTGTCCAAACCTATTAGCTGGATTTTAAAATCATTTCACAGATATGTTCGTTGGGTGACACTCTACCAAATTTCTTTAAACATTTTTGATTCGTTAAAAATCATGGCCGCCAGGAGCGGGGCACTTTTCCTAATGTGGCTATATTTAAAACGTTAAAAATCGTCCGCACAGGCTAATCCAGGACGGCACTTTTCGCTTTTATGGTATTTACTGTTTCAAGATAGTCTCTTCTAAACATAAATCCACTATTGGCGGAAAGTGCCGTCCTGGATTAGCCTGTGCGGACTGCACAGGCAAATCCGAGACGACACTTTATGCATATGTATTAAGCGCGGTTTTCCCACGACACGCATCACTTTTAAATAATATTTAAATAAACTGCTGAATGTCACTGTGTGTAATTTACGGTTATTATATTTTAGCATGCATTTTCATCGCTGGAGAAGATCAGCGTTATCTTTATGCACGAACATTGACCGAATGTTCAAAACTTTATTTAAATAACGAATTGCATTGATCTGTTAAAATATATTTCATTCACCATTTTTCAATTACAAATATAAGCATATACGTGTTTCTAGTGATAATTAATCAAATGTCCTTTTACCACAGACAAAATAACACCTTTAAGCCTTGCTAAATATTTTAATATGTTGCTACCAATAGTTAATTAATAAATATATCAATATTCATTGTATAAACGCAATAAGTGTTGCATATTTCAAACGTTCAAACTTTTGTCAATTTAACGGATTTTACCAATATCAAATACATTCGGTGTAAACTTTAATCTAGACAATCGACAGGCAATATACTTGAAACACGAACACAGGATTTCAATCAAATCTGATGGAGACCCAGGCAATTTATTGATATCAATAATCTTCATAAACATTTTTTAAAGTGATATATACATTTATATTTCAACAGAAGAATTCAAAATCAGTCAACAGTAGGAATACGTTAATTATTTTCATTGATATTTAAACATTTATGTTTTACTTGCATAGCTTAAAAAAAATCACATCTTCGAAGTCCATGTGGTGTAGTCGTTCGGATGTGAGATTTTACCTCAGGCCCCATGTCCACAAAGGATCAATTACAGGATAAGGATAAGTCTTATCTGATCTTGATTTTGTAGCTCAACTGAGTGGAATATCAAACATATTTTGCTTTCGGAATAACTTTTATTCTTGATAAAATTACTTAATTTGAAAATCTTAATTTTAATAATGTATATATGACTAAAAATTAAAATTGATACTGAAATATCTGGCTCAAGTTCATCTTGAACCTGAAAATCAGGCTCAACTTGTTTTGTGAACATGGGGCCAGGTATTCATTTTCAACTCTGATTGCGCCATCATGTTGTAATGACGTTGATGTAATTGTTCTTTTTTACCTCAAGTCCAGAAGCTTTGACTGTGCATTGAAATGTGTTTTGGTTCATTTCAATAAACTAGTCCATTGAAGTGTATATTGAGAAAAACGAGAACATGAATTAACTTCCTTACCAGTTTGTTTTCAATATGGACTACACATTTGTGCATTTAAATGTGTGCGCATGCATTACATGGGTATTTATTTTGCAAGCAGGTAATAATAACTAAAGCTTATAATAATATGATATGATAGATATGAAAACAAATTAATACACTAATATGTTTCAAAACATTTTGTAAAGCTGAAACGAGTGTGATTCCCATAACAGTGCATGCATTTATTATGCACGCAAGCCCGTGTTGTATATAAATCGCATAGTTGCAATACATGGCTGTACATGGTTTGACATACGTATATGATTAACATAATACGTTATTTGAATTGTTCTTTACATGCAATAAAGATTTATTGAAAACGTCTGCTAAATACTCTAAAATCGAAGCATGTGGGCGTTGAAAAAGTTGGAAATATCGTTTTCATTTTATATCGACGTACACTGTATACTGTGTTAAATTTATACTATACAAAACATGAAATATACTTCAATTACTACAGTTGCTGCGGTTGGATTGCATTATGTGCTTATTATCAAACAAGATGCATAAACATATGAAAAATAATATGAAAAAAATCTTCAGGTTCAACTGTTCAACAACAACCAAGCCTGACGCCAAATCCCGAAGCCAAAGTTGTTGAAGGTCAGAACCTGACACTGACTTGTGCATATATTGGATCGGAAACTGTGACTGATGTCGTATGGAATATAAACAATACAATAGTCGGAACACACCGAGTAACACAGTATGATCCGTGTCGTGTATATAGCCTATTGGCGAATAGTAGTCTTTATAACGCAGAATGCCTCGGAAACAACGTATTTACTGTCACAATAATTAACGTGCAAAGGAACAGATACAACGAAGAATGGAACTGTGAAGTGCTTGTTGGAAGCGAATACAGACCGAGTCTGCACACATTTATAAAAGTACAGGGTAGGTGAAAAAGCTTTTATTAACGATTACATAGTATCCATTCTTTTAAATCACACACACGTTGCTAGTCTTCAAAACGTTAAATAAGGAACATATTCAACAGAAACATAATGCATATTGGAGATAACATTTTAGTATGACATAACAATCTAAACTGAAATTGAACAACCATAACATTTTGAGAAAAAATTATATGTAAAATGCACTACACTATTGCGCAAAGTTAAAAATTATTAATCAAGTAATATCAAAATCAAAACGTTAAAGCACTAAACTGAACTATAGCATATTGGTATTTCAGTGTTCCTTACAGCTGTGACTTTGACTCCTAACATTGACCCGTTGGCCGTCATTCAAAGTCAAACAAACACATTGATCTGCACAAGTGATTTTGGAATACCACCACCAACGCTGTATTGGTTCAAGGATAACGCTACAACCGACTTATCAAAAGACGATATTAACGTGACCGCCTCCTCGTCCTCAGCTGCTTATCATAACTATACAACAAGCACACTGAATATGGTGTTCTCATACTCTGATCATAACATGCGAATTTATTGCGCTGGAAACAATGGTGGACCAACTGTGAAGTCATTTACCAAGCCTTTGATCAACGTCCTGTGTACGTTAGATTAATATCTTTTTGAAATAACAATAATACACGGTTCAATACATTGGATGTTAACCGATGCTAATTGTGATGGTTCCTTATACAAGAACAAAGTTTAACGCACTTATTTTTTACAAATGCAATACGCAATGAATTTCATTAAAGTATTCATAGAAACAATATTTGCAATGGCGAATACTTTGACCCGTTATTACAACTTACCTTCGTTTGAAGTTCTGAACTAAGAATTAGGTTTTATGGCATATATAGTTAGCAATAGTCAGAGATTGCCGTTTATATTTTGCAAAATCCATCCATAATTATTGTAACCGTTTATGTTTACTGCGTAATATATAAAATAAGCGACTGAAATCTTTTCGAAACAGATGGTCCAACAACGCCTTCTTTCGCTCGCAATGGTACTGCTTTCACCGGAAGCATTGACGTCATCAGTGGGCGGGCACTGAACCTTACCTGTCATAGTGATGCTAATCCTCCACCCACGTACACTTGGGCATATCCCAGTGGCACGGGTACAGACAAGCACTTGTATATACCATACATTGACCCCAAGTTGGAAGGCACATTCAGATGCATGGTGGCTAACGTGATGAAACCGTCTGTGGACAGTACAATCAGCATAGATAAATCATCGACGATTGTTGTAAACGTGCTTGGTAAACATATATGTTTAGCTATGAATTACAATCTTAAAATTCAAACAATTTTTATTATAACACATCATAGTTTTAACAGTTCTTAGTTTCAACGTAATATATTACCAATAGTAAAACTCATTAAATATTAACCGCCAATAAACAACAATAGTGTCATTAGAATAATTTATTTTCATTTGATCAATATATTATCTTCGAGTCATTTTCTTGCAGTGCCAATAGCAAATGTGACAATGACGTCACCAGCCCGGGATATTGCGGTCCTTCTAGAAAATGACACAACGACTATTGAGTGTGCCACGCCTTTTGCAAAACCAGTCGGCCAGGTTCAATTAATGAAAGATAATGGTACTCCAGGTGGTTTCACAGATGACACAATAGTTGTAACGGACGCAGTTGAAATGACAACTCTCGCCGACAATGGCACTATGGCTTCATTTGTTTACACAGCCGTACGGTCAGATATAGGAATGCGGATATATTGTACGGCAAACAACGTAGTTACGGTGATCCGATCTAACAGAATGCTGCAACTTATTATACATGGTAGGGTGTATACACTTTCTTATCAACATAATCCTGTTGAGGTATTTGCTAATAATACTTGTTTATATGTGAGGTTTGCGTTGACTTGTATTCCAAATAAAATGTTAACTCGTATGTTTCATAACGCTAGAACTATTGGTCATCATGTGTTTATACAAAATTTGTCAGCAAATTAGTTGTAATCAATATTATGTTTAAGTTTCTTCAAATACTCAACACGAACATAATTTGAAAAGCCAGAGCTGCAATATTGTATTATAAACTGTAAAATAATTAAATGAGAAAGAGTTTTACTTTCGTTAGTTTTAAGGAGCCTTATTCTTTTATATTAGCATACACGTTTTTTATTTCTTAGGATGCCATTTAACTTAGAAACCATGTGCAAATATGTATAAACCAAATTTAAGTGTTAGTTATTTGAATTTAATTTAATTAACTTTATAGCGCCACCATTTGCCCCATTTGACCTACATATACTGGAGCAAGGTGGAACTGCTGTAACACTGTCATGGAGTTACAAAACAACTGGAATTCAACGTACGATGTCAGATGTCCCATATTTCTATATTGAAATACGGACAGAAAATTCTTCCTGGGCTAATGCAACTTTGGATTCAATAAATGTCGACCGTAACTACTCGCTATTTACCTCAACAATTTCCAATCTAACAGCAACAACCGCATACTTAATACGTTTGTTCGCTTACAACGCTTTAGGCAGGAGTGCTTGCACACAGGAAATACGTTTTACGACAACGACATGTTCAGGTGGGAAGCTTTTAATCATGCAACCGACAGATTTTCTACTGCCAGACGCCTCTTGTTCCGGGCCACGTGTGTTTGCATTCAGCTTCGCTCTAAAGCGGTGGCGGTCACCGATTGTGTCAATTCCTAATCTTATTAAGTCTTTGTCTGTCAAGGAACGTGCAATATCGTCGTCAATACGTTCATTAAAGGGACTATATCGGTGAAAACTTCGATTCCTATTACACTTTTAATGATATTATATGATAAGATATTTGATAAAAACAAATTAGCAAAAAAGTATGGAAAATTAAAATCCCAAGCTGGAATCGAGCTCACGACTTTTGTATCATACGAAGAAATAACACTAGACAGCGCTTTAACCCACTGCGCTATCATGCCTAGTAAGAAGGTTATGGTTATAGAAAATACCCACAGTTATGACGTCAAAATGTTACCATAAAAAAGGGCCAAATAAACATGACCCATATTATAAATTGATTTTTATCTCAGAATGCGTGAACTCTCTTTCCATTATACATACCTTGTTTTAACATATATCGTATGTCAGTATTTATATCTGAATGTCAGAATGTTTTAAGAAATTGCCCCCTTTAGGCCCTTTGCGTTGACATAGTCCCTTTATGGAATAGATCCAATAAAGCAATATGCCCAATTTCAAGGAGTGCGCTTTTCAACTTCTCTATTTCCACGATCTTATTGTGTTTGCCGTCTTCTAAACTAACAATTTTCTAGCAAATTCCTAGTGTCACACGTTCCCTAATTATCTTTAATTCTCCCACTCCTTTGTTTTTTATCAGCCAATTTCTAGCTACACCTAAGTAATCCGACCTTAGCTGATAAACCATACAAAACAACAGATCAATTTTACATTGAGCTATTTTGTAAGGCTGGACGGAAAATAAAGCCAGGGATAAAATATCATATACCACAATTGAAGAGTGATGTCATACGAATTACACTCCACATGTATCAAGCGACAATGTTAAAGAATGAGTGCACCGAAAGAAAAAAACATCAAATAAATTGATAGCGAGTGAAAAGAACAGCATGTCTTTGCAACACGACAACATATGATTATAACCACGCAGCATATGATTATAACCTCACAACATGTAACAATTATTACCACACAACATGTGATTATACCCCATAGCATACCATTACAATCACACAACATACCATTATAAACACACAGCATACCATAATAACCGCACAGCATACCATTATATACACGCAGCATACCATCATAAACACACATCATACCCTCATAAACACACAACACACCATTATAACCACACTGCATACCATTATAAACACACAACATAAAATCATAAACACATAGCACAACATAATTAACATAAAGCATACCATCATAAACACACAGCATACCATCATAAACACACAGCATACCATCATAAATACACAGCTTACCATCATAAATACACAGCTTACCATCAAAAACACACAGCATGCCATTACAAACACACAGCATACCATCATAAACACACAGCATACCACGATAACCACACAGCATACCATCATAAACACACAGCATACCACGATAGCCTCAGAGCATACCATCATAACCACACATCACAACATCATAAACACACAGCATACCATTATAACCACACAGCATACCATCATGAACACACAGCATACCACGATAACCACACAGCATACCATCATAAACACACAGCATACCACGATAACCACACAGCATACCATCATAAACAAACAGCATACCATGATAGCCTCAGAGCATACCATCATAACCACACATCACAACATCATAAACACACAGCATAACATTATAACCACACAGCATACCATCATAAACACACAGCATACTATCATAAACACACAGCATGCCATAATAAACACACAGCATACCTTCATAAACACACGGCATACCATCATAAGCACACAGCCTACCATCATAAACACACAGCATACCATCATAAACACACAGCATACCATTATAAACACGCACCATACCATTTTAAAAACAGAGCATAAAAAACATCATAAACACACAGCATACTATCATAAACACACAGCATACCATCATAAAAACACAACATACCATTATATCCACACAGCATACACTCATAAACACACAGCATACCATTATAAACAGACTGCATTCTATCATAAACACACAGCATACCATCATAAACACACAGCATAACATTATAAACACATAGCATACCATCATAAACAGACAGCATACTATCTTAAACAAACAGCATACCACGATAACCTCATATCACATTATAAAATCCATCATCATTTCAAAGAACCATCCAGCATGTCAACAGTCATATAAGACAGTCTAGGCGTTCCATATTTTGACCCATTAGTATACCTTTATTTGGTGATTTGATTGTGTTTTTGAAATGCAGTGTCCCTTTATAATCAGATCAAGTGCAATCAGTCAAGTGCAGATCAATCACACATTGTTATTAACATAGTGCAAAATATGTTTCTGCAACGTTTATGAATTATTGTAACAACATACCATCATTGTATACATTTGTATTATATTGAAAAAAAAGACAATCGCGTCAGTGATGTACATTGTAGCTGGTTTAAAGTTCTTAATGTAACACTTGTGTTCGTCTTCGATCAATTGCACTTGAAAAACATGATCAAATGTAGTTTCATCAGGTTTGTTTTGTATACTTTTTATTAAAATATGAGCAATATTATACATCATTGCCGTCTATCATTGTTATTATAGAAACAAACGACTAACTGGAGGCTAAGACTGGGTTCCATATTTCAGATTTTTGTTTGCATGTACTCATATCAAATAAATATAATATTTCATCTTGAGTAACATTGATATTGTCAACCCGAGGGCAGAATGTCAGCCGAGTGGTGACATACAGTTTCGAGGGTTGACAATATCAATGTCACACGCTCTGCCGCATGATATGTGTTTTATTATATCCAACATAATCTGCTTTCAATAAACGACGAAATCGGATACTCTGAAAGTAACTACAAGCGTTGTAATTGACTGCAATGTTGATATAGTGGAAATTGTCGCTTATTTATAATGTTAATGGATATGTGCAAACATTAGACAGGTAAGCAATATGTTTACAGCTTTTCCCCTATATTCTATAATCGTTGTACCTAGAGCTATGATACTGGTCTTAAATTGGCCGTTTTGCAGAATGACAACTGTAATTTGATCCATGTGTTTTATGTCTAGATAAACAATGCAATTAATAAATACACAGTTCGCGGAATTCTTAAATTACAAATATCACCACCCGTTTAAAATGGACTAAACAAACAGATGCGTATCGATATTGTTATATTGCATTTACCGACATTGCGAATGACGATTGTACAAGACTGAATATATGAACCTTCATTTGTTCGACAAGCGATTTGTGTTTCATTGGTATTTTCTTGTGTGCGAAGGGAACAAAACAATTTGGAGATATTGTTGTTTATTGTTATCAAATAGCCCATCTATTCCCAGGCTGTTTTGTTTTTTCTTTGCCTTACTTATCTACTTTTTGTTTCGTATTTTCTCAGGCCGGAAAGTAAATCGTGCTTGAGTAGGTTTTCCCATACCTTGGTATTTAACGATGTTATCGATTGGTCAACATATACATCAACGAAATAAAAACTTTTATCCATACTTTGTTAACGTAAGTACCTATTTAAAGAACAATTAGACGCTTTCAACAATTATAAAAATCGTAACACACTTTGTTTATCTTCATTGGTCCTTGTGCAATGATGTGGAAATACTAATTAACGTTTATGGGCACATAATTGTTTCCCTAAAACAGCGAAAAATTTAAAACATGTGCAAAACAATATCTAGCCATTGTCCTAGAAATGGATAATTCTATACGCACCACTCATTATTATATTCAGTATGTGGTTTGCACGTTAAAATGGTTTTAACCTGCAACATGATACCCTTGTCAAAACAACGACTGGTTTCAATCATATATAGCTGGGTTGGTGAGGAACTTAATTATAATTGAAATGACAATAACCGATAGTTGTATGGGCTTTCCAGCGATGTACTGAGTATGAACAGTTAACATAATCAGTGTTTTCATCTTCATTCAGTATTTCATTGTTTAACTAGTAATGTACTCGACTCCACTTCATCATCACGGTATTGTAGTTTGTAGTAATTATCATTTGTGACTAACTGGAATTTCCTCTTTGCTCAATCAGTTTTTTAACTGGCATGTAGATACCTGCTTCGCGAATCAATTTTGAGCATTATTTGAATAAAATTGCTTACATAATTTGTCATTTTCGTAACGAAAACAATATGAGTAAGTGCGTTTTGATTGGGCGTCATATACGCGCGTGCTCACAGAAAATCTGCATGGTTGTTTCTAAAATCGTTGCGTGTAAAACTAGTTTCGTGTTGCCGAAAGCGATCACAGCGCAGGATCAAGTGAAGAAACGAAAGGAAAACTGGTCGCAAAGGGAGACGGAAACGTTAGTGTCTGAATACAATAAATTGAGACCTGTCCTTTACAACCGGATATACGTCATGCCTTCATCGGAATGCAGTAAAGTTATCGCATGGAAGCAGATATACGACAGGTAAAATATTTTTTCCTAAACTCTGAAATCAATCCGGGTCAGCTATTTTCTAGCAATGGTTGTCTGAGTATTAGTCAAATAAGTGAAAACTTTCCGATTAATATTATTTATCTTATACATGATTCAGAATTACCTTACGTACTTAAACAATCTAAAAGACACAAAAATAAATAAAAAGAACAGAAGTTAAAATAATAACCGCTACGAAACGTCCTTAGTTATGATGTTTGCGCACTCGTGGACAATAAGTGTTTCTTTGGCAAAATAAACTATAATTTTACATTGGTTGGTGCAAATAATACTTTATTTTATTCAAAAAGTGCCGATATAATATTTTGTAAAATTTGTAAATGTGTTGATTATTGTAAACACGGTTTGCAAGAGTAAACTGTGTTTCGTATTGCCAATAATTGTGTAGAGTAAACGAAGAGGGAAACGCGCATCGTACTTTAAAAGAAATCAGAAAGAAACTGGCAGACGTGAAGTGGTCTATCAAAAAGAGAGAACAAGAGAAACTGAATTTCGCAGCGCAGATATGTGGCGGGATGGTTTATAACAGAGAAGTTTTGAAAGCACTGGCAAGTTTTCGCTTCGTTCAAAATAAGTTTCCAGTAGACATTCAATTGATGACATCTTTATCGTTATGTTCTTTGCACAGTAACAGACGACATTAGTCAATTTTTCTCAGCCATGTTAAATCCTTATTACATGCATTTCATTTAAATCCCAAATACAGTACACGTTGAACCTTATGACTTCAAGGCCTAGTTTAATCCTTTGTTAATTGACCCAACCCCCCAAATCTGGGGTATTGTACTCCTGTGTTTTGGCACCCTGCTGTGGTCACAGTGTGGACACAGTGTGGCAACCCTTATCAGCTGAGATCAATACAGTGCTAGAATTGAGTTAGTGCACTCAGCCATTGCTCAGTCAGCTGAGAGAAAATATTGCAGATAATGATAATAGTTATGGTGGATCAATACATGTTGTGGAATACCACATGGACAGGCCTGAAATTCCTTAAACTAGACCTTTAATATACCCCAAAATGCAAATGGGAATGCATCTAAAGGAATGTTACATTGCAAATATTTGATTAACCCTGAACATATCAAACAACCTGTATTACATAATGCATACATGTGTTTTCTTTCAGTTGGAAAAGGCTGATGACAAACAAGATGGTTCTGATTGTACTGAATCTGAAATGCAACACTTATTGCGTAATGATCTTAACTTCACTTGCAATTATAATACTGAAATTATTATTGAAATACTCACTATTTGAGATTTGATTTTAACAAACATCTTCTAAATACGTCGTCTGTTTTTTTTGGTTAGATTTGTGTGGGAGATCAAACACTAGTACCGCCTGCACAGATGGCATTGGGGGACAACCAGTACCAAAACTTGCAACAAAAGCAACGGAATCTGACATGGCATACAAGTAAGCATACGATTTGTAAGAGATTGCATTTAATATGAAAAATGACGAAAAAGTAGGTATGTATCGTAACACGTGAAATGAAGAACCAGAGGGTATAACGTGTTATTAATTAATTTAAATCTGGCATCAAACAAAATATATGAATTGTACTATGACAATTATCCCTATTTGTGCAATTGAACACACTGTACATACGATTTCAAATGACTGACACCGTTTTATAAAGGTAGTTATGGAGCAGCCACTTTATTGCAAACCAATTCCAATGACCTTGTGAAACGAAAATATTTCCTTATTAAAATTGTTAAACCGTTGAAGTGAACTACTGATATATCAAATGTACTGTACTATTGTGTTTAAGCGTCCCCAGCATGAATAGCAAAAGAAAGAAAACAAATGAAAACAAGGAAGGTTAGTACTATAAACGTTACTATCTCCTGATAAGTAAACATATATAACTATTTTATTCAATAAACACTCACTTTCTCCTAAATGATATGACTTTTTAGTACATATTTAACTTCTTTTGATATGTAAGTATATACAATTCAATGAACATGTACTTTCGCCTGATAAATAACAATAACTATTTTAATACACATATATTAATACCAATATTATATTATGTAAACATCTACCTTCTTATGATTAATATTACTATTACCTTCTAATGATTATTATTGCTATCATATTCAGTAAACATAAAACTCACTCTGATACGAATAGCATATACTACAGTATATAATTAATTCTCATTGACATAGCTATACTATTAAATACACATATACATTTATACTGATACATTTTACTGATCATTACGTGTATAATAGCAATAAAAGTCAGTAAAAGTACGTTTGTCTTAGTATAGATTTACTATTCAGTATCCTCTTAGCGTTTACTAATCAGTATAGCTTGTATATGAAGTAAACAATAGTCAGTAAACATAGTCTTCTTCTATATAGTTAAAGTAATCGGTAAATCTTGCATTTTTGTGATACGTATGTGTATTCCATTCATTCACTGGTTGACTGTTGTATAAACCGTCATAATTTATTTTGCGTATCACATAAGCTTTGCATTTAAACACTTTTAAATGAGTTATTTTTATAACAATGCAGATTGACGTTACTAATATCAAGAATTTGCGGTAACCGCATTCACTGAATTCTTTGAGAATAAGAAAATGGTCGAAGTTAAATATAAATGCTATACACATTTATATGCACTAAGACTTTAAACATACAGTTTTGTGAGTATGATTTATTATTGCGACTAACCATTGTTCTTGTTTGGCCATCTCCAGTATCAACACGTTACTTAAGTATTTACTACAATAGGTTTTACCTATGTGTGACATTGTTTTCAAAGCTGGTAAACTTCCGATATTAAACTTCTTTGACGGATATCGGTTTTTAACGATGACTGACATAGAGCTGTTACTAAAATATTGTGATGCTTAGATTTATCTCAGAAACACATATTTGTATTGTGCCACATGAAGTGGATAGCTCTAAATAGATATTCATGACACGGATATTCATAATAAAAGGATATTCGTGTGTGAACTAAATCAATTTTGTATATAATTAATGAGCAAAACGATTTCAAACTGGTATGAAATATTTTAGCTGTTTGAGTGATAAATTTTAAGCATGTATCACATTTTCATTTTCAGGAGATGTCCATACCACGGTAATTAGGTTGTTAGCTGTGCAGAACGAACTTCTTAAAGAAATGATTGAAAAGCAAAACTTTACAAACCAGATTTTGCACAAAGTGTTAGCAATAATGTCCAAATGGGGATCGTAGAGCTATGTAACTGGTGTTTTGCATTTAGTTATCTCACTCTCATACTGTAATAAATTTAGTTTCTAACTTTTTGCAATATCGAATAACATTGGCTCTAGCACGATGTTGCATATGCTGCGAAATGATGTGTTTTAAGAGTTATGTTTCTACGGATTTGGTTTATAAATTTAATTATGTGAGTGCAAAACCTTATAACATGTGTGTCCACAATATTTGTTGTATAGTACTTCAAATATTGGTAAGTTTGCTGGATGTCAAAATATCTAAGACTGTTGGAATACAAAAGTTAATTATATATTAAAATCAGATAACAAATTATTACTTCCAATTGCTGCTTTCTGGGCACTCAACATGTACGCCGTCACTTAGCAGGTTTTACTTATTGCAATAAACGAGTTTTAGAAATCTTGCAGTTTAACATGACGATTCTGACATGTAGTTGACTGATATTTTCTCTCATTAACGAATAACATACACCAACATATAATTACAACTTGTTATACATGCGCATTTTGAGCTGTAAACGAACACGGTATTTCTTTAAACTTAGGCTGTTTTTTTGTCATTTTAGTGTTATACACTACCCATTTGGAGACAAACGTTTATTTATTTATTTATTTATGTATTTATTTATGTACTGATTGATTGAAAGTGATTATTTTACTGCTTGTGTATCTTTTTATATACGTATTTATTGCTATGCGTGTATGTTTTATATTTACTAAGTTTGGCATAATCTCATTTATTCTACCATAATACATGTTTTAGATATAGAGAACAACAAGTTACTGGCAGTAACCGATATTATATTTATCATACCACATATTTCTTAAAATTCTTAAAATTACGCTTATTTTGCTGAGCCGGCATTTAGACGTTCATGTACACGTAGTTATGGATTTCTAAAAGTTGACTGGATAATATTTTATAATTAGTATTTCTTAATGATAAATGAGCTGTTTTCACTACGAATACATATATTACACGCATGTTTATTCATATAATATTGAAAATGCAATTATGAAATGGATTGCAACGATCAATTGCAGCAGAGAACACACATTGCTGAACGGTTTGGACACGCCATCTTGGAGTTGTGTATTGAAATTGACATTTTCAAGATCGTGTCAAGATTGACTATATAGTCTGTTAAATTTTTGGTAAAAATGTTTTTGGCTCAACATGAACTGAGGCTGTGTAGGAACTTTAAGTGCATTTATTTTGAATGTATTGAAATAAGTTTGTATCCATAATGGATGATTTAGTGTTCCATTGATGACGTCATATCACTACCAAAGTGCGGGTTTATGTGAATATTTAAAAATTAACGATTTTGTGATTTGTGACAATTAAAAATAAACTATATACGTTCATGGTATCAACTTGTTTGTTTTGTTGCATCTGATTCAGTTGTACTAAAAATGTTGATTTCGAGTAATATGAAGTACCACTAACAAATATCAGGCCAATATCAACATAGTGGTATGATAAAATAAATAATGTATCTTCGCTAAATTGGTTCTGCTCGTGTCGGCAATCACCTGCGTTTGCCCGTCTGTCTGTCATCAATTTTGTGGAAATGTTTTGTTCGGATTTTCAATTTTGTGGTGACCTTGATGGACGATACGGCAATGGAGATTATAAGAAAATTCATTTGTGAAGTAGGGCTACCTAATTTGGCAGATGTCTGTGCTCTATAAGTGCTTTCTTGTCGTGCGTTTTATGTAAATAACATGTCCCATTATTAAATGGCATTTGTATATAACGATAAGCATTGAAAATATTGGTTATCAAGGAATTTATTATTTTATTACAAGATACACCACTTTCATTTATATCATAAGAATGCATATGCGTATAAATAACATAGTAATAGCATAGTATGACAAATATCGATTTTCTCGATCACCAACATTTTACCATATATTATTTTCATAAATAACTTAAAAATATCAAATCAAAAATTGTCAATGTATATCATATCTTTCTTCATATTTACTGCAATGTAAGATATTAATATTTAATGTGTAGCGTCTTATATACAAATAAGATGTATATTAATACATAATATAACGTGACTAAAGTATATGGCTTTTGTCATTTGTTTTCACCTAAACACGGCGTACTCGAAAGAAAATTTCAATTTTAAAATGCAAATACATTTTAAGACGTCGGCTCTATGTACCATTTCTTAAAAAACAAAAAACACTTGACTTATCTTTCATAGTAGCATACGGAGCTGATATGTTGAACTATTCGAAAAGAAATAACGTTCGTTCATACATAATCAAGAGCAGAATGTGTGTTAGTACAGTAATCGGGCTTCACGAACATTTGGTGTACGCTTATGGACATAACGTTTTACTTTGAAAAAATTTACCCCATCCAATGTCAATCCACTACTGTTAAGAAAGCGTTTAACCATTAGCATAATATTTAACAAAAGCGATCATAGTTCTTTATAAGACCATCTCGTATTCCATTCATGTAACACGAGTTTCTCTGTAAAGCTGATCGTACACATTTGGCAGCTGTGCTTCTGAGCTGCAACGAAACTATTATTTTCTGACATGAGCTAAAGAACTATCAACAATCATCTGCTCTATGTCTAAACTTTATTTGTAATTCGTTGAAGAAAAATGAATGAAATAGTAATGAACTAGAAGAACATAATATTTTATGGTAATACAAACTATTAAGTTTCCTGCCAAAACACAGTAACATGATTTTTATATGAATTTCAAAAAGATGTAATTTGTGCTGAATTTCTCTAGGACCCCTCCCCCCAAACAAAAAGTATATATTATACTTTGGTATAGTTAGCATAACTAATTAAACCCCAGTTAAATATTGAGCTACAATTTAAATGCGAACATCAAGTAACACTAAAGTCGAACGGCTTATTTGTAGTGTGTGGTCGGCTGATTAGAATGACAAATGTATTTTGCTCAATGAACTATATGTGTGCGTGTTAAATAAATTGGCCTTTAATAAAAACGTATTAAGTACCTCGTAACAGCTTGTTGGTACGTTTGTGCTTCATCTAAAACAAATACGAGGAAAACAATAAAATATCATATAAGATACATGTATAATAATATAATACGTATTCAAGTTAAAACATATGGTATATCGAAGATATAAACTAAAAATCAATCACACTCAAAGATAAGCAGTTCAATTGGTTTCAGGTTTGGAAGTGTCACTGTTTACACAAATATTAAGAAAATATGTATGAATGTCATCGAAAATGGTAGCAATTTAATATACATTGCTTGTTCTGTATTCTTTGCTTCATGGTCAGAAATACAACAGCAGCACCGATGACGGTTCCAAATATGAATCCACCAACGGTTCCTCCAGCTATTGCCCCAACGTGAGATGTTTGCGCATCCATTAGGGTCACGCCGTATAAAATGTTAGTGAAATCCATAAAATCAGGACGATTACTCTGGTTCTGTCCGTTTAAACGATATAATACCTTAATCATTTCATCAAACCAAATATTTGTTATGATTATCATCAGGTGCAAAGATGCCGATTGATACCGAACAAAAGCACACGGCAAAACACATACCTTCTTGGTCTATGTTCAGTCGAATACTACTGTCACAAACTTCATTTCGTACAGTTTTATTGTAATTACCAAACGCAGATATATCATCTACATAGACAGACACGCTTGCCTTTACACCCTGAGTAGGCACCATATGGTTGTAAACTGGAAGTTGGATAATTGCTTCCACCATGTGAATTTGGACCGTGGGTTGCAGAACGGAGGTTTCGTTGAATATTTTGAAGATCGAGATAAATTGTTTTCCATCATTAGAAAATATTTCGAGATTTATTGTGACGAAAGATCCAATACAACCTATAAACGTCTTTGGCCTTTCGTCATTAAAAGATGGCGCAACAATGACGGGTTCAGCTGAAACAACAACGTTAAACGTGATGATATTTCAGACTAAAGTAAAACATATCATTTAAACACGAACAAGCTCACGTACTGGAAATGTTCTGTGCTAGCAAAATCATATTAAATAGTTAGTTATGAAATTAATATTTTTCTATATACACTTAAAATAAATAAAAGCCTATACAACCCCACCTCTCACAAGTACGAACCCAGAACCTTGCATCCAGTGTTTGTCCGAGTCTGATAAATGGATCCCGTTGCTAGCAGAACACTTGTATAAACCGGTCCCAGTCCATTCTTTTACGGGACCATACCCTTGCCATTCTTGGATCCAGGTTTGACTGAACAAGTAAGACGCAGGGATACCAGAAGCATGACATGTAAACGTCAACGAAATGTTGAAGGTTGAAACATTTCGCGTCAGCACAGAGACTTCTGGTGGATCTAAATACGTAAAGGATTTATCCCAACACAATTATCACTGGCACATTATTTGCAACTTGTGCATATTTAAGTTATGCACACATATTTTCATGTTATAATGAAAACTACGATATAACCAATACTGAATTTAGAAGCACATGAAAAACATCATCTACTCAAATGGATTGCCCATTTTTATTGATTACCATTAAATCCGTTCATGATAAATAATTGAATGAAGGTTAGTGCAAAAATATCACTGAAAACTCACATCGAAGATTCATAGTTGTAGAACTGTTTGTTGGGACCGTTAATGTTTCGTGTGAAATTATGCACGTCAGTCTCTTCCCAATAGCCGAACTATATAACGCTCGCCTGTAAATCGTGTACATAGAATACTTGTTGGAGTTGTTGGTTACGTAGATTCCTTCAGCAGACGTTGCGGTCTCGTCTTCATCTAACCGCCAGCTCACAGAAATCTTAGCAGGTCGAAATCAAGATGATGAACAATTTGCAATATTGTCTATGATTCCTTCTATAGGTGGCTGTATTACATTCAAAACCGTACCAGATGGAATCACTGAAAGAGATGGCTTTCAATAAATCCATTTGAAAAAGAAAGACATCGCTGTAGAATGTATATTCGTTTCCCTCTGTACATTTTTACATAATTGCAAGAACAAAAAACAAACGAAATCCCAGTACTCTTTCATCGCATAACAATTAAGGCAAAATGCAAATAGCCACCCAAATATATTTTCAATAGGACAACATTTATATTGTATAATGTGACGCAATTTAACTAAAATATAAGTAATTGCATGGCTCTGTTAGTATTTCGCACTATATTATTGACCTGTCTGATGTAAATTTAAACTTTTGGAAACACATACAGTTCATCACTAGTGTGATGCTTTTTTACATCAACAACTGTGGGGGGTCCGGATATGACGACTGACACACGAATGTCGCTCCATCAACAAAGCTGGTAGGCGTGAAAGACAGACTGCTTATCACGGTGAACAAGCCATCAACATCCTTAGCAAATGGTGGGCCTGATAATAGGCTGTTACTTTGCGTGCTTCCTCGAAACCATTTAGCTGTTTGCTGAGGATAACCCTCTTCAGAAAAACAAGACATTATGGCGTTGTCGGGTGTATATCGTACAATTCTACCTGACTCGGCGTTTACAATACGTGGCAGTGACGGTCTTATACGAACTGCTAACGTAAATGTGGAAGTCCCGCCTCCTGTTCCACCCACAGTACACGTGTAATCACCTTCATCAGATCGCCTCTCCGGTGTAAGCAATAGATCGGTAATATTGTTTGCCCAACTCATACGCTGGAGTTTGTCAAGTGGCAGATTTGGGTTGAAATTTGGCATTCCTTGATGTGCATAAACAGTACGATCTGGTTGTCCTTGCCATAAGGGATAACTCGCACTTCGAATATCGCATCGTAGCGTGATATTCTCATCTTCATCTACCGTAAGACCGTAACTGAAACCTACACCAATGTTTTTATTTATTGAAAATAAACTATAATTATATTGATCACACATGTTATTTAATGTACCATTGAAATAAATTCTTTACAGTAAACGTTCAAGCACATGCATATATATATTATACCTTTAGCATTTGCAGTTATATCAACATTCAACAAAGGTAAACACATGTAAAACAGTGGAATAAGTTCAGCTTTAACCATTTAATTACATGTGCGTAATGTGATGTTTTATCGTGCCTTAATAATACGGACGAGTTTTACATATGCTGGTATTTTGCATCAGTACCAGGCTCAAAAGTGATAAAATATGTCGATTGATTTATTGTGACTTTAATCAAACTGTAAACAAGTCTACACATAATGTTCTTTACCTGTAAACCAAACAAGTATTCCAAAGAATTTAAACATCCTGAATCAATCCATAACGTCGGTATTTTAATGCAAAAACGAGGATGGGTATTTATCAAGTTAAATGTTTAACTGACAAATTATAAGTGTATATGTACTATTGTGATAAAGTGGGTAAACATGTTCGCACAACAACACAATTAATTATGCTCTCTTCTGTTTTAAGGTGCACAAAAAATGTCTTCACCATAATACTACATACGTTAGAAAGGATGGAAATCATATTTTCCTAGTTATGACTAATTGTTTAAGTAAAAATGCAGTTGATCATGTTGTTTGTTAAATGGTATAGTGATTAAGTTTGTATCTTTCTCGAAACCAATGAACACTATAAATGTCATTTATTACCAACTGTTATTGTAATGCATACTTGCCTTATGATAGTGACAACATTTGCTCCGGATTCGATCCCAAGAAAGAATATCTCATTTATATTATTTATTTTTTATAAATTATGTGCCAGTATAATGTATTTACATGTTTGAATTCTATATATATTTGATTTAATATTAACTGTGCATTTATTTAAACTTCTTAATTTCGTTAAAAAATAAAATTTGACATTTGTTGATCTGAAGAACATTGTAAATGCAAGTATATGGTGTAATAAGCGTTAATATAATATAATATGTAATCATACAGCGTTTAACTACCTATTTTATTTATTATTATGCTTCTATGTATTTATTGATGAGTTCATAAACGAACCTCCTGTGATTTTGCGCCAACACCAATCAAAAACGTACCCCGTTAATATTCTTGTTTGGTATCGTAATTGTTGGCTGTGATGCCTCAAATATTTTGTATTTTACAGACATTTTATGGGTGCGTTCAGATTGAGATGACGACATTTATATCTTGTACTCTTAATAATGTTTGATATTTTAAGTTATATATAGAGCTGAGGCAAGTGTTGTAATAAGAACAAATTTAACCATACTTGTTTTAGTAAATGTAAGTGTCCTGCTTGTTTGTGACTGTGACTGTGTGTTGTACTTCCGGACGTAGTTGTAAACAACATAGACACATTTACTAGTCACATCTGATAGTCAACGTTCCAATTTAGTCAATAATTTCTTTTCTGAAATACACTTATGCCACTTCGTTGGATGCTTAGTTCGTATGTCATTGCTAGTGTGGTTTGTGAAATGTGTCAAACTTAATAGGTATTACTAACTTCAGAACAACTGTAGACGTTTACAATTAAATTTATCTGCAAGTTAACTTAAGTGCTTCTTCATGCAGTCTATATATAGGCCTACGTTTGCCACTGATGATTTACGTACTCAATTTGAAACATCTTTGTAGTAGCGTCGTGTCTGTAGCGTCTGATTTGTTTTGAAAAGTTATTTACTAATATAACGTTTCTTGTAAATGACACGTGTAATTGTCTCATAAAACACAGTTGTCTAACGAGACTGTTTGTTATGTAAATCTGACGCTTGTAGATATTTCAAACATGTTTTCTTTGTAATAAAAACGACTTATAATTGCCCCTTAAAACGTATACATTAATGCTGCACTTTGTTTCACCGGGAGTCGATTTAAACTTAAGCAAACAAGGCTCCAAGTCAACAACAAAAATATCAATCATCATCGAATATCATGCATTGATACATCAAACACAGTATCACTTTCACAGAAACGTTTATGTAATGTTTATAGAAGGCAAATATTATTATAACACTCACATGAACATTTATGTACATGTACATGTATATACAAGGCAAATATTGTACTAGAATATTAAGTATATAGATCTATATTATTTCATGACAATAAACATATGAATACTCTAATGTTTATCAAATATAATCAATTCAGTTCAAACAATGTCAATATTCACCAGATGTTATTCACAAACACACGTTTTAGTAAATGGCATTTATAAATCTTACAAATAATAATATTTTACGCGGCACATTATCTTTACATAAACATATGTCTGTCTATTGAACCTAATTTTCACAGAAAATATGTTTTTGTATGGCGATTTTGTCCTCAACGTGTTTTGTCCTGAAGTCGGCAATTGCCAAGGTTTCCGTAAACAGCACTTCTTTTTACAGAAGCAGCGTATATATCACCACTGTTTTTCTGAGTCGGGCGATTATATTGGACACAAACAAACAAGCACTCTTAACACAAACATAAAAGGCGTATCTTATTCACGCTTGCATTGCAATTTGGACCAGATAGACCGACAGCAGCGTCCAGTTCTCTATACCTGTGTTCATTACACGCGTGCACTGCTTTTAGGACCAGATGGACCGACAGCAGCATCGAGTTCCCTATACCGGTGTTCATTCCTAGATTAGATAAAGAAACTAATGACATAAACATGTTATTCGTTCATACGTTTGTAAGCAATTTAACGCTTAATGAACCAATCTATAATAATTAATAATAGCGTTTATATGTTACAAATATGTATTATGCATTCCAAAGCAACGATGGTCTAACCAAATGAATAACTGCTTTTAATACTTATTTTTGTCATAAATTTCGTACAATATTTTAATCATAAATATTAATTATAATAATTATATTTATATCTGAATACTACAAACTACAAAGGCTTTTTTAAAACGTGTTTATTGATACATTCGCCAAACATACCTGTGTCGTCTCCCTAAAATTCAAATAAGAAAATGCTATAAGAATAAAATCAAAAAAATAACAAAGACAGCCAAAAAAACAACACCAAACAAACGAAATATTTAAATAACAGTGTTTTACACAACTGTTAAGTAAATTATACACAATGTATTTGTAGTTGGTCAAGGTTATCTATAGTTTCCAGAATTTATAAAGGCAACATAAACGATCCTGCAGGAAAGAGTGTATGTGAAATAAAAATTGTCAATAGTTGTTTGGATTTAAAAAAGACAACTGAAAAAGACCCTTTGATGCTTATAAAATTCGTTGGTATAAATAATCGTACTAGGACATACAGCGTAATGGCAAAAGTGAGTGAACTTTTCAAATGACGTCGCGCACGCTAAGTAACAAAGGCGTTTTAAATTCGCTCGTATATGAACTAAATAACTTTTCATTGCCCTGTAACCTTTAATTAAAACTGGTCAAAGGGAGACTAATGCGATTAACACAGTTTTAAGCGAAATCTGTCGTCTGTTTACATTAGAAACGTTTCTGGTTTCGGAATGTGTAAACACGGATAATAAATGTCAGATGAGGTAAAAAGATATGTAAAGTGCTGAAGAAGAGTAAATTCGTTTTTGAAACGATATTGGGCTCGTGGTTCAATAGAAAATGAGCATCGATTTGGACGTCCGAAAATAGTCAGCAGCCAAGGATTGCGCTAAATTTCGCGGATTTTAATGTTGGATAAAAGGAAACCTTTAAGGGATATTACTGGTGATTTCAACAGTGCTGGGATTACTAAATGTTTAACCAGAACTGTGCAGATAAATTTGCACAGGCTAGGTTTTAAAAGGCGGTCAGTAAGAAAGCGGGTGAATATCACAGCTGTCACCAAGAGGAAGAGGGTTTATTGGTGTAGGACTAAATTAACATGGAAAGTGGAGTCTGACTGGAGAAAGGTAATTTTTAGTGACGAAATTATGATAAATGTATAACCCGATGGTCAGAGAAAGGCCATTGAAAAGTGGAGACCAGAGTGTTTGGGCTATATCTCAGCCAAACAGGGTTAGAATTAGAAAGGTAATGGTCTGGGGTTGTATTTGTTACACCGGTGCTGGAACTTTAACTTTCATCGATGGAGATATGAACTCTGAGAAGTATATTGAGACATTGGACACATATTAATGGCCAAACATTGTTATGCATTTCACAGACAATAATTAGAAATTCCAAGAAGACAATGCACCAAGTCATAAGTCCCGTGAATCTACAACATGGAAGGAATCCAAGAACACCTCAGTATTATTTTGGCAAGACCAGTGCTGAATTAAGCCCAATAAAAACCTTTTGGTTAGTACTCAAGAGAAAAATACAATCTCAGCTGCATGCCATACATACATTACATGATCTGAAAGAGCACCTGCTCAGTGCCTGGAACAACATCCCAGTTATGTACATTCAGATACCTTATTCATCCCTTCCAAAGCGTGTGAAGTCAGTTTTCATCCAGAAAGGCAGCATGACCAATTATTAACCCCAAAAACCACTCGCTTCTGGTAAGTATTCCCAGTTAATAATCTACTTTGCTGTTCAGTTTGGCAGCCATTAGGAAAGTTCACTCACTTTTGGCACGATGCTACCACAGGAAATTAATTCGTAACAGTGTCGTTATATCATTAAAATTATATTTGATTTACTTATTTACCTAAATTATCGTATTGCTTCTTTGGCGGTCTCAATGGACATTTGGTCTGCTGTGTCTTAATTACACCGTGCATTTGACCCCGTGCTCTGTTTGTGGGAGAGATACAGATGTAAAACAAACATATGATTGTGTTCCTGCAGAAACATGCTTGCATTAAATACAGCAATGACAGGCCAATACAAAAATGCATTAACCCTGAACATCGCATGTCTCAGTTTTTGTTGGCATATCCTATTATATAAATAACTTTTACTCTGGACGAGACCAGTAGCCTATTAATCTAAACTTTATATTGTATGTTACATACAAAACGAACATTGCATATTACACGTACACACTGCGCTGTACGTTACTTATCAAATTAATTTAATGTTTCATATTTTCTAGAAATTAACACTACTCTAAATGAAAACTAACACTTTCTATTTGTACGACCATATGTATGCAAATGTATCATGTTATTAAAGTTGACTACATGTATATTAAATTAATTCTGGATTATTCAGTAATACACAAATATTTTTATTGAATAGCAGTTTGTTACTTGTTACGTACATTCCGCTTGGCAGATTGTTCTCATAACAACCTGAAAAATATTATAATTTTTGGAAAAATGATAGCAATCAAATCACCAAATATTGACAATTTGTGTTCGTTGCAATTCTTTAGATCGGTGTTTAGATTGCATGAAGGTATGTCTATAATAACAACTGCTGACTGACTACACTGCGAACTTAAAAAGTCAAACAAAGCCATTACCCTTTCATTAAAATAATAAGATTAGCATAAATACATGTTTAATTATTTCACATGCCTTCATTTTCGTAAATCGCGTTCCCCATTGGAATTGGTCTGCGGGGTGAATCTTTCATAACATCGGGGTTCTCGTATATTGGACCTGATAAAATATAACATGTTTGAGAGACTACATGTATTTCTACAAAAAAGGCTCAGATGGGGATTTATCAAAAGAAAAACCTGAAATTAACACATTAATATTTGCAAATAATTGTTGTAAAAATAAGATATTAACAATGTGCTATAGTGTGATTTTAATAATAAACATTGCTTCATCGCCGGATTAAAATAAACCGCACTGTATTAAAATACATTTCGTTTGTATTTAAATACAGTGCCTCACTAAAATAGATGTTATGTTGAAGAACTAGAAACCAACTTTCATATACATACATGCCATTGACGTTGACGGGCGCTGCGTTGTAGTTGTTACCGTTGTGTCCGCATTGGCTGTGGCTTCTAAATCACAAACACATTCGAGACCAATATGATAAATGCAAAGGATTAAACGTGGAAATTGATCTATGAAAATATAAAAGTTATATTTTGATTGTGAAACAGGTCTTCATCGGATTTTATTATATCGGGACATTGGGTTTTTTGCAATAGTATGTTGTATAACGCTTTTCTTGCACAACACATCGTTAAATGTGAAGCCGTGGCTAGTAACCAATGTTTTGTACAAATCAAGCTTATTTTATTATACAGAAAATCAATGTATACGTAGTGACGTTTTGGATATTTTGAGGTTTGTTCACGCTTAACATTATAATAAGTGAACTTTTTTTTATAGATATTTATATCATTGATTTTGACATTGCATAATCAATTGTAATAGTTAAGCTATAGTTGCTTCAAATAATATAATGGCACATTTATTTTGAAGAAATGCCACTTTAAAATTCCAATATATGTAGCATTTGTAATTTGCCTTTTTTATTGTACATTTACCTTTAAGTTTAGGACAATTACCCTTGACTTTTGCACATGTATGTTTAGTTTCTTTACATGTATGATATCTGATGGCCGTACATTTACTATAGGCTTCAAAATATTAACATACTGCTTTCGAATATATTCCATACATTTACCTTTGAGGTTCGTACATTTAACTTTGTCTTTCGCATAATCACATTTGGATTACATATACATATATTTACCTTTCGTACATGTGCGTTTCCGCTTTACCAGACAAAACGTCACCAGCACAACCAATAACACACTGGCAACTGCCACAACGCCTATGATGATTCCTTGATGTGACTTTGCCACTGGTTTGATTTGTGCATCTGAAATAGTACTCGCTGCGCTGATAGTTATTCAACAACAGGTTCAAAACTAGGTTTTTGATCACTTGCCAGTAAAGTGAAAATATAACGAATTAAATGTGAGAAATTTAAAAGATTTCATACATACAAAATATGTATATATACGTTATCTGTATACATAATCGTAGTTCCAATTTTATATATTTGATTATGATACTATTATAAAATTATTATATACGTGTTTGTGTCTATATATTATGTTAGTACATTTACATGTTATTAGAAGAAATTCGAAAACTTTGAAACCGAAAGTTAGTGATAGACCGCTTACACATTAATGTGTAATAGCAGATACTTGTAGTTTTTGTAAGGGTGGTAATAATATATATATTTGTTTTCTCTTGTTTGACAACTAGTTAAAATTATATTTTACGTACTGACCTTGACATGGCGGTGTTGAAAATGTTTGATTCACAGAAGACGACTGCACCTTGGTATTGTTGGACTCTAGTTCGTAATAGGAATCACATCGAAGGCCTGTTAGTAGATACCCGGTACATGAACTCGCAGGGGCAGTCTGGTTTAATGTTCGAAACACCCATGGCTCAGTAGGGGAACGCAAGCGATATCGCAAATCAAACGCCGTGATTTGACATGAGTTGACTTGTTCTGTATTCAGTGACAGGCATACTGTTGTTGGCGATATATTCTGCACTCTCATATCGCAGCCTGAAGGTGCAGGTATTGGTGGCATATCATCTGAGAAAAAAATTCTAGTAAATGCAAATCAAAACAGTGTGCATATAATGAAAAAAACAAATGCTTTAAGTAAAAATGGTCTGTATTTAACTAAAAGCCAAATAATAAATTAAATTAAAATATTAAAGGGATCATAATGTATACACGACAATAAATAACATACCAAAACAAATACGTACGTGAGTATCTACCTGGGGTTCCTATTGAGAGCCGAAACATAGCTATCCACGGAAGCTGTTCATTGCCTTCTGTTTCCATCAGAAGATACAAACCGGAGTCCTGCTCACTTAAGTTCGGAATGGAAATAGTAAACCTTGCCGAACTATTTCCAAATTCACTTCTTGAGAAACTGACATAAGCCCTGGGTGGTTCACACAAGCATGAATTGCCGCTACAGTGTCGCCATGAAAAGTTGGACTCGTTTATTGCCGGAAAGGACAAAGCCGTAACACTTAGGCTAGCCCTTGTATGTAGCGCAGCAAACACGTCATACTCGATTGTCACGTTTGGGGCTGGCCTCGGCGCACCTAAAATATCCGAGAATAGTCTTTGCCGTATTGAAAAATCGGTTTTAACTTATCCGGAATGTAAATTGTGTCTGCGCTAATCTGTTTAATACCAAAACATTGCAAAACATTGAAATAAGTACCGGAAATTTAAAATATAATTGTTTTATGTGTATTTTAATGGACTTAGATGTACGTTAGGTATGTAAGAAAACGAAATTAAACTTATGTAAACCATTATAGCAACTGATATGATACTATACAGCATAGCAAATATGTGGCTATGTAAAATGACGTTTTAATTATGTATTACTTTAATAAATTATATCAAGGGACATTAAAATATACAGGACATGGATTAATTTTCTGTCTATAGGACGGGTTTAATTTAATCAAAAACTCAATGTTTGGACCTTATTACCTAAAACAATACGTGTGTGCTAGACCCTTTACATACACCATCATGAAAGGATTTTGTATAAGCCTAAATAGTCCGAGATATTTCTAACGATTTTTGCACAACAATTCTCTCCAATAATCGGCACCACACACATTTATATTTAAAAGAAAATAATTTAAACCTACATTTAACAAGGTATGTGATGGATTTGTTGCGTATTTCGTTATTGCAAATATAGCGGCACGTGTAGTTACCAGAGTCAGTGCATTGACTCATGAGTTCGTATTTAAATGTTGTAGCGCTGATCCATATTTTAAAAGCACCTCCGTCTTTGAGAAGTGTCATGTTTGTTTCTGTGCCATTTTTTCGACAGATAAACGTCGACGTTGCATTTTCAGCAACAGAGACAGTAGTTGCTCTATAGTCAACCACATAGAATTTAATTTCCTCTAAAATAGTCAAATGTTTATATCACAGATTCATTAACAGACAGTATGTATAATAAAAAAAACATATTAATTAAAACGGATTCACACACAGTTTAATATCATAGTCAACACATATATTACATAGGTTCGGGGTACTTAAATATTTATCTAGGTACATTTAATTGTATGTTTATGTTTCAATTTACTTTTAAATTGAGTGTATTTACGATCAACTGACATTAACAAGTAGAAAGATTATAAAACAAACTAAATTAAGTACAATATTTTACATTTTGGACTCCTTTCGAAACATGTCGATTAACTTTCTTAGTATAGCAACCGATACTAAGCCTAAGTAATTATTAACATTTTTTTAAACGTGCTAACCAATTGGTAGGATAACGAAATGTATTTAAGAATCACATCAAAATGCTTACCCGACGAAACTATAACCACGATCATTACAAACATTAACATTAGGTCCATCATTATCAAAGTCGTAAACATATGACTGCAGAAGAGAATGTTCGTCTCTAAAATATAATTATACCTCATGGTTATAAAATATATGAAAGGCCAGCTGCACAAGCTGTAGAGGACTTAGATTAAAGATTCATAATTTATTTCATAAGTGGTATTCTCATATTTCAAAGTATTTAAATGTGACTAATAAATATTTAACTTAAACAAGCCTGTATATTAATTGATTACTAATCGGCGAGGGAAGATTATAGTAATTATGAGTGGGTTTATAGCGTTATCAAATTAAAACACTTACACAACAATTTCCGTTTCATTCTATGTCCTTATCAAATCGTGCTTTTAGTTACTAATGAAACTTGTATCAACTTTAAATCGCATAAATACATCATGTAGTATTTTTGTTGTGTGTGTTGATTTATAACCAATGACTAAACAAGACTGTTTGATGACACAGCGACATGTAGTTAGTCAATTTGTATTTATTGAAAGTATTGTTAAAACAATGTCATTATATTTAAATTTATAACTATGGTTGTATGTCACTAGCCATTTAATCAATGTGATATATAATTATTTATGATATGTATTTTGGTTGATGTTGTTAAAGTCTGTTACAATTCTTCGTAAGTAAAAGTATGTTAGAAGGGTTATAAGGCAATAGTCTTAAAATCGAATTAATATATAGTATTACCTGATCGCCTGTATAAATCCTATGTCGTCATTTTTCACTCTTTCGTTATGTATACGACCATTCCCGATAGATATTAACTGTTGCATGCTAGTTGATGTTGTTAAGTCTGTTACAATGTTAACTTTGTTACAATTCTTTGTAAATTAAATTATCGAACTGTGGTTTTAAAAATCGATTTAATAAATAGAAATTTCCGATAAAAGTTGTTGATTTGTTCCACTACAATTCTTCGGAATTAAAACCCTTCCAATTTAAGCTGTCATGAAAAATCATATAACGAAAAGTTTAAATACCTCTTATATTAGACATTGCAATGCATATATTTTCTTAGAATGTTCTGAAAAAAAAGTATATTTACGAAAACTCGTATACAAGGCAGCCATGATGTTTCAAGCAATTTGTTTTATCATATCTTCACCATCCATTTTTGAATCTATTTTAAAAATAAATGCCAACAAATTGATTGAAGCAACAATGATTTGTAACTATTGTACACAAACTAGTGCGCTCTGATCGATTTTCAATTTTGCATTTCTGATCATTGAAAACTTTGCTTTATACATTGACTGTCGTTCAGAATCGATTCCTCTAGATCGTGCGCTTTAAAGAATGTTCAATGTTGAATTAGTGATCGTTGAAAAACATGGCTTCATACTAAACTTATTATCGTTAATAATCGCTTTCAAAAGAATTTAGATAATAACCATGTGTTATTAAAGACGTTTACTGTTAAGAAATGTTTATTCAGTTTTTAGTTAACTTAAAATGTTTACGGAAAGGACCTGTACCACACTTCAACAGAGCATCGTGTCTTCATTGTACCCAAATGAGCTTGAAGTTTATCAATCAACACATTATGACAGAATGCTGTTAATTTAGGTATCATAACATGTGCCTGAAAAGTTGAAAACTATCGAAACACAAGGCATGCATGCGTATTTTTCGATAATACCAAAATAGTGCCATATTTCACAATTGGTACATGTACATTTACCGGAATACACTTCAATGGAAGACAACCAGTTTAAGTCATATTTAATGCTACTACTCATGTTGTTTTACTAATAGAAACACATCAAACAATATAAATATCATTTTGATAACTGTATATCAGCTCAAATGTCTGTGTAATTTCTGTGGTATACCTAGCACAATTCCACTTAGCATTAATTAATTTACCTTTGAACGTCTATGTTAATAAAAATATATTTAATGTACACAAATAATAACAATGTTTTCAAAGTGTTCGATAACACTACATGTATGTCATCCACTCTTCGACTAACCTATCGCAAAATCGTGGTTTTCTGTCAACAATGACACTGTGTGTAGGAACCACATGACAAAGAAATGAAAAAGTGTGTATGGATCATTTATTAAGACGTTATCTTACAATTATATATATATATATTACAATTGAACTAGATGCCTGATGTGATATAAAATTCAAAGATTTGCACGTGTACAATAACAACAACAAAACATAATGCTCAATGGCAGTATAGATGTATGGCAGGCAAAAAGCTGCATTTTGTTTTCTTGGTGAAGCTCTAGATTCGTATCTAAAAATAATAATGGCAAACCTACCTTGAGAGGAACATTCACATTCACTAAAATACATAGTATTACTCATAATTCAATATAGAAACCAAATAATATAACTGTATAGTAATATTTTATTTCGATAACAACAGTCACACGCATGTGTTTTATACACGTAACTTTTCTTCTGTATATGAACCTTATGCGCCATTTCATTTCAAATGTCAGGTGTGGTTTGGCTGCGAGGTATTGGTTTAACTTTATTTACATGTCGCAAGTTTAGTTTGACTTTAGAATAATTTATGTATGATATTTCTGAATGGCAGTATCATTTTAATGTCCACACACGTTTGATCATAACTATAAATTCAAAGTTTATGTACGTATTCATGAAAAGTATACTTATGTTGTTTTAAGTGTTTAAACTTGTGTTAACATTGCCGCGGTATACGCGTGTGTGCATTTGTATTTGTACCACAAGTGCATTTTTTTTCAAGCAGGAAGTTAATTCAGACTTTGCAATATTGATTATAAAGGGACACTTTCCTTCAATAAAATAAAAATATATCTTAGATATAAAACAAGCCAATTGTATTTATTAAAACGGAAAAAAGCTACTCTACATTTGAACTTTGTATTTTGCATAATTTACTAGTAGATATAATACTAATAGTTTTATCTAATTTATATTTGTGTCTGTACATGTTAAACAAAAATGTTATCCTTGTTAACTATGTTTGCTTGATATTGTAGGTTAATGTTGCAATAGTATGCTGATTATCATGGGGTATGTCACTCAATAAATATCCGCATACTGTTGTATCTAACCATGTGTACTTTGTCACGTGTTTTGTGATGGACAACATTTTTTATTCTACAGGTGTATCTGTACAGCAAAAGATAAGCATAACCCCATCGCCATTTGCTGAAGTCATAGAAGGAAATAACCTTACACTCACATGCTCATATGGTGGATCTGAGCATGTGTCATCCGTCTTATGGAACGAAAATGATTTGGTTTTATGTACAGAAAGGACTCCTGTGTGTTCTTGTGTTGAGTCAGTTAACACATCAGTATACAAAACCGAGTGCAAAGGAAACAAGTTTTCTATGACATTAATCGGAGTGACCCGCGAAAGACATAATAATGTTTGGAAGTGTGAATTTAGGATTGGAACCTCGTACATATATGTACGCAGTGGGACTACCACAGTTGAAGTTCAAGGTACGGTATGTTTCGTACTGCGGAAAATATTGGTCAATATTTTATATCGAATATGACCACAATCGATGTGTTGTGTGAGTTTATACGATAACTTTATATCGCATTAATCTATTATTAGCATGACATTGATAACGGTTATACGAATGGGCATGTATAATCAAGTACCAGTATGTTTGTTTCTTTATGCACCTCTAATTATGTCGCTTCTAGTAGTGAATATAACATTCACACACCGTTTTGTCATGTAGAAAAAAAAAGAAGTTTGTGAGCACTAAATAAATACATAGAGTACTCGCCGAATAATTGATAACAATTGTGTTTGAGATGTTTCTGTTACTTACCATATGGCTTTTTAGTGGTTGTTCTTTTAATTCATTTATTGTGACAAGAATAAGGTTAACTTGATAAGGTTACATCTATTTTATAATTTACAAGTATGTATGCACCGACCTTTTATGACGCATGATATGTATACCCTCTAACAGACGGACCCGATGAACCATTATGTACGCACAAAGGATTGACAATCGCCGGGAGTATTATTGCCCTGCAAGGTGTAACTATTACATGCGCCAGCAATAGCAAGCCGGGATCAACCTACCAATGGACTTTGCCGGATGCCAGTACTAGGTTTGGTAACCAGTTAAATGTAACGGACATACAGTCTTCAATCAGCGGTCAGTACACGCTAATGGTTTGGAACTTCATGTCTCCTACATATTACCCGACACAGCAGGGTAACAACACTACAGCGCTGAAAGTAGACGTTCAGAGTACGTGTACTTTAAAGTTTATTGTATGTATTATATCTGAACATCCATTGGCGCACAGTATTTCACAAGCACCCTTACTGGCATTGTCGAATCTTTTAAGCTAAAATCAAGGGGCGAATTCGTACCAGCATTCTTCATAACTCTTCATGCAACAATTAAATTTTACTGTAATTTCAATGCATTTTAGTTCCCATCACCAGTGTGACACTGATGTCAGCTAATGAAAGAGTTCTGATAATGGAAGGAAACGAAACAGCGACGTTTCAATGTGACACGTCGCCCGGAAAGCCAAGTCCTACCGTGAAATGGTTCAAAGATGGCGAAACGCGCGACAAGCCTTCCGATGACATTGAACTAAGCTCACGTGCAACCAATCAAATACTGGGCAATACTGGTGTATCGTTACTTTTACTGCAGCTAGAAGCGACAGCGACATGACTGTATACTGCACGGCGAACAATGTTGGGGCTGGTATTAAATCAGATTCATCACCGACTCTTATTATTTTGTGTATGTGATGTTTGTATCTTAGTCTTAAAGGCCATGAAATTTTAGTACATTGTTTTATACAATTAAATATATAACTTCTATGAAGATATTGAATTATTTGCATACTACTTTAATGTTACTTGCTAAGAACGTCTTTTATAATGACATTCCATATTTATTATTTGACTGTTTGGAAATCGCGTTTTTGTAGGGCAGTTTTGGTCGGTCTATAATTGATTAACACTCCGTATGACATATTTCATAATGTCATATTATTTGATAATGGTATTATTACAAAACTTCCGGTATTTAATGTAACGAACCCCGGGGCACCATTTCACTTCAAACAAATGGAACAACCTCGCAGTCTACCCGCTTAAATTGGCGCTAGGACACACTCGAGGGACTACGTTACAGATTTGTTATTGAAGTTAGCAAAAAGGAATCTTCGTGGCAACAAGTAAACGTTGAATATATAACGCAAGACCCCATGTCGAACACAGTGTCAACCGAATTACCCGGACTTCATACATCTACCACGTATTCTGTTCGAGTATTTGCTAAAACAGTGTATGGAACAAGCTCATACTCGGAAATTGCAATGTTTGTTACATCTGCAATGACAGGTACAACACATTTTTTATAAAAGCGAAGCCTATTCGAGAGTAGCCAAATCAGTTGGGATTATACAAAAGTGTTTTTCAAAAATTATATATAATTATGGAATTATCGACACTTTGCAAACGTTTTATGTGTTTTGATTGATCATACATTTGGCCGATACTTTATATTATTCAGTTCAGCTAATTATCTTTACTAGTACTTTTCGTATGCATTTTATTACAGAGATCAGATCAAAATGACCAATCATCACGGACAGGCACATATATCGGAAGTGTTATTGGCGCATGCGTATTTGGCCTTCTGGCTGGAGTTACGGCGACGCTGGGCATACAGTATATTCGGGCAGGAAAGGTAGTTAAACATAGATACCTGTAAATGTCTGAATGTTTAATAAAACATTAAATGACAACACATCAAGTAAGGTTTAGTATAAGATAATATCAACTCTGACATAGTCAATCTTTGCCAAATAAAACCTTTTAATGACAAAGGATTTTAAATGAGTTGTATTATTTAAAAAAAAAGATTCAATTAGAATTCCAATTTTGAAATACTGTAATGTAGGGCTATTAATTTAATTAGGTACATGCATGCGTATGTTTCAGACGAAACACACCAATACGAAGATGAAACATGTAAAAAGGACCCTTTCCTTTTTGCTTGTACTAAGTATATTTATTAATTTTCTTTTTATTATGGTAACACACAATTTAAAGTTTGCATAATGCGTGTGTTTATTCGGTTGGTTTTATATGCATGAAAAGACGGCAAAATGTTGCCCGTCTTTCAATGAATGAGGACGCTGATTCAAATGTTCGAAAACCTCTTCAACTTCGCTGATATGTTACAGTATTTTTCAACAGTTGTTAGCATGGTAAATGTATTGTGTTTCTTTTGTATCTTCATCTTCTGTGTCATAATATGAAGAGCAATGAATCTTGATATTAAATATAAATCTGTTTAATATCATGCTTGAAACATTCACCTACATTATATCTTTAAACTATTAATATAAAACTACATCGTTTAAATTCAAAATTCGTTCAAATAACAAATGTGTTTTACGATTCTACTCTCAGATGTTGTGACTTTACTTGTGTAAACCATTGCAGGCCATCCAACACTACAACTAAAACCGCCGAGTATGACTCCATTGAACAGTACCATCAAGCGGTTACTGAGTCAGACAGCAGAGGTAGAAGCGAGACGGGCTCATGCGTTTGATGGATATTAAAATCAAAGCGTCCACAGGAATGACACATATGAAAACTAGAATTGTCACATAAGTGATGGATATACCGCCACAATATGGCCTAGTCACAAAACTATGGCAACCATTCGAAACAAATGGACACAAAGAAAATGTTTTTATTTGCAATGTTTTACTGTGTATTTGGAAAAAAAATCAATAGGAGCCATTACTCTGTCAACATTTAGTGGTTTGTAACCAAACTTGACCTGCATTTTATGATGTTAAAGCTATGTACCAAAATAATTTATATATGTGGAGCATTTCATCAGTTGTTGTCCGGAAACCGTTTCTTAGGGAATTGGAGTCAAAAAGGGGCCATAACTCTGTCAAAATGTCGGGGTTTGTAACCGATGTCAAGCTTGAAATGTATTTTATGATGCTACATATATGTACCACAATTATTTGAATATGTCAATCCATTCTTTAGTTATCGTCCGTAAGCCCATGTGTTAAGGGAATTTTAGTCAAATCATAACTCTTGTCAAAATTTAGTGGTTTGTAAGCAAAGTCGACCTTGACCAGTTTTTAATGATGCTACACATGTGTAAGACGACTTATTTGAATATATCAAGCCAGTCTTAAATTATTGTCCGGAAACCCATATTGTAAGGAAATTTAAGTCGAAAAGGGGCCATAACTCTGTAAAAATTTTGCGGTTTGCAATCAATGTCAAACTTAACCTGTATTCTTTTATGTTACACATGTGTACCGAAACGTATTTGAATATGCCAAGCTTTTCTTTAGGTATCATTCGGAAACCATGAAAACCGACATACCGACGGACCGACAGACCAACAAGCTCACTCCAATATACCTCTCTCTCCCCTAAACTTCGTATGCGGGGGTATAACAGAAACAAGAACTATTTAAAACAGTCAACCAACTTAATATACAGAACACGATGGAACACACACACATTATAAACATTATGCTCACAGTTGCTTGGCAAATAAGTAGATATAAAGTGTATAAAAAAAATATGTACAATTGAAAGTGCGCGTTCGTTTACATAGCCTTCCAAACCGTCGTTTGCGCGCGTCTTCGAAACCAAAAATCGTAACAAGTCTTGTTTTCATTATTATTTGTGAAAAACACACTAAGGAAAATTATCACGCGCATTGCAATTGTGCACACGTAGCTAAAATAATATTTAGACCAAGAATCTTCAGTGGTGTGTTTGTACTTACAATGTATGAAAAAATATAATTAATGACAATTTGAGCCCTTAACTGCAACTGCCTTTGATTTGATTTCGTGTATTATTACATTTTTTGATTTGTTGCTTTGTTGTCAATACTAAGGATGTAGTATTTTTATAGCGCAAAGTGCGAACGTTTTTCTTAAGTTAGATGTTTTGTAGTATAAAAAGAGGGCCATGGGGACCTAGATCGCTCAACTTAGGGGCTAAGAAACTACTTTTCTGAGCAAGTTTCATGAAGATTTGGGTTAAAATGTGGCTTCCTGAGTGTTCACAAGCTTTTGTTTTCAATTTGGCCTGGTTACCTAGTGTTTGACACCATGAGGCCACGTGGTTTTGAACCTGACATAGATATAATTTAGACAAATGTTCAGAGCAAGTTTCATGATGATTAGGCTATAAATATGGCATCTAGAGTATTCAAAACCTTTTTCTTCGATTTGCCCTGGTGACCTGACATGAGCTGGTTTCGAACTCGTCTGAGATATAATTGAAACAAATGTTTGGAGCAAGTTTCAAGAATATTTAGCAAATAAATGTGACTTCTAGAGTGCTCATAACTTTTTCATAGTGACCTAGTTTTTGGCCCCACATGACCCAGTTTTAAACTCGTCTGATATATTATTGGGACAAATGTTCTGAGCAAGTTTCTTGATGATTGGTCTATAAATCTGGCCTCTAGAGTGTTCACAAGCTTTCTCGTCTATTTTAATATTATTAAAACAAATGATCTGAGTTAGTTTTAAGAATATTGGGTAAAACTATTATGACTTCAAGAGTATTCATAAGTTTTTTTTCTTTTATTTGACCTGGTGACCTAGTTCTTGACCCTACGTGACCCAGTTTCGAACTCGTCCGAGATATTATTGAAACAAATGTTTTGAGCTAGTTTCAAAAAAATGGGTAAAAAATATTACTTAAAGATTGTTTACAAGCTTAATTTGACTTAGTGGCCTAGTTTTTAACACCACATGACCCAGTTTCGAACTTGTCCGAGATATCATTAGAACAAATGTTCTGGGCAAGTTTCATGAAGAATCGACAATAAATGTGGCTTCTGGAGTGTTCACAAACTTTTTAAAGTGTTAAATATAGCCATATAAGGCAAGCTGCCCCGCCCCCTGGCGGTAATATTTTGCTTACTTCTGTCAATCGTATATGTTATATGGAAGCATGAATAATACATGTTAATACTGTTGCAGTGTCTATTCATAAGCTGACAATATCACCATCGGATGACCCTCTATCGGTGATTGAAAACCAGCCAGATCAGATCACATGTACAAGTGACTTTGGAATACCAACGCGATTCATATATTGGTACAAGACCAACGCTACAACAGACGTAAACGTTACCGCATTGTTAACAATAAATAAACAAGACAATGTTACAACCAGTACTCCTAAGAATAACATTTTCGAAAGAATACTATGGGTTAAGGACATATTGTATTGGAAATAACGGACATCACAATGTGATTTCTTCACAGAAGCCGTTAATAAATGACCTGCGTAAGTAAGCAGTTTAATTTATGTATTGAGTCCAATGCCTATTTGATAATTGTTTATTGCAATTTTAGTGGAAATAGTATTTGTGTACATACACCTGTATAAGGCAACAATTGGTGTTTGTATTTATTTAAATTTTTGCAAACAAAACCTTTGCATTGAGTGCTTGTTTTATATTTTAAATACATTTACCACTCTAGAGTTTAAAATATTTCTAGATAAGCCGACACTTCCTGTTGTTTTTACAAGAGAACAAATATCAGTGGCAGTATTGACGTAACAAGTTGACATCAGCTCAACATTACCTGCGTAAGTATGGGCAATCGACCTTTTCATTCCTAACGTCGCCCTACGTATGGATTGCCATTTCACGTGCATTACGTCGAATATTATGCTACCCTCGAAGGTGCACATAGAAATGGAAACGTCTCTTCCTCAATATCAACAATGTTCTTGGTAAGCTTATTAATTATTTTTAATTATTTTGAATGGTTCAAGTTGTTTATCATTTACGTATCCTCAATATTTACCTTAAGTTTTTTTTTTATATACATCCAGTATTGTTCATATATTATTCTGTTTTTTTTTCTAGTATTCAGTGCTTTCCTTAAAACAAGATGATTGATTTTCTATAATTTCAAAGGTTTATAAAATATGTGATATCAAACCCTTTATAGGCATTTGCTTTATTTTAAGTTCCAGTTTCATATGTGGCGCTGGCGTCCCCAACACGGGATTTTGCGGCTCTGATTGTAAACGACACGACGGCATTCGAGTGTGTCACATCCCCAGCGAAACCCACAGCTACAGTCCATTGGTTCAAATATAACGGTCCCCCGGGCAAGGAGTGAAGATCATGGAATGTGTATAAATTGCAAAGCATTAAACATTGATGTATACGTATTGACATCCAGAAAACCCATACTGGTTATCTGCTTTAAGTCTTCGAAACAATACTTGTTTTTCATAATCCTTAAAATATTTAAACATCTTAAATAGTGCAACCTGATGCAAATGAAAACTGCTTTGAAATTTCCAACTGACAGATAATGGTTTCATTGGCATTTAATTTTCTCCCAATTTACCTTTAGTTAACAAGTAATTTCGCTTGGCAGATCTGGTTAAACGTTTTACTTGCAAACCCGATATTTGTTCAATTTCGGAACAGTAGCTGTTGTTCGTCTAAGACTGAACAATCTATATAATAATATTTCGTTGCTAAATAAAGTAATCATAATTGTAATAATTTTATATTTTCCAAGACAGCTAACGACGACTGTTTCTGGGACAGCAGTGACACTGTCATGGATGACTTTGGGGTCCAAAACGGTTTAACTATTCATCTCCATCGTCTTAGAAATACAAACAGAAGATGCTGACTGGGTCACTCTCCAGATGAATTAAATACTATATGAAAACGGTACATATTCAACAAATATTGAACGCATGTGTGAGTGCATGCGCAGAAAGTATTAGGCAACAGCAGCTATTCGGAAATCGTTACGTTTACAACGGGTTATCAGGTATGTAATTCCTGTTCATGTAGTAGTAAGTTCATTTATATATCCAAACGACACCTTTGTCAGTTCCGGCTCTCATATCACACTCTACTGCGCATCGTTGTATCCCAGCAAAAGCGTTTTACAAAATAAAGAATATGTACAATCTAATATTAATGCCTTCCATCTTTATCAAATTGGAAGTATTTTCCTGTATTACATGTTCACATAATTATTGAAAGCTGTTTTGAATAAATTAAATGAATTTGGCGAAATAATACTTATCCCCTGTGTACTTGTATAGCAAATTTGATGAAATTATTGTTTAAAAATAAGTGTATTATGTAAACAACGTAAATATTTAATTTGATATGATTGCTTATATATAACTATATACTAGTAGAAACTATTATGTTTATTAAATTTAAGATGAATGCTTAATTTATTGTATAGTAAGATTATAAACGAATGGCCTTGAAATATTATACGAATTATTAGCATTATATACATGCTTGATGTGCTGTTAACATTCACGAATAGCCATGCAACGAAGGACAACGCTGCTTACTCATGTGTTACTGATTCGTCGGATAAGCCTTTTACTACGAAAACATCTTACGAAAATGTAGTTGAAAAGGCAGGGACAGCTTACGAAAACCAAGGTACATGTGCAAATACTGTCAATGTGGATATGTTGGATAAAAAAATTGTATTCAACTTGTTTATTCACCTTTCTTTAATTACACAAGTTATTTTATATATTGAATGTTTTGCATGTTCATTTGTGTAATATAACTAGTTTGTGTTATTTCAGAAATTCAGACTACTGCAGCAAAGGGGTTAGTTTACAAACACTGCATGTATAAACATAAAAATGAGTGTCATTCTGGATGTCAACCTTTAAATCGACCGGCAGATCATTATAATTTCCGTAATCAATTAAACATTGTGCTGCATTAACTGTTACTGTATGTTAATCAAAACCGAACTATAATTAAAACTGCGAATTCTAATCAAAATATAAACATATTAATATTCAGCCTTGCATATTTTACAAATATTGTTTCATCATACAGAGAAAATACATGTATATTGTATGTAACGGTTTAAGTTTCAAATTAGATACCACACCAAGAAGAGTATAAATGCAGTTTTCTCTCATAATGATTCAATGACACACGTCCAGCCATGTACGAGCAGTTTTGGTAGCGAACTCGTAGGGCTTCACTTTATCAAAGGAGACAACTCCTACAGTACTGTATAACGGGAATGTGAACAGGGTCTATTCTGAGCCAAGTGTGAGGTTCGACCACCCGTAAACCGGTGTTAACGCACACGTTTTGCATTGACCATTCTAAGGCGCTGAACCCAGTTGTATTTGTGCTTATATTTGTGTACCGGTTATTGTTTGGTGCTGTGCTGTATTTGGCAATTGGTCACCGGCCTTTACTGAAGGACATTGTGTTGTGATAAGAGGTCTCTCCTATTAAAGCAGCTGGAGTTTCATGCTGTGTTTATCCTACTACTGCATCCAAATCGATCGGATAAACCTTAGCTTAATTCGATCGCTATTTTAGCACGTATATTTGATCGTTATTTTTAGAACGCTATGTATATGTGACGTCATACCAAATGATGACGTTTTTAGTAAACAAAAACCCAGTGTTCAAATGGAAAACCAACGTTTTTTTGCATTTTTCACGCCGTGTACATGATTTATAGGCACAGCATAATATGATAAATAATATATTATATGAGTGTTGGATACAGATCAAGTTTATCATGCTCAGCTTGAAACATGCTAGCACAAGGCAAGCCTCGTGCTAGGGCTCCAACGGCTCGAAACATTTCTTTGAGTCGGATGGCCCGGTCAAAATTTCGAAGTTCGGGTAATTTCGGGTCGGGTCGGGTCAGGTATTAAACAATTTAATTCTAAAAAAAGGTTAAACTACATTTACAAACTTATTCTTTACTGCATTACAAGTCAGATATAAAGATTTTTCTAATTATGACTGAATACTGTACAGAAAATAATCCTTTATTTAGTATTTACCACATTCTTTATAATAAATGTTAGTCATTAATGACAAAAATGTCCTTAAAACATCATTCACTGGCTAAAAAAATTAACAAGTACAATAAAAACGGAACGTTCAAACAGGAACAAAGCTTCCCTTTTTTCAGAGTTGGGGATACATCTTAAGGGAAAGCCAATGTTATGTTATCACAAACTTGTCTAACAAAACTTTAACAAGCTGCGTGTACAATGGTTGTATGTAGCTCATATTATCAAATTCTTATGATATAGAAACTCGAGTTTTGTACGACCACGAAATCATATTACAGTAGAACCTGTCTAAACCGAACGGCATCGGGACCGGTCCGATCGTTCGGTTTTCAGAGGTGTTCGGTTTACCCAGGTTTTTTATTAAATGTCATTTTCCTTAAAACATACACAATTTATTTCATCTGTTAATTCGAGTATATAAGAAGAAAACAACATGTTAATGTTTACATTTTAATTATTGTTTATTCTTTTTATTATCTCCAAGTAAAATGTATATAAGAACATACGTCGACACTCAAATTACCACTCAAACAAGTTCATGTTTTTAACGTACAACTTATTGACCTCTGTTTAAAGAAATCACCAATTGCTGACTGTAGGGAAACAATTAAATTTTACACTGCACGTGCGTAAATTTCAGCATGAAACACGACCGATTAATCTGTTTGTCACCGACTAGTTGATCGCTAATTGCACCACTGCCCCGTTATCACCATGACGATTATGCTTGTTGTGTGTAATTGTGTCACCAATAATATGGTTCACGCCTCTGTGGTATCGCTAAGTGACACCTGACAGGATATACCGTTCGGTTTATTCAGGTTTTTTAAGGTTGAATGAGATCAAATTGTGATAAAATGGTTCGGTATTTGGTTTGGATAGGGTTCAGTTCATTTATTTATTTATTTATTTTATTTTTATTTTTTTTCAATGTCGAATGATTTTATTTCCATATATACAATACATTATACAAAACATAGGTCATTTTCATATGATGATGTACATTCAACAAGACGTGTAATATTTTACAGTAACATGTTATGTGACATATCACACGTAATTCAGCAAATCGTCATAAACATTCAAATATTCAGAAACGATTTTACTACAGGTACAGATCGACAATTGAAAAAAAAAAAAAAATAGAAAAATGTAGATTGAAGAAGGTTAACAGAGGATAGGGAAAATTATTATGAATATAAATCTTTGAAATATACAGATTTTTAAACATTTTAGAAAAAAAAAAAAAAAAAAAAAAAAAAAAAAAACACGGTATTTCAGGACTTATATAATCACATACGAGCATCACTTACATATACAAGTTGTACTAAGAATACATGACAAACGTGCAACTAGGACATTGGCATTTGAGCATAGGATGTATTTTCTTTCAGAGAGCTGGTGGTGCATAACATCAATAGCATGTCAGGTTGGACAGTTAGCTATTTAGGTAATTCTTTAAAACCTTACGAAATTTACGCCAACTTTCACAGAAGTATATTTCAGAAAGATATTGTATTAAAAATAAAAGATTATTGTTAAGGAGAGATAGATAGTTTTCAATGTATTAATAATGGGAGTAAAATATTTTATATGCCTGGACAGCAAAGATAAGACAATATATAACTGTTTTATCCAAACTGAAATTGAACCCGTTTGTAAAAGCAAATGGACTGACTTTGTTACTACTAACGAGGAATGGAAACATATTTTCAAAATAGTTTTTGACATAACACGTGATAGTTACATACAGTGGTTTCAAACAAGAATTATTTATAATATATTGGGTACAAACTCCCTTATGTATAAAATGAAACTGGTAAATGATAATATGTGTACTTTTTGCCATGAATTCGAAGAAACGATTCGTCACCTTTTCTGGTTTTGCAAAAATGTCCAATGCTTGATCAAGAAATTAAACGAATCTCTGTTAAATAATAGAAGTTATACGACAGAAATTGATTACAAAACATTGATGTTAGGTAATTCAGACAAAAACAAGCAAAATCTAAACATACTTTGCCTCGAAGTTAAAAAATACATATTTACGTGTAAAAAAGGTAACATAATACCAAACTATACAGGTCTTATAAATAGTTTAACTTTTACCTACAAAATATACAATTCATTTAAACTCACAGAAAAGGAAACGAGGGGTTGGTCGCTGGTAAAATTAATATGTGAACCAAATATTTTTGTGGAACATAACATTGAGTGAAAATTTCTATAGAATCGAGAAAAGGAAAAAGAAGTGATATTTCCTTAAATATGTAATTATTAATTGCCAATAGAAAAGTACCTTATATATGCTTTTTGCTCATATTTTTTTGCCTTTTTGCGTTTCTTGTACATTTAAAAATGTAACGGTCTGTATGATACTTCATTTTGCTAACATTGCTTTATGCATGTATGCATGTTTAATCATATTTTCCCTTTCCATCATTTGTTAAAAAAAGTTTTTTACTTAGTTACTAATGCTATTTGCATGTATTGCATGTACAATTCAATATACTGTATTTTGTGTGTAAAGGTGTATGCATATATGCGATTGTACACTTAAAATGCAAATAAACAGAAGTTACAACAACAACAACAACAAAAAATAAATTATGGGAGTAAGGCTAATGTTTAACTTTTGGAGGAACTATAACAAAAATAAAGACACCAACACACATCTGTCAATAGTTAAAATGTCTTACGTAAATTAGTGCCCCGATCTACGAGCAAGATATGGTATTTTATCCAACACATATTTCCATTTTGATTCGAAATCATTGATTCTGTCTGCTAAAAGTGCGGCATTCCATTGATGCTCGTATTTATATGCTAAGTAATTTTTTGCACCTTCAACAGAAGGAATCAATAATGACATTTTGCATTTGCATATGTAAAGTTTTGTGTAAATGAAAATATTATTTACTGCATCACTTTTTGTTTCTGCATAACCTAGTATGAAATTTTTCATGTTACAGTAAGGAAAAATTGTAGTCGGAAACAGATTATTTAAAAGAAACTTTGAGGTGGGGCACTCCCAGAATATGTGTTCTATGGTCTCTTCGCTATTTTTGCAAAAGGAACATGTAGGGGATTCCGACAATTTCATTTTAAAAAGTAAGTAATTCGTTCCGATTATTCGGTGAATTATTCTGTACTGGAACCATTGAAATTGTGAATCAGAATTGATTATGAAAGGTAAAAGGAAAATCGCCTTCCATTCATCATTGCTTATTATAGTGTTTAATTTACTAGGCCATTTTTGTTTTATTGGCATTTCGATTTCTGTTCTTTTTAGGATGTTGTACATTCGTTTTGCCCCCGATTCTTTGCTTAAAATTACTTTAAATGATGGTGGTATAAAAGGTCTTTCCATTTTATAATTGTTTCTGTCAGTTTCGTGTATATTGTGTGATTTGAATTTTGTAAATATGGCCTTTTTAATACCTTGGTATAAAAGAAAGTCAATTTTCAGATTATATTTTATATTTATTTCATTTAATGTTATAAATTTACCATCACTATCTAACAGGTCACCTATATATTGTAACCCTGCCATATACCAGGAATTAAAAAAGATGCTTTTATTTCCTATACATATTCCTTCGTTATAGAAAATTGGATAGTAAAATATGTCCGTTGCATTAAATATTATTTTTTCTTGGAAGACGACAAATGATTGTAGGACGTCTTTCCAAAAAGGATTGGTTATTGTAGTTGCTAACTTTTGTGAATAATGTTTTCCACATCGTACAAGCTTCTTAAAATCTACGTATGAATTTGCAATGTGTAACCAATTTCCATTTGAGACATATACTCTTTTTAGCCATGTTAGTTTCATTGCATGAATAAAAGCTTTGATATTTATCATTTTGAGCCCCCCTTCACAATATTCTTTGCATAAAGTGTTATAATTAATCCTACTTTGTCCACCCCATATAAAGTTTAGAAATATTGTGTTTAAGTTTTTAATAAATTCCGATGATGGATTAGGAAGGGATATGAATAGGCGATTAAATAATGATATCAATAATGTTTTTATAACTGTAATTCTGCCTATGGGTGTTAAGTTTATTTTTTTCCAACTTAAAAGTGCATTCTCCATTTTAGCTATTTTTTCTTTATAGTTAATGTCTAATATCTGTTGTAGATCGACGTGATAATGAATTCCTAGCATCTGAAAACTGTGTTGGTTCCATTGAAGTTTCCATTTAGTTTTAATACTTTCGGAACTGAATTTTTTCTTTCCAATCCATATTACCTTTGTTTTATCAAAGTTAACGTTTAGTCCAGAAATACATGAGAAATTATACAATGTAAGTAATGTTTCATTAAGACTTTTGTCCGCTCCATCCAAAATAATGGTTGTGTCATCTGCGAATTGTGAGAGTTTGTATTCTATGTTATTGATGTTTACACCTTTGATGTCGTTATTATTTCTTATTTTTAAAGATAATATTTCTGCGCAAAGAATAAAGATGTAACAAGATAATGGGTCTCCTTGGCGACATCCACGCTGAATAGGGAAGAATTCAGATAAATATCCACACTGTATGACTGCGGATTTGGCATCTTTGTAAAATATTTGAAACCAACGTTTGATGTCAGGACCAAAATTAAAGAAAGAAAGTGTCTCATCGACAAATGACCACGACAGAGAATCAAAAGCCTTTTCAAAATCGATTAAAAGCAACAAACCAGGAATATCTTTCTCTTCAGTAAAGTTCATAATATCAAATATAAGCCTTGTGTTTTCACCTATGTATCGACCTTTGATAAAACCTGTTTGATCACTATGTATAAGTTTATCCATGCATGTTTTCATCCTGTTTGCAATAACACCTGAGCCAATTTTGTAAATAGTATTTAAAAGTGTTATTGGTCTCCAATTTTTCAAAAATAATCTAGATCTGTCACCTTTTGGAATGCATGTAATAATCCCTTGCGTTTGAGTAACAGTTAATTTCCCACTTTGAAATGCTTCATTTAGAGATCTTACTACAAAAGTACCAATTTGTTTCCAAAAGACCTTATAAAATTCTACAGTAAAGCCTGAACTGCCCGGACTTTTATTATTAGACATGTTTTTTAAGACATTAGTTGCTTCTGATACAGATATATTTCCTTCAAGTAGAAGCGCTTCTGTATCATTTAATTTTGGACCAATTATGTTTGTAATAAAATTTGAAAAACTTTTAGTTTCACAAGTATCTTTGCTTTGGTAAAGACATTGATAAAATTCTTTAACTTTATTTAAAATTTCTTTTTGATCAGTTGTAACATTTCCATTTTCATCTTCTAATTTATAAATAGTTTTTACAGCTGCGCGTTGTTTTTCAAGATTACAAAAATATTTCGTTGGTTTTTCACCTTCAAGAATCCACTTTGACTTTGCTCTAGTGAGATAACCTTTTATTTTCTGTTCGTTTATATTTTCAAATTCTTGTTTTAAAATGTTTAATTCTTCCATATTAGCATCTGATAAATTTTGTTCCAGAACATTTATTTTATCTAGGATATATTTTTCATGTTTTGCATTTGCTTTCTTTTTATATGATCCGTATGAAATTGCTTTTCCCCTCAATTCCATCAGTAGTGTCTCTAAAAAGAGTTGGTCACTGATGGCAAAACATATTTCACTATCTGGAATTAAATTCAAGTTATCAACATTGTAGACAGGAAGCGCGTATTGTTCTTTAATCTGAATAATTTTACTGTTAATTTCGTTAATATAATTTAAATCGGAGAGAAGAGAATTATTGTGTTTCCACAGGCCCGACGCATGTTGGAATTCACTAAACATCAGGTCTAACATTATCAAGGAGTGGTCAGACTGTAGACTTGGTTTTATAGAAGTGGAATCAAAAGAGGCGAATAGATTTGTAGATAGTAGAAAAAAAATCAAGTCTTGCTTGCTGTAAGGGATGTGACCTGCGCCAGGTGTATCTTTTAGTGGATGGATACTTTTCACGAAAGGGGTCTACAAGATTATACGTTTCAATAAACTCTACAAGTTTACCCCTGGCTTTAGGGTTATTTATGTTCTTATAATTACAATAGTCTATTTCCGGATTTAAAACCATATTAAAGTCACCACATATTATTAATGAGTCATTTCCAATATCATCAATTAATTTAAAAATGTTTGTGTAAAATGATGGAGTGTCTGTATTTGGACCATAAATAGATACCAGTGTAAAACGAGTTTCCCCAAAAGAGATATCTAGCGCTATATAATTTCCACTATCATCAGGGATACATTGATGCGTTTTATAATCAAAATCGTTAGACACAAGTACAACGGTGCCCCGGGAATTTGTTGAGCCATAACTTGCAAAAAAATCACAACCCCACTCAGCGCGGATGTCGTTATACATATCTATGGAGAAGTGTGTGTCTTGCAAACAGTAAATATTACACTTATATTCCTTTAAATAATTAAATACTTTATGTCGTTTAAAAGCGCCATTTAGACCTCTGCAATTTAGAGATAGAATTTTTAGTTTATCTGTCATTTATTAAAATAGAGTAGGTAAGTATATAACCTTGCTTCACATGTACAACTCCTATGCTCAAGACGCCTGTCCTATTATTGTTAGGGTTAAGGATTCTCATAGTTACAGAGAAAAGTTAGGTAATGGAAGAAAAAAGAAAGAGAAAAAAAAATAAAATAAATTGAGACTGTTTTAGGTTCTTATGTTAAAAAAAAACAGCACATACATACCAGTTTTATTTTCATTTTTATAATTTTATGTAGTTGTCCTTGTAATTTGAATTGATCAGTTAGTAGAAGTTGTTGTTTTCAATTTGAATTCAGAACAATTTATATCATCTTTATACTATCACTAATTTAGGGTTTATAATTATGTATAATTGAAATGCATTTAACAATAAAGCCCCTCATGGTAGAATGTGTTTTATTTTAGGAATGAGTTATATACAGAATTACTTTTTGATAACTGTTTTTAATTATGTTGAGTGTGTTTTATAAGAATGCATTGGGAAATTACATTATGTTATTATTACTTGAGTATGTTTAACAAGTATCTGTAGTGCACTTTGAAAAAGCATGAACAAATTATTTGTACAAGTAGAACAATAAGAAAGCAACATTATAGTCACAAATAGGTACATAGTACAGTAAAAACACAGTATCTTATGCAAAAAGCTTCTTTTTTTTTTAAAGAAGAAGATACATTTACAAGCATATATTAAACAGCAAAAGCACCTTGCAAGATTGAGGATTTTTATCAAAAAAAAATAAATTAAAAAAAACAACAAAAAAACTGGGATTTCATTTTAATGCAAAAAATACTTATAGCTAATTTATGCTAATGGTGTAGACATGAACTACAGGAAATATCCATAGATATTAACTATTTCTGTAAAAACAATGCTCTATATATCCAAAGGTAGAGAAGAAACTCAATGGTTTTTAAATGTGTCTTCAAGTATACAATGGGAATTTTTTTTAGACATCCATATATGTATAAACAAATATTACACACTTAAAAAAGGTCCATGAAGCAAGCACAATTTAAAGAAGAAGATACATTTACAAGCATATATTAAACAGCAAAAGCACCTTGCAAGATTGAGGATTTTTATCACAAACAAAAAAAACAAACAAACTGGGATTTCATTTTAATGCAGAAAATACTTATAGCTAATTCATGCTAATGGTATAGACATGAACTACAGGAAATATCCATAGATATTAACTATTTCTATAAAAAACAATGCTCTATATATCCAAAGGTAGAGAAGAAACTCAATGATTTTTAAATGTGTCTTCAAGTATACAATGGGAATTTTTGTTAGACATCCATATATGTATAAACAAATATTACACACTTAAAAAAGGTCCATGAAGCAAGCACAATTTCCTATCACTAAAAGATCACCAAACCTTCTATATATTTCTTGCTAGTCCATAACAAAACCTGATATGATAAACAACTTTATGCTATTACAATTATCACTTAACACTCAGGAGCTTCCTTGCGAATGCGAAACAGAAGCCTTTTAACAAATATATTTATTTTATAATCAGTTAAAAATATCTTCGGTGAATTGTAATTGTTTTGCATGACCACTGATAGCAAGACCTTCTTAGAGGAATGTACATATAAACTTATATATTTCGTATATGTGATTAGCTTTCATAACATAATAAATTAAGCAAACTGTACATGAAGGTACTTTAACAGTGGTTAAGTGTTTGAACACTACACATAAAATTACAATGCATGAATTAAGTATAATTGATAGTATACTTAGAACGACAATGGTGAATACATTAGAGAGGATTATACTTAATATAGCAATATTTGCAATAATCAGATAAATGTTTAAATACTACCAGGAGCAATTGTTTGTTATTTAGATTTAATAGCAAACAGCGTGAAGGAAACAGTGATATTAAGGATATACTTGTATAATTATGAACTAAGCTAGTATTGAAAGTGGAGAAAGATAACTAATTTCAGTAACATTGATGTATTACAATATTGTAGTCCAGGACAAACCTTTATGCAAAGTATTTTGTTTAATACACGTTGTAATATGTGTCAGCAATGAAGAAATACTTCATTGGCTATCGTCACCTCAAATAAATTCACTAGAAACAGTGTTTCCCAAATTGTTATTTCGAAAAACATGACAAATTTAAGAAAAAGGGAGGTAACGTATAAAAAAAGACTATCTGCTGTCAGTAACATTCCAAATTACTCGCAGCAGTTACTTCCCTTGCATTGGTTGGCGTCAATCAATATTACGCATCTATTCAGGTTGACTGGCGCGTAGCTAGATGAGTGGCTAATACTGGTTAAAAATAGTACAATTGCAATAAATATAACGAGAAACAAGAAACTGACAGAATTATAAATATCACACGCGTGCGTATTCGTTTGTTGGAGAATCAGTTTGCACAAACGGTGGTATTGTTTTATCAATTATGTTTAGTCGGCGATCTTCTGGAGTTTGTTGCATTTTCCACTGATTCCGAATAGCTTTTTTTGGGCCAGGGTTTACTTAGCCAGTTTTTGTAGTCTACGTATGTTATTTGCACTGGATGCTGATTACCCCTGAACACAGCGTAGATCTTGCCCTCAAACGACCAAGCTTTCTCAACATTATCAGGATCCTTGAGGCGCACGGAAGCCAGAACATGTGCATTTGTCTTTGTGAGATCTTCATTTACGAAGATACCAGATCCTCTAAACATCTTTGCTTTTCTCAAGATGTCACTTTTAACCTGCCTTCTGACGAATTTGATGATAACAGGTCTGGTTTGTCCGTGTTTGAAATGTCCTAGCCTATGCGCGATGTCAATGTCGCCGGTGCCAATCGGTATGCCCAGTTTTTCGTTGATTATGGCCACGACTTGGTTGGCCACTGCAGCTGAAGACTGTCGGTCTTGGTCGCCAGGCACGCCGGTCATTCGGAGATTGTTCCGCCTGCTGTACTGCTCAGCGCTATTTGCTTGCTCTTCGTATTTTTCGATTTCTTTACTTTTCTCAGGTTTTGTAGTTTGAATTCGGGCCACCATTTCATCAAGTTGTTTATTTTTTTATTTAACTTCGCTCTTCAGAGAGTCTATATCATTTTTCTGTTCAAACACCATTCCTTCAAGGATTTCAATACGGTTTAGTACGTTCCCGAGGAATTTGTCCTTTATTTGTTCTAAGGTTTCTTTAATGATATTTTTTATGAAAATGGAATCGTCTTTTGTGAGCACCTTTGAGAGTTTTGCGTTTATTTCATCGAGCTGTTTCTCAATGACACTCTCAGTAGAGCTGTCAATCCCTGCGGGGCCACTTGTAACAAAAGTTGTTATAGTTTTCTGCTTTTTTGAATCGGGTTTAGCATTTTTCTTTTTGCCTTTTGCCTTCCCGTTATTTAGCTTATTTGCGCTACTTTCGAAGGCGGTGTTTTCTAGTAGGCTAGTGTCCGCGTTCGTAGCCTCGCTGGCCGTGGAGGAATGCATCCGCTTATTCATTTCCCGCTAGAATAGCGGTATCTTAATCCGGGGTGAAATTGACCAACCGGCTATGTATTATGTATTTCACACGGTATGACTGCAAGTGTTTGATTATTCATGCGTGCAAAATGTTTGATTATTCATGCGAGACGAGTTGACTGATTGGTGACGTTCCCGCTCAATTCTTTGTGTTCATGGATAGACGCTTTCTCCACCCAGAAAATAACGGCTTTACAGCATTACTGTTTAGAAAGACAGCTTTTACGCAATTATTCAATTAGAAAACACTTTGTACATACATACATTTGATGCAACTTAGTCCAATATATCCAATTACAACACACTTTTTCACAAACACTGGATGCATGTCCTGTTTAATAAAGAATTTTCTACATGAAATATTTCGTGACAGCCATGTTAACCGGAACCGGAAGCTTAATTGATCTGGCCGACATATGCGTAAAATTTACGTAGAATATTTATGTCCAGATGAGTTAATGACAAATACTCTTCTGTCAAATTCCAAGCAATAATTTTAACCCTTAGAGAAAATATAATTATATTGTATTTAGTAAAATATATAATTATTTTAAAATATAAGATTTATGTCACTTCAAATAACTGACCCTGTTTGTTAATTTTAGCAATTCCATTTCATGTGTATATCTGAACGCATTTATTTTCTTTCACTCAATCAAGGCTGTGTGTACCTTCGTGTTACATAAATGTCGCCTACGGAGCCGGAGGTCGAAGGTTCGAGTCCTACACTGGGCGAGTTCTGATATGGCCGGTTGCCTGCACAGCAGCTAGTTAAATCAAGGGATACCGATTGCATTCCTGCTAAGCGCCCTGCATATAGGATAGGAATCGGGAGTAAATATGTTCATCAGTAAAGGTGTCTCATAAGTCAAAACTGGCTGGCCCTTAATCGCGAGGGGTGACAATAAAATAGACAAACTCTTTACTTTACTTTACTTTTAAATGGTTAGCAAAAATGTTATTATTAGTTGTTGGCTCCGTTTGAAATTATAAATACAGCAAATTTAGTAAATATTAATTAAGGTTTGAAATTAATTTTGGTTGCGTCCACGCGGTTATGAACACAATGGTCAAACTGGCAATTCCATGATGCGCGCTAGCGTTCATAATCACATGGACGCAACCAAACTTAATGTCAAGCATTATATTGACACCATATTTGGGATTATGTATAACATTTCTTTATATGTTTTATCGAACATGCATTTTATTGCCAGTTTAAGATGAATAACTCGCGCAACAGTTTTCTGATCAGATAAAGTACAACCCCGTGTAACCGAATAATGTTCGACACATGAAATTTAACGTGAACCTGACACTTTTATTGTCCATTCATTAAATATTTGAGAACAAAATTAATTATTAGAACATTTAATCAAACGTTAACAATAAATGCAAGAAAGTTTAACATTTAAGTATAGAATCCAGCTTAGTTCATTAACATCTTAATTCATGTTAATATGAATGAGATATGTAAATAAACCCAACAACAAAAACATAATCACTGTCAATCTCTAAATGATAATATTAGAAAGTTCATAAAATGTAATTAGCAGAACACAAACTAAGCTATTCTGTAGCATCATAAAGTTAGGTTTCCAGCAGAAACCCACCAGCATTTCTCATTTGCTTATGTTAAATGCGCAATTTGTGATGGCTGCACCGTTAACGAACCTCAAGTGTGCGATAGTTTTGTCTTGTGTTGAATCATCTGTGATGACGGTATAATGATATTTACAGATGTCAATTACGATGTTGTTTCATCGAAGACGTGCTTTGAAGCGGCGTGTAGCTATCATTTCTAACCTCTGCAGGGCATGACAATGCAGAACTCATCTGATTTTTTGGCCAGTGGACCAACCCCTGATGTATGACCGCAGAGAAGAGGCTTCATTGCAATGACTCAGCGTAAACATGATCTGCCTGTCTTTAAAGGGACCTGTTCACAGATTGCCAAATTGACGATTTTCAGATTTGTTGTGATATATCATAAAAAAAGAAAAATACATCACGTATACAAGCAAAATGATCCTACTGAGCAGGAAATATATTGGAGATATTGAGTTGTTTACGAAAAATCATATTTGAAACAGATCAAATTATAAAGAGTTTCTAACGCTTTTCCTCGGTATTTTGGATAACTCGTGTATCACTTACACAGCATTAAAAATATACGTATATATTCTTAAGTCAGGATGGCCGAGTGGTTAAGGCGCTATATTGTTTTTATCCCGACGTTCGCAGGTTCTAGTCCCGGCGAGAGCAAATGTTTTACTTCTTTTCTTTCTTAATATAATATTAGTTTTTTTTAGTCTAGATACATGTACTTACTTTTTGCAGTTAAGATATTTAAGACCATTTTTTAAATTTAAATCTGTAAACAAGTCCATACATCGTTTATCCTATCGAGAGCACTTGCTTTGAAAAGCACTATTGCTTGTGGATCCAATTTTTCTAAGTTTGATAATTTTTACTATGCTTAATTTTGTTTTTCACTGATTTATCATGCGCCTTAAACTCCAAAGGATTCAGGATATCCTACAACATTCTCTAAGTCACCCTCGGACACAATGCCCTTGTGTTTAGGGCGAGCTGACAGGTCATCGGCAGTTCTGTGCTTCACAAACTCACCCAGGGTGTGGCTGGTACTTGCGCACAACTTGTCACGAACAATATAAATGTCTCTTTTCATTTAATGTAAGTAGCCAACGAGCGTCAGGCCACAGGCAGTTAGCAGAGTGAGAGATACAATATTGCAAAGCAAAATATGACAGCAGGTGGCGCTTGTTCGTTTTCCGTAATTTGAATAATCATTACTTGTCGGAGGAAATTGCCGAAAATATCTGATTTAATTGTCAGCTAAAATCAGAGTTTCTTCATTTTGTTTCACATTTTCAGTTGAATTTAAAGGGATACTACCATTGCACAGTCTCGAATTGCGAACGATAGTGCATGCATAATAATTAACCAATATAGGTAAAATATAAATTAAATCAATTTACAAAGGGACTCAACTCATTTGAAACATATATTTCGTCATGTATTGTATATTTTCGGTATCTCCCTTTTCATCTACGAACGTTAACATTGTTTTTAAGCTAAGTTATATTGTTTATTGCTTAATGCTTGTTTGCAAATTAAATTCGTCTTCTGAGTTAAATGGTTCAAACGCGTTTGATTCGCATTGATATAAATAGTCCACACATCATTGTGTCATTGGGTTTCAACTGTCAGCTACCAACTATATGCCGACATGCATGATGGTATTGTCAGCATGCAAATTGACATTGTCATCAAGCATAATGAAAGTGTCATCAAACAAGACGCCTGCACCAGTAAGCTCAATGACCCAATAATCAGCAAGCATGTTGGAACACCCAACATGATTGATGTAATTTTTGTCCAAATAATCATGCATATTCATAGTCACTACGATGAAAAAGTACTCTTTGTGTTGCACGGGCTTAAAACTGTTACGCAATTTCAGTCGATGAGGCTCCTGCATACTGGTGCTACTCGTCATTAGCAACAGCCATCGGGCCAGCTGGACGTTGTTGCTGTGAAATGTTTGCACCAATGTAACATAAATAAAGTACAATAAAACATGTCTTTTTAATTCTAATATTTAAAACAAATACAACCCCTCCATGTACCTTACAAGATAATGGCAATACAGATAACATAACTTTTCGAATTTATTATAATTTTAATGTATTTTGTATATTAATATGTTTTAATACAGTCGAATGCAGTAACATTGCATATCGAGCAGGTGATTATCTAAGCACATGTGGCATAATCAGCAATAAGTCAGTGTATTGCAAACAAATTTTCACATAATGAAAGAAATGTTAAATATATGGTTTCGTTTTCATTTTTGTTCTTTTTGCAGTCTTTATTTTTCTATTGCCAGTAAAGATAAGTATGAAAGTTATTCTAAAGTAGTAGCGTTGAATAAGTTATTGGAATGGGTTACTTTTTACGTTTAGTTTACCTTTCGGACTTCATGCGGTACGCTGTACATACACTCTGGCGATTTTGATACCTGGGCTAAATGCAAAGATGCAGGAATTAATACATGCTAGAATGGAACATTGTTTTGTAGCATAACTGGCCTGTAATACGAGATAGTAAATGCCATTCCATAGTTTTTACAGAACAACACAATTTACAGAGATTCACAACATTGAAGAACGACAAAAGACAAACGTTTAAAATTGCTTAAATGCTTTAATGAGGATTGATTCTTTTAAATATTTACTTTTATCAACAAACATCATTGCCTTTTGTACATGTATAGAATAAACTCTTACCAATAGGCGCACGTGACTGTTCCACCATCATATCATCCTCCGCAGGAATATACATAGGGTTCTCCACAGTGTCATCTTAAACAATGGTTCAATATATATACATAGGGTTCTCCATAGTGTCATCTTAAACAATGGTTCAATATATATACATAGGGTTCTCCACAGTGTCATCTTAAACAATGGTTCAATATTTTATGTATGTTTTCTCTTATGTATGGCCAAGCTGAAATATTCCCGTTTGTCCAGCTTAAGCTGATTTTAAGACATGTTATGAAAACATCCCAGAAAACAGCTTCAAGCTTCAAAACGCTTACATATTGATACTCTTGTCTGTTTTCCCACCATACCAGCCGCCGGAATGCACATTCGGTTTACCACTGTATCATCTTAAATGTTTAATAATACCGATTTTGCATAATTATATGGCTTAAGTTATTTATGACTTAAGTTATTTTTAAGGAAAACTCTTGATCCTTGTATTTCTATAACTTCTTTATTTACTTTAAGTGTACATACATCGTTGAATTTCACATTAAAATATTATCTGAATGTTTTAACTTTTCCAGCTAAATTTTGTCTTTAGGAATGTTATGAAAACAACCCAGAAGAAAGCTTCAAGTCACTTACATGCATACGTCGATGGTCTTGCCTGTGTAACCAACATATCAGTCACCGGAATGCACACTGGGTTCTCCTTTGATTCATCTTAAACAAAATACACAAACCTTTGGAAAAGTGGTTATTATGTTCTGAATGTTTGAAAATTGAATATCAATTCTGCATGTTATCAACGCTGGTGAACGCGTAATGCAGATTTAAAGTTAAAAATGTTAAATTGCTTAATTGTACTATCATGTGTGCAGATAAGCCACTATTTTCAGTTTGAAAAACATAACAAACAGACCACACACCTTGTTTGTCCTGTTTACGTTTCCTAAACCACCAAATAAGGGCAACAAATAAGCCTATCGACACCAAAACGCCGCTACTTGCACCAGCGACTGAAGCTAGAATACCGGTTTTCTCAGTTTGCTCCATTTGCTTTTCTGAAGCTTTGAATAAGGGCAAAAAGCAATTGGCGTGTGATTAAAATACAGTGCAATGATTAAGTATTGTATTTTAACGAAGACGTGCGTGCATACATTTCATCATCAAAGCAATTGAAAATCGATTTGTTTTTGTTCGCACATGTTGTGGCTTATAATATAAGTTGTTTGTTAATAGGCTGTTATTAATTGCAAAATAACAGCCCAGTAGCATATTTATATTAGAATGTACAGGTACCAAGATTGGTCGGTACACAATGCACACACTCAAGCTTTTAAATAGTTGTTATACCTATTACATCTATGCTTATTGACTTCTCTGATCGACCAGACTCGCTAAGACCCAAAGTAGGCTGCATTACATTTTCAGCAATGCACCTATATATTCCTGCTTCCGTCTTTTTGATATCTTGCAGGACAAGCGACCCGCCATCATGCATTATAGTTCCAGATTGCCAGCGGCGTGTCGGTGTTGGGTAACCGCCGCTGAAGCACTCGATTGTGAGGTTACTACCTTCCGGAACACTCACAGAGCTAACGTTGAGCATCGCGTCGTTGACGGAACATTGAGGTTCGTCAGGGGGATCTGCAAGCAGAAACATATGAAGGAAGTAATATGTAATATAGAATAGTTTGTACATGTATTCACTGTTACTAAAACATTATTTAGCGCCTGGTCAAATATTTCTCATGTTTACTGTAACATATGCCGTATTAATAACTTTAATTAAGTTTGGCTTTACACAATATTCACGTATGTTTTCAGGGAAATATATGTGTTCATCAGAGTACATGTACTGGTGTAGTTCTATTACGTGTTTTGCTCTCAGCTTTTGCAGTCCACTTGCTTTAATTGATACTAAATGATAGATTATGACATTGTCAGTTAAAATAAGAATAACAATATCGAAGAACGTTCGTGCATAAGAAATAAATTTGAGTGACGTTTGATTCCAAAGTATTGTTTGCGTACAGTTTTATGCATATTTTATATGATGAGACGAACAGCATATATACACAATCTCAATATGAGTTTCAACAAATGGATGGATCTAACAGATTCAAATGAAAGACCTATTAAAAGGTAACAATTACATTTCTTGATACTTACATAAAACGTTAATTTTAAACAAGCTTGATTCAAAGGTTCCAGATTGTGTTTCTGCTTTGCAATACAGATATCTGTCATGTAGGGTTTGAGTTGGACTATACTGAAGTAGACTTGTGTTTCCAGTTGACGTAGTCTGACTTTTCAGGTGAACATCATCTTTAATGGAACTGCCGTTTTGATGTAAATACCAATGTAATGATGAAGCTCTTTCGCCATATATGTTGCACGAAATGTTCACCAAAACTCCCTTAATCAGATTGTATTCTTCTGCAGGAGGCTCAAGTTTAACGTAGGGTGATGTACCTGTTTCTGTTTAATTGCGAAACAAAATATTAACACATTTGTATTGGTACATATTTTCGGTATCTTTAAGTGAAAATGACTACAATCGAAACCGATTCAAAATTACTTACGTTAAACTGTAGACAAAGATATGTCGTTGTTTTAAAACCCCAGTTTATGATAAACTAGTTAAATAAGTGTGTACCAAGATAAAAGCACACACCAAGATTTTTATGAATAGATGTTTAAGAAGTACTTAGCATTGTGCATTACTGGCATTTTTAGTTTAATATCTTCATTGAGTATGTACTTGAATCATAAGTCAAGCCATCCTAAAATAACACAAGAAGCATTCCCGTAGGGCCAAGCTATTCGACGTAAGAGAATATGCTCCAAAGAGGCAGATTACCAGCTCCATAAACAAAACCTGAGGCGCCATCTTCGGAAACCTGGGTAAAGTGTGAAGTTTTTTAACAAACAATTTGCACATGCAGATAAATTGAGTAGGGAAAGTCTCTTACAGCCCAGCGAACACAAAAAGAAAGACATGAAAATAGTATACCACTAGTTCTAACATACTCGAAAAAACTTCCAAACATTCATGGCATTGTGCAGAAACACCTACCAACACTTCATCAGTCCGAGAGAATGAAAGATGTGTTTAATGCTATTCCATTGGTCACATATAAGAGGGACAAGAACATTTCAGATGTGCTTTTACATGGATAGACCAATCGTGTTCTGCGAGTGGGAGACAACCAAGAGCAGCGATGCGCAAGGAAATTTGTGGTATGTGAAATGTTAGCAAAAGGGTTGCACCACCACAACCATGGCGGGATAGAAGGAGTATCACTGTGCAAGAGACAGAACTGTGCAACGTGGAACGTTGTGTATGGCATCAACTGTCTCAAATGTCAGAAGATAGTGTATGTGGGTGAGACTTTGAGGTCCTTAAAGGAGAGACTTAAAGAGCACGAGGCGGATACGAGGCATCAAAGGAAGAAGCCCATTGCAGAACATTTCAACTCCCAGGGACACAAGATGGAAGATATTAGAGTAAATGGGTGTGTTACAGGGCATTCGAGATGATTCCGAGTACTACCGAAAATTAGTGTTGTTGTTATTATTATTATTGTTATTTTTAAATAACATAATCCTTATTACTGTAATAATTATTTTTATTATTTTATTATTTATTATTATCATTATTATTATTATTATCATTATTTTTTTATTTATTATTATTATTATTATTATTATTATTATTATTATTATTATTATTATTATTATTATTATTATTGGTAATAGCAGTGATCGTAGTGGTATAAGAAGAAGTAATGATATCATCATCATCATCATCATCATCATCATCACCATCATCATCATCATCATCATCATCATCATCATCATCACCATTATCAGCATCGCTATTATCATTATCATCAGTAGCATCATCGTCATCATTATTATTGTTGCAGTTGTTATTAATACTTATGTATTCTTCGTAATATTTATTATTTGTTATGTTTATCATTTGTAATAATAATTATTATTGTTATAAGTATAATGTTTAGTATTATTATAAGTTATCCAACAACTATAATATAAATGCAAGAAATATTATTCTACAAGAAATTGCAAAGAGAAATTTAATTGATACTTTTAGGGCATTGCATGAAGATAAAATTAGATACACATGGAGGCGTACCAATCCTCTACAACAAGCAAGATTAGATTTTTTTTTGACTACCCAAATTATGGGTAACTTCTTAAAATCATCCAATATAAAACCTAGTATTAAATCAGATCACTCAATTATAGATATTTCATTCGAATTCAACAAAATTGAGCACGCGAAAGGGTTGTGGAAATTTAATAATTCTCTTTTACACGACATTGAATACTTAAATTGTATAAATAATAAAATTGAAGAAATTAAATTACAATATTGCTTGCCAGTCTACAATTTAGAAAATATTCACAATATATGTAGCAGTGAGCTTTTGTTTACAATAAATGACCAACTCTTTTTAGAAACTTTATTAATGGAAATAAGAGGAAAATCTATTGCTTATGCAAGTTATAGAAACAAATTAAGTATTTCAAACGAGCAAAGATTACTAAAGGAAATCGAAGAAATTGAACAAAATCTAAACGAATCTAACAAAGAAACTCTTGTACAGTTAAATATAGAGCTTGATAATATTAGAAACACAAAACTAAAAGGTCACATCATAAGGTCGAAAGGCCAGTGGATAGAACAAGGAGAGAAAACAACCAGTTATTTTTGCTCTTTAGAAAAGCAACATTATACAAACAAAAATATACCATTTATTCAAAAAGACGATGGCACGGTTATTAACAATCAAAATGATATTTTAAAGGAAACGGCTGAATTCTATAAAAAATTGTATCAAAAAGTTGAAGTCTCATCTGACTTCACACTTAATGACTTGCAAAACATTCATGTAAATAAATTAAATGTCTCCCAATTAATCGAAATTGAAGGATTATTAAAATTTGAAGAAATAACTAGAACTCTCAAAAATATGGAAAATGATAAAAGTCCCGGGTCAGATGGCTTCTCTACAAATTTCTTTAAAGTTTTCTGGAATAAAATTGGACATTTTGTTTTAAGAAGTATAAATTTTGCGTATAGTAATAATAACTTTTCTATAACTCAAAAACAGGGTATTATTACCTGTATTCCAAAAGAAAACAAGCCGAGACATTTCCTTAAAAACTGGAGACCTATCACACTGCTAAATACAGTCTATAAAATAGCATCTGGCTCAATAGCAAATAGAATAAAACCACACTTAACCAGTCTTATTTCAAGGGATCAAACGGGTTTTGTCTCAGGGCGGTTTATAGGAGAAAACACACGTCTGCTATATGACATACTGAATTATACAGAACAAAACAAAATTCCTGGGTTAATTATGTTGATTGACTTCGAGAAGGCTTTCGATACTTTATCTTTTAACTGCATTGAACAAACACTTAATTTATTTAATTTCGGGCCAAGTTTTAAACGTTGGATTAACAGTTTTCTCAAAAACACTCAAACATCAGTTCAGTTGAATGGCTTCTTATCTGACAGCTTCTCAATAGGCCGCGGTTGTAGACAGGGAGACCCCATTTCACCGTATATATTTATATTATGTGCAGAAGTATTAGCAATTAAGATTAAATGTTGTAAAAATATAAAGGGTATACTAATAAATGGCGTTGAATACAAGATTTCTCAATTTGCGGATGACACTTCTCTGTTACTGGATGGTTCAGAAAATTCTTTAAATTCGGCGCTTAAAATGCTCGACGACTTTGCATTGTTTTCAGGTCTTAAAGTGAATTTTGATAAAACTAACGTTATATGGATCGGATCTTTAAAATATAGTACTAGAGCTATTAAAACAAAATACAAACTTACATGGGGAACCACTAGATTTCAATTATTAGGAATCATGTTCGATGTTGACCTCAAAAGTATGATCGATTAAAATTTTTCTGATAAATTTATTAAAGCGAATAATATTATTAACCACTGGAAAAAGAGAAAACTTACACCAATTGGTAGAATAACTGTCATAAAATCACTTTTACTACCATTATTCACTCATTGTTTGTTTGCTTTACCTACACCAAAGACAGATATTCTTGATAAATTGAACAAATTATTGATGGATTTTGTTTGGGAAGATGCACCGTATAAAATAAGAAGTTCTACAATTACTCAAAGCTATGAGAAAGGTGGTTTGCAAATGATAGATATCTATGCATATTGTAAAAAAATCAAACTTTCTTGGATACGAAAATTGTATACATGTTGCGATAGTAATTGCGCAATACTTGTAAGATCTATGTTCGACATAGGCAAATTTTTTAATACCGGAAAACTATACATTTCCAATGTCAAGAAAAAAATAAACAATGATTTTTGGTTAGAGGTTTTTACAAACTATGAACAGTTGCTTGATGTGTTAAACATTTATCATATGGACGATATTCTAAATATGCCTCTATTTTATAACACAAATTTTAAAATTGGTAAGGAACCTATTTTTTTCAAATCACTTTACGAGAAAGGAATACGATTTGTGAGAGATATACTTATTGATTCTAACACTTTCTTAACGAAAAAACAGATAGAAACTATTACGGGAACATGCATGAATTTTATGAATTACGAAGGTCTTATAAAATCAGTAAAAACGTTTATTAATAAAATGAATATACATTTTAACAAAAACGACCACCTCACGTTTGGTCCATCTCTATCGTGTTATGCGAAATATATTATTTGCTACGAAAGTAAAGATAGGTTTATTTATAATTGTTTTAATCAAAATGTTAAAACAACTTTATACAAAACAAAATGGGACGTATTTACTCTCTCGGACGAAGACTGGAAATATATTTTTAAAACACTATTTAACATAACAAGAGATAGTTACTTACAATGGTTTCAAGTTAGAATTATCTACACTATTTTAGGTACAAATTCCTTATTATACAAAATGAAAATAGTCAATAATAATCTATGTAGCTTCTGCCAACAAAGCGAAGAAACTGTTATGCATCTTTTCTGGAACTGTGAAAAAACAAAAGATCTAATTAAAAAAGTAAACGAAATCCTTGCAAATAATAGAACTTTATTTAATACGACAGAAATAGACTGCCAAACTTTGTATTAGGTGGTTCTTCAATTGCAACTAAGGATCTTACCCTTCTATGTCTAGAGATTAAGAGATATATTTTTACATGCAGAAGAAATAACATTACACCAAGTTTTAAAGGCCTCACTAATAGCTTAGATTTTTATTGTTCAATTAATACTAGCTATAAACTCTCGGAAATTGAAGCAAAAAGATGGTCACTAATAAGTAATTTTTGTGAACAAAGCCTATAGGGACTTGGTTAAAGAAATGTAGATAACTATAAAACAAATGTAACTTTAATTTGTTTTTATACCGTAAATCTGCGCATTGAAAAAAAGAATTTATAAAGAATATGGGCATTCATAATTTCATGTTGTTTCTGAAACTGGACCAACATTCGTATAATATTTGTACGTTCTATATGTATATTTTATACGCTGCTTGCATATAATGTTTCTTACGCTGCATGACTTGCATATAATGTGCTTTGTACTCTGTATGACTTGCATACAATGTATATTTTACAAACTATGATGGAAATAAAGGTTACAAACCAAAAAAAAAAAATAAAAAAAAAAAAAAAAAAAAAAATAAATAAATTATTTTTTCATATAAGATACATCCTTTGCTATCAGCATATGACTTGTTTAATGTCATTAAGATAATTTTTGCGCAATTTTGCGTCGAATGCTTATGTTTGACGTTATAACGTCATTTCCTGTTTATTTTGAAGTTGTTATACAAATACAAATACAAATGCAAATATGTAGCGTTAATTCATAGTCATAAATCTTGATAAGAACGATGAAACTGACTCCGATTTTTTTAGCAAGTTCATTTAAGAGGTTATTTTAACGACTTAACTGAAAATATAAAAACAATATTCCAACAAAATGTGCACATAAATACTGATGACTCAATATTATTCGAATGAGGCTGAAACAAAGCTTATTATACATTCATGTCTGTCTGATTTTCAGTCTATTTGTGTTGTGCATGTCACATTCCTGTGTCAGTCCATTAATGTTTAACGGCCTGTTAATAATTTGTCTTTGCTTGTCCTCTCATTTATATGTAGGATGTTATAACGGCATCTAACTGACGTACCGTTAATGCCTCACAGACATAGTTTATCAAAAATGTACGTTATGACTTCCATAGATGGATTCCTACGGTTATAAAGTTACGCTTCATTGTTATGCTAAAATTACTAATGGACACAATATCTGAAGAAAAATAATGAAACCTGCAAAGGCTTAAAAATTAATTACTTGGCGGCTATTATACAACTATACATACCTTCACTTCCCGAAATCAAACAAGTTACCCAAAATAACTGTATTAGTCCACGTGCCATTTTGACTAACTTACTATATGCCACAATTGTATTTATTTCAACTAGTTGTTTCGTGCAGTAAGATTTTCTAGTAATTAAGTGGAAACGGAAATAGATACTATGTATTAAATATGGGAAAACAAATGTATAATGTAACCAGTTCAATTAATTAAGCGTATACTGCAAATATATTCAATAGAGACATCACTTATAACGCCATAATAAATGACAATGACTATTCTAAAAGTCCAATAATAAATGACAGTGACTATTCATACAAAGATAGGTAAACTAACTTCAGAAATTTGCATTTGCAGATGACAATACAAGGGTTTCCTATAGTAAAATGTGAAAGGATGTCGGGCGGACCCTGGGTGGGCTTAGGAGGCGTGTCCCCTCCCCATGGTATAAAAACATTTTACGTTTTAGGAACCTACATGGTGCAATTTGGGTATACTTAAAGGTGTTTGTACACTATTTGTTTTACTATCTTGCAAAACAAAATACTCCTACATGTAAAAACAAAAACATGACTGCATTATCCATTATAATTTAATGGTCCCAAAATAAATATTTTCCTTTATGAATGCAATGTTTCATACATAAAATTTACATAACTACTGATACAGATCTTCAAACATCCACTCGTCGCTTTCCACACTTTGCCAACCGCGACACGGTCACGTTATATGGAAACTTCTCTTCCGTTGCTCATTCTATTGAGATGTTGACCTGAATCTGCTGCCTTTCGTAGTGCGCACTTATCATCCGTCAAGATTTCATGCTGCAAACCTGTCATTAATCAAGATTTCATACTGAACACCTATAATCCATCAATGTTTCATACTGAACACCTATCATCCATCAATGTTTCATACGGGACAACTTTCATCCATCAGGATTTCATACTGAAAACCTATCATTCATCAAGATTTCATACTAAACAACGATCATCCATCAAACTTTCATACTCAACACCTATCATTCAACACGATTTTATACTCAACATCTATCATCAATCAAGATTTCATACTGAACACCTATCATCCATCAAGAGCATTTGAAAATCTTACATTTTTATCAACGAACCAGCAATGTCTATTTCCAGAAGACAAACGCTATCGCCATACCATTTTATATACGTAATACTATAATTCGACTAGAATTTATTATAAATTGTAATTGAAATGGGCCCTCTCCATCCGGTTGTATTTTTGGATCATATACTAAGATGTTCTTCTTGTATTTAAAGAATAACATATTTTGCAAATGTTTACAATGGCAAGGATCTAGTTAACGATGTCTAACGATGGGTAACATTGTCTTACCTATACACATGTGTACAACGTACAACTTGTTAAAACAGCGTGGCCAAAGGAGAATAAGCTTATAGTGCTTAAATAAATTTTTATTGGTTCATTTTCAAAACAAATATTCCAATAAGTTTGCTCTATATTAACAACAAGACATGTTTATTGTCTCGGAAGGATTAAAAAGATATGGGCGACGAGCAATAACTCAGAAATACTCACATATTTTCAATAAAACATTATTCTGAAGATTAAAGATTTTATAATTGACATCAAATCGAATATTTAATAATACACAATCAAATCGTCTACGTAACAAGCGCATGTGTTCCAACATCTTAAAGTAAAATATTAAAGTAGAATATTATTTTTAACATTTTTTATTTCCTCTATTATTTACAAGGAAAATGCCGTGTTCGTTTTATTACAAGTTCATACAGCAGCATTTACCTGCAGAACTTTTTGTCCTTTTGACGTATTTTGTTCATTTTTACGGCACATTCGACCAAACATTCAGTTCATTTTAAGTAGAATAGATAGCGGCAATACTATATTACTATATGCAATTATTTTATTTTATATTTATTCAAGAAGCGTACAACACTGTGTTAGCAACTTTTAGAATATATTCGTGCACATAAATTTTGTTGATGCAACTAGTTAACCGATATTAAATCTGCATTTAAATATATACTCTTGCTCGTGAAACAAAACAATCCCACAGATAGACATTTATAGACATATTCATGAAGCTAGATATTTTTAGATTATTCACGGTTTTAAAGGGATATATCGAAACTATTTCAAATAAATAAAGAGATAATATTTAACAAGCCCAAATGTTGTTGTTTTTTTATACACGATTCCAGAAAGATTCGAACTAATTTATACAATTTCAACGATATGCTACACAACGTTTATCGATTCAACTACTAATTTTCCCGCGCTCGAGAGTATTCTCAACGACCATTGTTTATAAATTAAAGTTATATAGATGTGTTAACTGTTTGTAGAAACAAGATCATCTATTTTTTAAATATGTCAATATTAATTCTCTGTAAACGAACTTTATTTTGCGAATGTTCGTTTTTGATCTACCTTTGACATGACACTTTTAATAAGGCTAAATAACATACTTGTTGGTACCAGACTTTGTTCGAGAATGAAATTAGGTGTGTTTAAAAAATGAACTTTGTGTATAGCTGTAAAAGAAACACTTATTTTTCTAGGAATGCTATTGCCTTTATTATGTAAAAAACAATATTGTTAATGTTGTGATACGTAATTTGAATGGATTCTAAATACAGATACAACGATATACATATGCAGATGCAAACAAAAGAGCACAATTATTGTATTACTTGCGTTAAGAAACAAATCATTTAGCATACCTATCTACATGTATTACTACGTTTTTTTGTGTTTTATATTTAATGTATTAAACGCAAAATAAATGTACTAGCGCAACAAATGAATAATGATGATCATTTTTAAAGTAAAATCATGCTATTACGATCTGAAAAAAGTAATTTTTGCCCAGACATTTTCATACCTTTGGAGCCCAAAAATGAACCAGTTATCCAAAATAAAAATATAAGTCCACGTGCCATGATTAAAGATGCACAAGTTGCTAAAACTAATTGCATTTGATTTTGCAACTTATACATATTCAAACAAGTCTGCAAGTAGAGATATTTTAGCGCTGACACTTCGTTCAAACCGGATACGGATCAGGGACAAAATTACGTTTAACAATAGCAAGGAAAATAAAAATTAATAAGTTCCTGTCTGACTCTATAAATAAAGTGTTCATTGCAACATGCACTTTTGTAGTAATTATGCAAGTTTATTAAAATACAATAATTCATCAACTATTATACTAATAAACATTACCTTACATTACAGCAACTACGTCAGCTAATGCTACTGCTGTCATTGGTGCTCTTACTACTTTAAACAACAATAACAACAACAACAACACTACTAGTATTACTACTGATACCACTACAAGCACTAATACTACTGCTAGTATCACGCCTAGAGCAACAACAAGAACAGCAAATACTACTACTACTAATAAAACTACTACTAATAAAACTACTACTACTACTACTACTACTACTACTACTACTACTACTACTACTACTACTACTACTACTACTACTACTACTACTACCAATACTACTTCCATTACTACTACTTCTTTGCTATGTTCCTATGAATTAGTGGATCTTATAGTCCAAATATGCGCATGCGCAATAAGAGTTTGATAATAACAGCCATGTACGTATCTCAATTTAAAAACAAATTGACACAAGCACATGTTAAATGAATTAAACTAAAGAACAAATTCCATTGTTTACAAATCGGCTGACCTTTAACATAATGACCTTATTTTGACCTATATCAAAATCGTCTATAGATGCTTCCCTATAGATTTCGTTGCTAATGACTGGTTGTTCTAAAATAGCTTTACTGGATTTTCCCCAACACAAACTCCACTCTATTAGCATGTGTGGGTCAGTAAGTTAATCTGGCATGGTGCTTTGGATTGCGTACTTCCTTCAAACGCTTATACAATGCAAAACTGTAGGCACACTGTCATTTACTTCAACCTTTTGATTTATGATTTCATGTATACTTTTATTTGAATTGACTCTTATTGCATAACGTTTATAACATAATACAACATGATTTGGGCTTTGTATCTAAATCATAAATGTCAGTGTCGCGTAACCTGTTTACATGTTATAGGGAGTTGTATTTGGTATGTGATGCAACAATATTGGCGCTTGTTGATTTTTCGAATTTGATATTCATATAATATTCGACAACCTTTATTGAGAAAAGAATGGATTCCGTTGTTGTTTTATGTACTTATTGTTTTCTTATAATTATACGTTATTATTGGATTATATTTAATTTTTCTGGTGTTACAGTATTGTGTATCGTCTTGTTCTTCCAGAAACAACTTGCACGAATTCGGACACGCGCTATTTTGGCGCATGCATGAATTCCATTGCCACGCAATCGACAGAAAACCATGATTCGCCAGGAAACAACGATGCTACTACTACTAACACTACTAATACTTAATAAATATTCATACTACTAATACTACTTAAACTGCTAAAACTACTAAAACTACTGATACTATAACTACTAACGCATCTTGCACTACTAACAATACCACTACTGCACTACTCATTATTCCTGTTCCCACTACAAATACACCTACAGGCATCATTGTTTCTAGAATATTCCGAAGTGCACTCAACCACTAATACATATATATATAATAATGTTTAACCTCTGTACGTTAACAAACAAACGACAAGTATATAAATGACAAGAATACGTATCTGTCTAGTCACTCTTGCTTCATCAAAACGTCTGAATTTCAAAAGGTATGCATAATAATTCAACCATCCACTGTTTTTGTTCATGTTCATGTTTATCCAACATACTTATATTTACATAATCAATCTTGTACACTTTTAGACACATCAGAAATATTTCCTAAGTCATTTCCAAGAATGACATTGTCTATTGCACGTCCTCTTCTGTTGGCGTTCCGTTTATCAGATCAATTCGTATTCCTCTCCAATTGAACGCAACTTCAGTTCTAATTGCTCGGGGACAACATCCTGAATACAATGCAATATAATTTCTTTGAAAACATGATTGACTAGAAGTTTGATTTTAGTATAATTTGCGTAAAATATTTATGAAGTTCATGCATATTGTACATTATTTTGAGACAGAACAGCCTTGATACCCCATACTTGTCTTCTAAAATGCAAATGTCCCGAGGTCTTTAACATATATCACCCGTATATATTGTTATTATATATTATATATTATTAACAACCAAACCAGAGCAGCAGCTAAGATTATGAAGAGCAAAGCGCCGCCAGATGCACAAATGACTAACAGCAGACGGATTGTGGTCGTCGATTGTTCCGTTTGCTTTGCTGAAAGAATGAAGTTTCGAAACTGGCTCTTAGCAAGGTGACAATGCACTGCAATGATTAAGTAGTGCATCTTGAAGAAGACGTGCGTGTTGATCAAATAGAATCATTAACCATTTAAGGGTGTTTATATCTGTTTACAAATGATGCGATTAATAATATTGCAACAGCATCTTCGAAAAAGTGCATTGGACCATTATTGTAAAATGTGTGTTAATAGGTTACAAATAGTCATAATGACAAATTCAAAGAAAAGTTTTATTACAAGCAAAGAGGCGCATCGACGTTTGTTCAAGAATAGAATTTGCAAAAATAAACTTCATTCAATGATAACTAGCATTGCAACATTATTAAATTCGTTAGCCTAGCGTCTATAAACAGTTGACAAATATGTATAATTTTAGCATCACCAGCTATCGCATACAGATAAAATATACGGTAAAAACTTACCAAAACGTTATTATTTTACAAAATTTCAATGTGGTTTCTTGTATTTTGATCGGTAAGATGTCCATAAGAAACGATTTGTGCAACATATATGAATTTAAACAGAAAGTGTTGAGAAACACATGGTACATACATGTATTTTTTGTAATGAAATCGAGTGTGGAGTAACTGACGAAAAAAACTAAGTTTACTCGCGACTGGAATAGGTACATGTACAAGCATTTAGAAGTTGGTAGTAAAGGTCTTTACCATTCGTACCCTTACTAAGGTCGACACTATATGTCTTCATCATATGATACATGTTAAGAAAGCAAGTAAATAATATGAAAATGAACAATATGTGATTGAGACAGTGAAGCACAGTACACGCATGTAAACACAATGAGAAACATATACATGAGATGAAAATATGATAAACTATACAGTATGTTCCAGAGAAGAATAAGCCGTTGCGGATTCCGGATGATGTAATAAAATTGTCAATTAAATAAGCTCTTGATAAATTTAAGAATCATGTTTCTTCCAGAAAATTAAAGGCCATAATTGAATCTGTATGATCATCCTCGTTTTGTTTGTTTAGTTGGGGTTAACGGCAACTCAACACATTATGGTCATATCGTGCCGTTTACGCACGCAGTCCATTATAATATGCACCAAAAATATTCATCAATTTTAATGCTGGTAAAGAACATGTAGATAAGTTAAATCATATAGAAAAGACTGATCATAATGCAATACAGTTCACATCATGTTTTAGCAACATTTTATTTTAACATGATGAAACTTCAATCATTGTGAACTTAAAACTATAAAACAAATATTGTCCGTATAACTTTGTTGCGACGCATCATTATTTTCTTCTAATAAGCTGCCTCTTGTGTAAATAGGACCGCTTTAAATAAACATTTAGTGTAAAAATAATGCTTTTAAACGATGAATCACAAATACATGTAATGTAATTGAACACATTTAATTATGCATTAGTTAAGTATTATTTAAGCGATATAATTGAAGTTTTACACAATGGCTGTGTAGAAATTGAATAAAACTAACTATTGAAATCCTGATTTTATACATATTCATGTATTACCAGCTGGGAAAAAATAAAAATATATTAGTAGATGTATATTTTGTTACAAAGTGTTACAACTCATTACGTTGACAAATACTAAAATAATACACACTAACATGCAATACGAGGGCAATTTAGTGAAAATTGATTGCAGTAGACTAAACGCTTCTTTGTTAAAAGTTTAATAAGAAAATTACTTTAGTTGAAAATGCAATTTTGGAGTACGTGCTTGTTTGTCTGAAATTGAAGTTTACATATAGTTGCATTGTTTGCGGTAATAAACAAATATATAAATAAGTATTGTAGCTCTATTTTGGATTGTACAATTTAAAAAAACGCATGCTGTCTGAAACTGCACTGAAATACTGCTTTTTGTTACGAACTATTTTGGAACTACTCTCGTCAAATGTAGCATTCAGTTTAATAAGGGAAAGTCCAAGAGCACAATAGCTGATTGCTCCGTTTTTATTTTCACTCTGCTGTCCCTCATGGTTGGTTAACACATAATAATGTTGAATATCGTTTGAAATACAATATATTTGTGAAAATACCTAATAAAAAGACGCATGTTTAGACAATGAAATGTCTGTGGGCGATGAACTCCGGGTTGGTAACAGGATCTGATCGGCTTATCAACAGGAATCGAATCGATTAGTAGTATTCTGTCAAAATCGGTGAATACATCAAGGATGTAAGACCCACATATAACATTTTAATTTATACAGCTTCCTATAAGTTGAGATTTTTAGATATCGTAACCGGTAATACACGAATATGGAAACGGAGGATGATGAGATACATACATTTTGTTTCCGTTCATTTGGTTTAGTTGTTATATTTAGAAGCATTTAAATGAGTTACCAATTTATTACAAAATATCAACAAATTGGTCCAGATTTCCACACTGCTCCTTATTAGTAGAACCACGTAACTTTCTGAACCGTAGATATGTCCCTGTTTATCTTTTGAATCACATTGTGACGCATGGTGCACAAAATATGATGATCGAACCTTATGTATTTTGAGGGAGAACGGAAACAACAGGACCAAAACGCCCTAGGTCGCTCGCCTGAGAGGCTACGGAACTACAATTTTCTGAGCATGTTTTGTGATGATTGGCCTATAAATGTGGCCTCAATAATGTTTTAAAGCTTTTTGTTCAATTTTGCCACGGTGACCTAGTTTTTTTACCCAACATAACCCAGTGTCAAACTTGTCCGAAGATATTATTGAAATAAATGTTCTGACCAATTTTCAAGAAGATAACTTTTTTTTTCTATTTTACCAAGAGACTATGTTTTTGACCACACATGAGCCATTTTCAAACTCCGCCGTTTTATGAAGATTGGGCAATAAATGTGGCCTTTAGAGTGTTTACAAGCCTTTTAAAGTTTTCATTATACAGATATAAGGAAAACTGGCCCGCCCCATGAAAGCCACGTTTTGCAGTAGAGTGGAACCATTATCAAACTCAGCCAAGATATCATAAGAACAAAGGTTCTGAGCACGATTCATGTTGATTTGGCAATGTTCACAAGCTTTCTCAATAGCTATATAAGGAAAACTTCACCGCCCCCCCCCCCTCCCCTGGCGGCCATGTTTTTCAAGGGAGCTTGACCATTTTCGAACTCAGCCGAGATATCATAACAACAAAGGTTATGGGCAAGTTTCATGTTGAAACGTGACTTCTAGAGTGTAAACAAACTTTTTCTATAGCCATATAAGGAAAACTGCCCCGCCCCCTGGCGGCTATGTTTTTCAACGGAGCGCAACCATTTTCGATATGAGGCCGAGATATCATCAGAACAAATGTTCTGAGGAAGTTTCAAGTTAATTGGACACAAACTGTGACTTCTAGAGCGTTCACAAGCTTTTTGGTCAATTTTACCTAGTGACCTAGTTTTTGTCCCCACATAACCCAGTTTTGAACTCGGCCGAGATATTATTGCGACAAAGTTTCTGGGCAAGATTCAGGATGATTGGGCAAAACATGTGTAACCAGTGTACAGTTATGTGTGTAAGGTGATGTGTGAATGAAGTGTGATAGGTTTTCACAGTCCTAATTGGTTATGAACACATTTTAATGTAATCCTCATTCCAAACTATCAATTAGCCAACATGTCCATTTTTCTAACAAGAAACCCAGCACATTCTTACGTTTGTCACCAGTCATTACATACTTAAATCCTGCAAAGGAATATTGTTGAAGTCATTTTGCCCTGCTTAGTAAGATTTGTATTTTATTTTTGTCTTACTGTATTTTGTTCTCTTACTTTATGCAGTTGACCTATTTGCTTAATGAATTGTATTGTTGAATTTATTGTATAATTAAGTTATGCAATTTATAATATATTTAACGTATATTAATTATTGCATGTAATATATTGAATGCATGCATAATCTCTATTTTTTACGTTTATTATTTTATATTTAAACTACTGGAATAAATATTGAAACTTGACAACGAGTTGACCTCATTAAACACCCGTTACACATGTGACTTCTAGAGTGTTAGCAAAGCTTTTTCTTCAATTTGACCAAGTGGCCTTTTATTTGACATCACATGAATCAGTTTTGAACTCGGCCGACATATCATTAAGACAAATGTTATGACCAAGTTTCATGAAGATTGTGCAAAAAAGGTGAATTCTAGAGTGTTAACAAGCTTTATCTTCAATTTGACCAAGTGCCCTAATTTTTAAACCCCATGACCCAGATTCGAACTCGGCCGAGATATCATTGGGACAAATAATCTGACCAGGTTCATGAATATTTGGCAAAAAATGTGACTTCTAGAGTGTTCACAAGTGTTTATATTTAAACTACTGGAATAAATATTGAAACTTGACAACGAGTTGACCTCATTAAACACCCGTTACACATGTGACTTCTAGAGTGTTAGCAAAGCTTTTTCTTCAATTTGACCAAGTGGCCTTTTATTTGACATCACATGAATCAGTTTTGAACTCGGCCGACATATCATTAAGACAAATGTTATGACCAAGTTTCATGAAGATTGTGCAAAAAAGGTGAATTCTAGAGTGTTAACAAGCTTTTTCTTCAATTTGACCAAGTGCCCTAATTTTTAAACCCCATGACCCAGATTCGAACTCGGCCGAGATATCATTGGGACAAATATTCTGACCAGGTTCATGAATATTTGGCAAAAAATGTGATTTCTAGAGTGTTCACAAGCTTTTTCTTCAATTTGACCTAGTGACCTAGTTTTTTACACCACATGGCCCAGATTTGAACTCCACCGAGATATCATTGGGACAAATGTTATGACCAGTTTTCATGAAGATTGGGCAAACATGTGACTTCTAGAGTGTAAACAATCTTTTTCTTCAATTTGACCTAGTGACCTAGTTTCTGACCCCACATGACAAAGATTCGAACTCGGCTGAGATATCTTTAAGACAAATGTTTCTACCGAGTTTTATGTAGATTGGGCAAAACATGTGATTTCTAGAGTGTTCACAAGCTTTTCCTATAGCATTATAAGGAAAACTGCCCCACCCCACCTGGCGGCCATGTTGTTCAACAGACCGGAACCATTGTGGAACTCAGCCGAGATATAATAAGAACATAGGTTTTGAGCAAGTATCATGTTGATTGGGCAAAACGGTGAATTCTAGAATAATCACAAGCTTTTCCTTTAGCCACATAAGGAAAACTGCCACCCCCCCTCCCCCCCCCCGTCGGCCATGTTTTTCAACGGACCGGAACTATATTCGAACTCGGCCGATGTATCATAAAAACAAAGGTTCTGAGCAATGTTTATGTTGATTGGGCAAACAACGTGACTTGTAGACTGTTCACAAGCTTTTTCTATAGCCATATAAGGAAAACTACCCCGCCCCCTGGCATCCATGTTTCTGAACGGAACGGAACCCTTTTCAAACTCTTTCGAGATATCGTAAGAACAAATGTTCTGAGGAAGTTTCATGTTGATTGGAAAAAATTGTGAAATCTAAAGTGTTCGCAATTGTTTTTATTTAACCCAGTGACCTAGTTTTTGACTTCACATGACCAGTTTCGAACTCTTCCGAGATATTATTGGGACAAATGTTCTGAGCAAGTTTCATCAAGATTGAGCAACAAATGTAGCCTCCTGAGTGTTCACAAGGTAAATGTTGACGACGAACGATTCACGACACACGACGGAAATTGTATCGTTTTTTGTGTGTTTGTTTATTTGGATTTTTGGAGTCTTGTTCGCTTCAAGTTTGATTATGGCTCAATTACACAATCGGCACGTAAATCCTTGCAAATGCTTGATACAATTTACAACCAGGGTATAGGTCTTGCCCTTAGCGCTTTCCGGTCATCGCCAGTTGAAAGTATTTACGTTGAAGCAGGCAAATCACCGTTACGTATACGCCGAAAAATAAGCTTACACTCCAATATCACTGTGGGGAATCACGTGTTTTGTTCTTATATGTTACACGAATAATGACGTCGTCTTAGTCTTGGTAAGCTCAACATGTTTTCTTCTTGTAATTGATATATAATTTTAGTATAGTCAATATGTAGCCTATCATATGCGAGGTCGAATTCCGCGTGCATTGATACCTTACACACAGAAAAGCGTATATCTCTTGCTTACCCTTTTGCATTTGTTTCACTGCGACAGATTTTAAGTGATATCCTATGAAACATATATTATTAGGATTATAGATGTAAAAGTTTTGACGTTTAAAAAGTTGAATTTTCTCAAAATATCAGCAAGAACTATAAATGGTATGATTCAGGGATTAAAAATATGATATGTTGCACGTACACACTTTTTTTATACATTTTCTTGGATGATACATCCTTGTATTAATTGTACTGTTTTAACACTATTTTCAGAGTTGTGATTGTGCAGGATGTGCGGCAAATGGTTTTAACGCTCATCTGGTCTCTGCGACCAAGAAAGGTACCACAAGGGGTAGCGCCACACTGATGATGCGGTCAATTGTTCTTCTGCAAGGCGAATTTGACAAGTCACAGGTCAATACTTAAAAGCAACGATATGCAGAAAACAATAACTGTATTTTTCCTGTCTTTAATAAAATGAATACTATTTAAACGAAAATTAAACATTGATGTATATTCGAATGAATTTATGATTTTCAGATTGCGTTAAAAGTTGTTGCCGAACATTTCCGTACAACGTTATTTCTGGCCCATTTTACTCGTTTACGGACCTTTTCGCAATCTAGGCGGACACCAAAGCTACCGCAAAAGTTATGATCAAGCAATAATAAACTTGGTAAATCGTAAAGTAACTAAATACATTTGAAGAAATGGTCAACGATATGTTGTTAAATTATTGTACTTCATCAATTTTGTACGCAAAGTCGTTTCCAAACTCAGTTATTGTATTGCATTAAATATTTTGGTATATGTGTTTCCTGTACCGCACCAGTCCATCATATTTCTACGACATTGCAAATGAATGAGAACAGCTTTCATCACATCCACTATGCATGTAGTCAGTGCAGAATCTGTGTAAAAGGCAAGGATGTGATTCCACGGGATACCATTCCAGTGTCAGAAACAATTGTTTCGTAATAAGTATCAACTTGCATTTAATGATGAGCATTTTACACCTTCGAATAATACAGCATCTTGTTAGAACATGTTGGTATGATTTCATATTATGGGAGTCGTGTAATTGTCAGTAGTTTAATAAATACCACGTCTCCTATGTTCAGCAGTGTAGAATAATGTAAAAATATTGTATAAAGTGGAACTGTTTCACTCTGGGCAGATTAAATCACTAGCTAAATACATAATCGATTAAAAGTAGGAACTGTTTTGACACTCATTTTGTGAAAATTTGTTTTAGATACTAGGCTTTCAATTCTTTGCAGAGAAGAAAACTGAAAAAAATAGGTAAAATGGGGACAGTTTCTACATTGAAAACCTCTTTACTGATGGGTACTCTTGGAGTGTGACGGGAGAAGGCGCGCCGAAACAAATTTCTGCCGTCTAAAATTCTGCCGTCCGAGAAATATGTTTTAAGAAAGCCATGCACAACTCAATATATTGACGTTTTAACAGAAACATACATACGTTTTGTTAGATGTAATGTTGCTAATCAGACATACAATTTGCATATGTTGATTATTGCAGCATGAATAAAATAGTTTCAGCTAACATAGTTAATTTAAAAAAACATCAGCAGCTATAACTTTAGCAACTTCCTAGTAACTTTAAACTAGAAACGTAATTAAAAAATAAACAAACGACATTCTGATTTTGTATTTGATCCAGTTATATGCAATTATAAAGCATACGCATTCTTAGAAACGTGTTGACATTTTTTTATCAGAACTTCATATCACAGTTCTTTGTATGTTTAATAAATTGCAGTTATCGGTTCGGATACGGCTTGGATACGGCTTGGCGATTGTTCGCAAAATTGTTATAGTTGTTTTTAAATAAATTTGTTTTACCATATTAGAAGTGTTTACATTCATTTTATACAGACAACATCAGTCCACAAAAATTCATCTAGAGTACACTTAAGAATACAATTTGACAGACTACATTGTATCGTTTGAATAAGTACTGTTGCCTGAATGTTATTTAGCATTGTCACATGATGATGAAATAATAATAAAAAACTTCACATGATTTGATTTGTAACCAGTAATTGATTTATTCATAAAAATAAAATCATAGAACATTACTGTAAAAAGAGTTGTTAATGTATATGCTACACAAATAAACAGTATCGTGGATAGTTAGCTTTAATAAGCTTAGCACAGTTAAAAACTGAAACTCATGATATCATAGAATCATAGACGTAACAAAACATAATTAAACAATCCTGACGCCTCTCAATGGAGCGCAATGAAAAACTCACAAACTACCGGTAATACAAATTATTAAATGAAGCGCCTGGTTATCTGTAAAGTATCTGTGGTAGAAAACATATTACTCAGCTACAGTGAGGGGATATACAGTAAGCAACTGTATACAGTAAGCAAAATAGCAATATGCTTAAAACGCGTAATAATGTTTAATTTCATTGAACATGCCATTCCTTTCTGCAATTGAAAGTACATAAAAAGTGCTTCCGTCATAAACATTCCGATTTGCCAAACTCAACGGGCATACACACATTTTGCACAATGCCAATGACATGCGGAACAGTATCAGTTTTGTTAAAGTACATAAATATGGGATTAAACATTGATTTTATATCTTGTTTCTTTTAAATATGTTGAACAGGGAGCGATGCCCGCGTTTTTACCGTATATAGCATTGCTTAAATGTGTACAATGGGCCATACATGACGTTGTATGTAACGTTCTAATGTTCGGCAAAAAACGCTATTTGAACTTCATCAATGCATACCAATTTACATCATTGTTTAATTTACGTTTAAATAGTATTTATGTTATTATGAAAAGGAAAGAAAAATAAAATTATAGTTTTTTCCTAGCTTTAGAACAATTTACCACAACATTAGTATATTGATACCACTTGTGCCTGTTTTCGTGTTCGTAGAGACCAGACAGGCGTTGAAATATTTTTTAAATCCGTGAATCATATCATTTCTTGCTTTTGTTGATATTTTGTGAACATTCATCTTTTAAAACGTCCAAACTTTTCATATATAACCTTATAATGTTTGTCTTATAATGTTTATGTATAATGAGAATAGAATGTCTAAATTATTACATTTTATGAAAGAAACGAGTATATCAGTGAAAACTGTCACTTAAAATCATTCGTATGGAAACCAATTCAAAGGGTAAGCAAGACATATGCTCAATTCTGTATGGCAAGTACGGTATCAGTACACGCAGAATTCGATTCCGCATATGATAGCTACATATTGATAAGTTTAAAACAAATTAAAATGTACAAGGAGTAAAAATTATGAGCTTACCGAGACTCAGACGCCGCCAATATCCGCGTCACATATCAAAACAAACCCACGTGATTCCACACAGTGAATGTGCAACAAGAATCACTGCCTATAGAAGAAATCCTGCCTGCGAAGTTATATTCAAACACAATTTTGCCAAAACATTCAAAAATAATCAGAAGGAAATTGAACATATTGGCCCTCGTTTGAAAAATAACTTACAAAAGTTAAATATTAATCATTAATCGGTATTACAAAATGTTGTTGAGAATATCCCTCTGTGGACTAACAACTTTCCAAAAGTTAATGCTACTTTATCTAAGTTACGCTCATTCTCTGACAGACCTGACATTTTAAAAACAGAATAAGATACCAATATATATTTGGATACGTGAAAATGAGCAAACTGGTTCCTCGGCAAAATAATCTCTTAGTCTCGAGATGTTCAATTTTCGATTACCCATTAGTAATTTTTAACCAGTAATTAATAAACTTATACAATCAGAATGGCAAGCAATTTGGAACGGGCTTACCCTTAACAAATTACACGAGATCAAACCTAGTCTTGAATCAGCAACATCTGTACTCTTTCTGACCGACATGATCAAATTGTATTAACTCGCTGCAAAAAAAAGAACATACCCGATTAACACATTCGTACCTTCACAAAAGAGAAAAAGCACCTCAGGGTAGAATAGGACATATCCGATTAACGCATTCGTACCTTCAAAAAAGAGAAGAAGCACCTCATTGTATACGCTACGATGAACTTTTTACTATCAAACATATGCTTATTAATTGCACATACCTCAGTGATATTCGCAATAGATATTTTAATGTGTGTATGTACGATCTTTCAACAAATATTGTGGCATACATACAATTAATCAAATAAAATTAATTAACATGCATTTCTATTTGAAATGGAATAAAAGTTAAGAACGAACATTGCTTTTAAACGCACAATTTTGGATCACATAATAGTTTTCATCTTTACAAGAGGAAACTGAAATACGTGTTAATGTATATTCGTTGACTTAGGTCACACAACACTAATAAACGACGCAAAAACTCGACACTAGTGCTTGTTGACTTATTCCAAATTGAAGTGTTTCCTTTGTCATTGTATGTTTTTCTGTTTGCTTTCAAGTTGTATTGTCACTTGTTTTGTTGAAAATAATTTATATTAAGGATCGTGCATACACACTTTAAAGTAAATTAATTATAAGCAGTTTTTTAAACAGTACCATCTAATACATTAATCGAGTACTTAGAGATAAACACATATACAACATATAGTTAAAATGTCCTAAACTATATCGAAATCAATAGATGTTAACGGCACGATATGACCATATTACGTTGAGATGCCGTAAAACCCTAACCAACAAAGTTCAGAAAACGTTTTTTCACAACAACTTTGCAAATACTTCTGATGTTCACAGTACAAGATTGGTTTTCTGTTTTTCGATCAACGCTATGCTATGCATGAATTCTATTGCTGTCTTTTCATTGACATATGTACTGCCAAAATCAATCTGTTTGGCTTTATCAAGTTTGCAAAGCCATGTATAATTTGTTAAAGAACGTTTATGCTTAGCAATTGCGTGTGCGTTTTTGAATAATTTAATTTCTGCTAGTTTGAGTTCCATTAATGCGCTGCCGTTTTTCCGACTGATGTTTTTTCTGCAACTGTTTAAGGTTTAGCCACCAATTAAGAGCTTTAATTAGGCTCTTTCGTGGTCATCAATCGTAAACGCCCTGAAGTTCAACAGCAAGTATAAAACTGTTGGTTTTCTTCTGATTGGAAGTGTTTTGTCGTCGGCGTAAAATTCTTCACAATCGGTACAAAACATTACTTGTTTTACTTCGTCATACCTGAGGCATTTATCTTTTTTTCCATTCTAGGCTAAATTTGCGTTCAGGGTGTTTTTTGTTACACTCTCTCTGTTTTGCAGACCTTTGACTTTCATCAAGTTTTGTCTTCCTTTTGTTGACCAGGTCTGGCCCCTTCGTAATAGCGTAACGACGCATTGTTTTGAAATATGTACAATATAGCCTATAGACGACATGGTGCAAGATGGTAATAACAGACACGGACCACGTTAGTAACAACGGGGAATGTTAATTATACTTAATGCTGTTACCATAGATCTAAAGTGTTGTTATTTAATCCTTTACAAAATCAACTCATGTTTTAGTTCACGTTTCTAAATTAATAACACATTTGAAAATTATAGTGAGTTTAAGCGTTGTTTGTATTTATATTTGGTAAGCAAAATACAACCAGAATGACTAGCCTGGGTCGAAATGTCTTTGGTTCATATTACTGAAAACAGATGCAATACGTTAAGCGGTTGGTTTACTGCAGAAAGTTTCACCAATGGAAACGCGCGTTTCAAGTGTGCCAAGAACTGTCACTCTTATCGTGGCTACACTAACATAATCAAAACGCCCATTTTCTTTTACATTTGTTTGCAAATGTTTAACATTTTCTATTATATATCTTGAAACAACTATTCGGAATTTCTCGTTCATGTCCGTCGGATCGACGTTTTTCGGGAAGTCTGAGGTTACATCGAAAATGCAGCCAGTTGATTATATTTGCATATATCTATTTTACTTCAATAGCATGCCTTCTGTGTGTATGGACACGGGCACCTGGAATGTGGCAGGGAGTAGGACCTCTTCCGTAGACATGGGCGGCTCCGCGATTCTGATGCTCTGGACGAGGTTCAGACGCTGCTGATGGCGCACCTTCTTGATGTACCACTGCATCAGAGAGGCGCAGTTTATAACGAATAGGGTGACTTCGGTAGACTCGACTACACAGTGGTTGGAGATCACCTCACGGATTTCGTTGTAGGCCCTCGCAACCTGGTACCACTTGTAAAAACTAAAGTATGTGTAGCTAGGAACACCGCCCTACTATAAGACTACTACACAACAGCGCATAGCAAGCGTGGAACATTTCTTAAATTTCGATACGCTTTACAAATTGCTTGACCGCTGCACTGTGTAGCACAGCTTGACAGAGAAGCTCCATGTAGCTGTTGGAATCTGGCCTCTGCTGATCCGCCCTCCGTCCGATGGAACGCCTGCTTCACTCGGTCTACTACTGACTAGAACGTGGCCTTTGATCTCACATTGCAGGTTGTGGCAGCAATTCTGGCGGCGGGCTGAAATGCATATTTGACTATTCTGCTGTCTAGCTGTTTAAATGCATAAGGCTACATTTCAATTAGTCCGTATCCGGATCAGTCTCGCAATTATGATAGTATTCACATATAAAAATTATCGGACGCACGTTTCCATGCATCCGTATCCGTGTACTTATTTTTGTATTTATCTTCGAATCTGGCTTTCAAAATTTTGTCATCGATCATTTTTAATACATTGTACAGCGTCGAAATCCAACCAATTACCTACCATTTATATATGAGCAGTTAGCCATGCATTTAACAGAGTTTATTAAAATGCAGTACATTCCCTTCGATTTATGAGCATTAATCCGAATCCAGCAGATCAATTACTATTTAGATTAGGTAAATATATATTTATATTTGAATTACTATTTAGATCACGTAAATATATCTATATATTTTCTGTAGTTTTCACAGCATACAACTTGCCCATTATATTGTCCAATGGCATCTGTATGTTGTCCGAAGCCGCATAAAATAGCTCAGCGAGCGATTCTATACCAGGGTTGCCACTTAACCTGATACGTCAGGTAAACATGATTTTTTTTTCAAGGTTAGTGTGTTGTCAGGCAAATCTGGAAATGGCCAGTAAAACATTAAATTTAGAGAAGTCAGGGCAAAGTCAGAGAAGAATGAAATTCTAGGTCGATGTTTAAAACTTCAGTGACTATGGCAGTCTTCCAAACAGTATTAATACGTATTTCCAAACACATTACGGTGTGATTGTGTATAACAATAATTTTATTTGCATCAATCTTGTCTTTGATATTAACTTCAGACTTTGAAGACTGAAATGTTTGCAACCATTGCTCAATAGCAGACTCATCCTATACTTGTCCTGCTTTGTACAGGCGTCCAGCATGCAACTGCAGTCGCAGTGCTTGCACGCACTCAATACTTTAAACTGTTGATTTGTGTCAGATGCAGTCACTGTGCAGAAATACACAAGCTTCCTAACTCTACAGTGTGTTAGTCAATAAGTTGTCAAACAGATGAGGACATGGTTTTGTGTATTGTAAATCAATCAATCATGCTTCTATTTTCAGGTTACTCTTGTAAATAAAAGATAAAAATATATCTATAGACATGAGTAAATTTTAGTATTAAACATGAGTAAACATACAATATTTAATTTCTGACTGAATCAGAGTCAGAGTTTTCAGCATAGGTAAGAATGGACTCAACAAATGTCAAAAAAAATATGTTGTTTTGTGTTTGTTGGAGGATTTGTGCTTGACAATATGGAAAACCAGGCTAAAGGGAAAAATATAAGTTTGAACTAGTATCAAAGGTGGAGACAGATTGCGGCATATAATTATGTGTGTGTAGCCTAGTCAAGTCTAAATAATGTTTGTCACTGACAGATATAATCATTATATATATATATATAATCATTAACATAAAATTTACACTCATTTATTGTTTGGTATATTTTAATGAAAGTTTAAAATATCTGAAACAAACAAAATATAAAAGGGTGGATTGGACGGGTGTAGGAAAGGAGGAAGCCAAAAAATATAGTGGTATTGGTAAGTTAAAAGTATGGTTTAGTCATGAAAATGTCAGGGAATTTTATTTTGTCAATTAAGTGGCAACCCTGTATACGGACTCTATACGGATACGGATATATAGAACCGGTCCAACGATTTTCAATGTGTTCTATTTTTTACCTCACCTCAGCACAAAAGGCTCAATGGTGAGCTATTGCGCTCAGTCACCGTCCGTGGTTAGTCGTCAACATTTGACTTCTCATTTGAAACCGCTGAATGGAATTAGAAAAAATTTGGCATGTACCTTCCTTGTGATCTCCTCTACTAGATTCCTTCATGTGTTGTTGATTCTAGTATCCATTACTGCCGATTTATTTCGAAATAATTTTGCAGAAATGTTCCTTTGCTGACCCTATTCCAAATTCCTTGACATAATTTTGATTTGTTAAAAGACATGGCCGCCTGGGGGTGGGGAAGTTTTTCGGTATATGGCTATATAGGCAACTTTGACAATCTTCTTGTCTGAAACCACCGATCCGATTTTGAATAAATTTAACAGTGATGTTCCTGGGCACACTGCATACCAAATTCCTTAAAATAAGTGGGATTCGTTAAAAGACGGCTGTATAGGCAACTTTGACAATATTCTCATCAGAAACCGTTTCCTGGATTTCGAAATAATTTTACAGAAATGTTCCTTGGGTGACTATCTACCGAATTCCTAAAATAATGTTGATTCGTTAAAAGCATGGTCGCCTGCGGTGGGGAAGTTTGACCGTATATGGCTGTCGAGGCAATTTTAACAATCTTCGTGTCTGAAACCACTGATCCGATTTTGGTTAAAGTTCACAGTAATTTTTCTTGGGTGACTGCCTACCAACTTCCTTAATATAATTTTGATTCGTTAAAAACATGGCCGCCAGGGGTTGGGGGAAGTTTGGCAATATATAGCTTTATAGGCAACAATCTTCTCGACATAAACCACTCCCTGGATTGCAATATAATTGTACAGAAATGTTCCTGGGTGACTGTCTACAAAATATTTAAAAAGATGATTCGTTCAAAAACACGGCCACAAGGCGAAGGAGTAAATTTGACCTATATGTCTGCAAAGGCAACTTTGACAATCTTCCCGTCAGAAACAAGTCAGATTTCGAAATAATTTTACAGAAATGTTCCATGGGTGACTGTCTAGCAAAGAAAGTTTGCCCTAAATGCATACGAAGGCAAAAGTGAAAATCTCCTTGTCAGAAACCACTCCGGATTTGGAAATTTTTTTACAGAAATGTTCTTCTGCTAACTGTATACTATATTTCTTAAAACACATTGATTTAATAAATTAATAAAAACAAAGGTCACCAAAATTGGTTTTCGTTGTTAAATTAGGTTATATAGACTGACAACTTTTACTATCTTCTTGACAGAACCTATAGCACTGATATTAAACAAACGTTTTGGACAATTAATTTAAATTAAAGACCCGCTATTAAATTCCTTCAAAGCATTTTGCTTGCTTTAAAATATGGCCACCCAGGAATGTGGAAGTTTGCCGTACTTGGCCTTAATGACAGCTTTGATAATCTCAAAACCTGTTGTTAGCTCACCTGAGCACGAAGTGCTCAAGGGTTAGCTATTCTGGTCCTTCGTCGTCGTCAAAATAACTTACCTAAACAACTTCTCTTCAGTGGCTGAATTTCAAACTGATTTAACTGAAATGTTGATTGGATTACCCTCTACCTAATTTCTTAAAATTATTTCGACTTGTTAAAATAACATGGCCCCCAGAGGGGAGATTGGGAGGGGGGGGCATTTTTCCTTATATGGCTTTATTGAAAACTTAAAAAAATGTTCTTGCCCGAAATCAATGGCTGGATTTCAAAATTATTTCACAGAAATGTTAGTTGGGCGACCCTCTACCAAATTTCTTCAAAATATTTTACTTTGTTAAAAACATGGCCACCAGCGGGCTGGTTTTTTTTCCTTATATGGCTATATTGAAAACTTAAACTTTCAAAATCTTGTCAGAAACCACTTGCTGGATTTCAAAATAATTTCATAGAAATGTTCATTGAGTGACCCTCTACCGAATTTCTTCAAATTATTTTGAATCTTTTTAAAAACATAGCCGTCAGAGGGCGGGGCAGTTTTCCTTACATGGACTTTTTGAAAGCTTAAAAAAAATTCTTCTTGTTCGAAACCACTTGCTGGATTTGAAAATAATTTCACAGAAATGATGGTTGGGTGACCTTCTACCAAAGAACTTGGTTGACTTTATTGAATACTGTAAAATTGTTATTGTCATAAACCACTGGATGGATTACAAAATAATCAAACATAAATGTTTCTTGGGTGACCTTCTACAAAATTTCTTCAAATTATTTTGATTTGTTAATAAGCATGGCCGCCAGGGGGCTTGGCAGTTTTCTTTATACGGCTATATATAAAACAATAAAAAAACTTCTTGTCCAAACCTATTAGCTGGATTTTAAAATCATTTCACAGATATGTTCGTTGGGTGACACTCTACCAAATTTCTTTAAACATTTTTGATTCGTTAAAAATCATGGCCGCCAGGAGCGGGGCACTTTTCCTAATGTGGCTATATTTAAAACGTTAAAAATCGTCCGCACAGGCTAATCCAGGACGGCACTTTTCGCTTTTATGGTATTTACTGTTTCAAGATAGTCTCTTCTAAACATAAATCCACTATTGGCGGAAAGTGCCGTCCTGGATTAGCCTGTGCGGACTGCACAGGCAAATCCGAGACGACACTTTATGCATATGTATTAAGCGCGGTTTTCCCACGACACGCATCACTTTTAAATAATATTTAAATAAACTGCTGAATGTCACTGTGTGTAATTTACGGTTATTATATTTTAGCATGCATTTTCATCGCTGGAGAAGATCAGCGTTATCTTTATGCACGAACATTGACCGAATGTTCAAAACTTTATTTAAATAACGAATTGCATTTGATCTGTTAAAATATATTTCATTCACCATTTTTCAATTACAAATATAAGCATATACGTGTTTCTAGTGATAATTAATCAAATGTCCTTTTACCACAGACAAAATAAAACCTTTAAGCCTTGCTAAATATTTTAATATGTTGCTACCAATAGTTAATTAATAAATATATCAATATTCATTGTATAAACGCAATAATTGTTGCATATTTCAAACGTTCAAACTTTTGTCAATTTAACGGATTGTACCAATATCAAATACATTCGGTGTAAACTTTAATCTAGACAATCGACAGGCAATATACTTGAAACACGAACACAGGATTTCAATCAAATCTGATGGAGACCCAGGCAATTTATTGATATCAATAATCTTCATAAACATTTTTTAAAGTGATATATACATTTATATTTCAACAGAAGAATTCAAAATCAGTCAACAGTAGGAATACATTAATTATTTTCATTGATATTTAAACATTTATGTTTTACTTGCATAGCTTAAAAAAAATCACATCTTCGAAGTCCATGTGGTGTAGTCGTTCGGATGTGAGATTTTACCTCAGGCCCCATGTCCACAAAGGATCAATTACAGGATAAGGATAAGTCTTATCTGATCTTGATTTTGTAGCTCAACTGAGTGGAATATCAAACATATTTTGCTTTCGGAATAACTTTTATTCTTGATAAAATTACTTAATTTGAAAATCTTAATTTTAATAATGTATATATGACTAAAAATTAAAATTGATACTGAAATATCTGGCTCAAGTTCATCTTGAACCTGAAAATCAGGCTCAACTTGTTTTGTGAACATGGGGCCAGGTATTCATTTTCAACTCTGATTGCGCCATCATGTTGTAATGACGTTGATGTAATTGTTCTTTTTTACCTCAAGTCCAGAAGCTTTGACTGTGCATTGAAATGTGTTTTGGTTCATTTCAATAAACTAGTCCATTGAAGTGTATATTGAGAAAAACGAGAACATGAATTAACTTCCTTACCAGTTTGTTTTCAATATGGACTACACATTTGTGCATTTAAATGTGTGCGCATGCATTACATGGGTATTTATTTTGCAAGCAGGTAATAATAACTAAAGCTTATAATAATATGATATGATAGATATGAAAACAAATTAATACACTAATATGTTTCAAAACATTTTGTAAAGCTGAAACGAGTGTGATTCCCATAACAGTGCATGCATTTATTATGCACGCAAGCCCGTGTTGTATATAAATCGCATAGTTGCAATACATGGCTGTACATGGTTTGACATACGTATATGATTAACATAATACGTTATTTGAATTGTTCTTTACATGCAATAAAGATTTATTGAAAACGTCTGCTAAATACTCTAAAATCGAAGCATGTGGGCGTTGAAAAAGTTGGAAATATCTTTTTCATTTTATATCGACGTACACTGTATACTGTGTTAAATTTATACTATACAAAACATGAAATATACTTCAATTACTACAGTTGCTGCGGTTGGATTGCATTATGTGCTTATTATCAAACAAGATGCATAAACATATGAAAAATAATATGAAAAAAATCTTCAGGTTCAACTGTTCAACAACAACCAAGCCTGACGCCAAATCCCGAAGCCAAAGTTGTTGAAGGTCAGAACCTGACACTGACTTGTGCATATATTGGATCGGAAACTGTGACTGATGTCGTATGGAATATAAACAATACAATAGTCGGAACACACCGAGTAACACAGTATGATCCGTGTCGTGTATATAGCCTATTGGCGAATAGTAGTCTTTATAACGCAGAATGCCTCGGAAACAACGTATTTACTGTCACAATAATTAACGTGCAAAGGAACAGATACAACGAAGAATGGAACTGTGAAGTGCTTGTTGGAAGCGAATACAGACCGAGTCTGCACACATTTATAAAAGTACAGGGTAGGTGAAAAAGCTTTTATTAACGATTACATAGTATCCATTCTTTTAAATCACACACACGTTGCTAGTCTTCAAAACGTTAAATAAGGAACATATTCAACAGAAACATAATGCATATTGGAGATAACATTTTAGTATGACATAACAATCTAAACTGAAATTGAACAACCATAACATTTTGAGAAAAAATTATATGTAAAATGCACTACACTATTGCGCAAAGTTAAAAAATATTAATCAAGTAATATCAAAATCAAAACGTTAAAGCACTAAACTGAACTATAGCATATTGGTATTTCAGTGTTCCTTACAGCTGTGACTTTGACTCCTAACATTGACCCGTTGGCCGTCATTCAAAGTCAAACAAACACATTGATCTGCACAAGTGATTTTGGAATACCACCACCAACGCTGTATTGGTTCAAGGATAACGCTACAACCGACTTATCAAAAGACGATATTAACGTGACCGCCTCCTCGTCCTCAGCTGCTTATCATAACTATACAACAAGCACACTGAATATGGTGTTCTCATACTCTGATCATAACATGCGAATTTATTGCGCTGGAAACAATGGTGGACCAACTGTGAAGTCATTTACCAAGCCTTTGATCAACGTCCTGTGTACGTTAGATTAATATCTTTTTGAAATAATAATAATACACGGTTCAATACATTGGATGTTAACCGATGCTAATTGTGATGGTTCCTTATACAAGAACAAAGTTTAACGCACTTATTTTTTACAAATGCAATACGCAATGAATTTCATTAAGGTATTCATAGAAACAATATTTGCAATGGCGAATACTTTGACCCGTTATTACAACTTACCTTCGTTTGAAGTTCTGAACTAAGAATTAGGTTTTATGGCATATATAGTTAGCAATAGTCAGAGATTGCCGTTTATATTTTGCAAAATCCATCCATAATTATTGTAACCGTTTATGTTTACTGCGTAATATATAAAATAAGCGACTGAAATCTTTTCGAAACAGATGGTCCAACAACGCCTTCTTTCGCTCGCAATGGTACTGCTTTCACCGGAAGCATTGACGTCATCAGTGGGCGGGCACTGAACCTTACCTGTCATAGTGATGCTAATCCTCCACCCACGTACACTTGGGCATATCCCAGTGGCACGGGTACAGACAAGCACTTGTATATACCATACATTGACCCCAAGTTGGAAGGCACATTCAGATGCATGGTGGCTAACGTGATGAAACCGTCTGTGGACAGTACAATCAGCATAGATAAATCATCGACGATTGTTGTAAACGTGCTTGGTAAACATATATGTTTAGCTATGAATTACAATCTTAAAATTCAAACAATTTTTATTATAACACATCATAGTTTTAACAGTTCTTAGTTTCAACGTAATATATTACCAATAGTAAAACTCATTAAATATTAACCGCCTATAAACAACAATAGTGTCATTAGAATAATTTATTTTCATTTGATCAATATATTATCTTCGAGTCATTTTCTTGCAGTGCCAATAGCAAATGTGACATTGACGTCACCAGCCCGGGATATTGCGGTCCTTCTAGAAAATGACACAACGACTATTGAGTGTGCCACGCCTTTTGCAAAACCAGTCGGCCAGGTTCAATTAATGAAAGATAATGGTACTCCAGGTGGTTTCACAGATGACACAATAGTTGTAACGGACGCAGTTGAAATGACAACTCTCGCCGACAATGGCACTATGGCTTCATTTGTTTACACAGCCGTACGGTCAGATATAGGAATGCGGATATATTGTACGGCAAACAACGTAGTTACGGTGATCCGATCTAACAGAATGCTGCAACTTATTATACATGGTAGGGTGTATACACTTTCTTATCAACATAATCCTGTTGAGGTATTTGCTAATAATACTTGTTTATATGTGAGGTTTGCGTTGACTTGTATTCCAAATAAAATGTTAACTCGTATGTTTCATAACGCTAGAACTATTGGTCATCATGTGTTTATACAAAATTTGTCAGCAAATTAGTTGTAATCAATATTATGTTTAAGTTTCTTCAAATACTCAACACGAACATAATTTGAAAAGCCAGAGCTGCAATATTGTATTATAAACTGTAAAATAATTAAATGAGAAAGAGTTTTACTTTCGTTAGTTTTAAGGAGCCTTATTCTTTTATATTAGCATACACGTTTTTTATTTCTTAGGATGCCATTTAACTTAGAAACCAAGTGCAAATATGTATAAACCAAATTTAAGTGTTAGTTATTTGAATTTAATTTAATTAACTTTATAGCGCCACCATCTGCCCCATTTGACCTACATATACTGGAACAAGGTGGAACTGCTGTAACACTGTCATGGAGTTACAAAACAACTGGAATTCAACGTACGATGTCAGATGTCCCATATTTCTATATTGAAATACGAAAAGAAAATTCTTCCTGGGCTAATGCAACTTTGGATTCAATAAATGTCGACCGTAACTACTCGCTATTTACCTCAACAATTTCCAATCTAACAGCAACAACCGCATACTTAATACGTTTGTTCGCTTACAACGCTTTAGGCAGGAGTGCTTACACACAGGAAATACGTTTTACGACAACGACATCTTCAGGTGGTAAGCTTTTAATCATCCAACCGACAGATTTTCTACTGCCAGACGCCTCTTGTTCCGGGCCACGTGTGTTTGCATTCAGCTTCGCTCTAAAGCGGTGGCGGTCACCGATTGTGTCAATTCCTAATCTTATTAAGTCTTTGTCTGTCAAGGAACGTGCAATATCGTCGTCAATACGTTCATTAAAGGGACTATGTCGGTGAAAACTTGGATTCCTATTACACTTTTAATGATATTATATGATAAGATATTTGATAAAAACAAATTAGCAAAAAAGTATGGAAAATTAAAATTCCAAGCTGGAATCGAGCTCATGACTTTTGTATCATACGAAGAAATAACACTAGACAGCGCTTTAACCAACTGCGCTATCATGCCTAGTAAGAAGGTTATGGTTATAGAAAATACCCACAGTTATGACGTCAAAATGTTACCATAAAAAAGGGCCAAATAAACATGACCCATATTATAAATTGATTTTTATCTCAGAATGCGTGAACTCTCTTTCCATTATACATACCTTGTTTTAACATATATCGTATGTCAGTATTTATATATGAATGTCAGAATGTTTTAAGAAATTGCCCCCTTTAGGCCCTTTGCGTTGACATAGTCCCTTTATGGAATAGATCCAATAAAGCAATATGCCCAATTTCAAGGAGTGCGCTTTTCAACTTCTCTATTGCCACGATCTTATTGTGTTTGCCGTCTTCTAAACTAACAATTTTCTAGCAAATTCCTAGTGTCACACGTTCCCTAATTATCTTTTATTCTCCCACTCCTTTGTTTTTTATCAGCCAATTTCTAGCTACACCTAAGTAATCCGACCTTAGCTGATAAACCATACAAAACAACAGATCAATTTTACATTGAGCTATTTTGTAAGGCTGGACGGAAAATAAAGCCAGGGATAAAATATCATATACCACAATTGAAGAGTGATGTCATACGAATTACACTCCACATGTATCAAGCGACAATGTTAAAGAATGAGTGCACCGAAAGAAAAAAACATCAAATAAATTGATAGCGAGTGAAAAGAACAGCATGTCTTTGCAACTCGACAACATATGATTATAACCACGCAGCATATGATTATAACCTCACAACATGTAACAATTATTACCACACAACATGTGATTATACCCCATAGCATACCATTACAATCACACAACATACCATTATAAACACACAGCATACCATAATAACCGCACAGCATACCATTATATACACGCAGCATACCATCATAAACACACATCATACCCTCATAAACACACAACACACCATTATAACCACACTGCATACCATTATAAACACACAACATAAAATCATAAACACATAGCACAACATAATTAACATAAAGCATACCATCATAAACACACAGCATACCATCATAAACACACAGCATACCATCATAAATACACAGCTTACCATCATAAATACACAGCTTACCATCATAAACACACAGCATGCCATTACAAACACACAGCATACCATCATAAACACACAGCATACCACGATAACCACACAGCATACCATCATAAACACACAGCATACCATGATAGCCTCAGAACATACCATCATAACCACACATCACAACATCATAAACACACAGCATACCATTATAACCACACAGCATACCATCATGAACACACAGCATACCACGATAAACACACAGCATACCATCATAAACACACAGCATACCACGATAACCACACAGCATACCATCATAAACAAACAGCATACCATGATAGCCTCAGAGCATACCATCATAACCACACATCACAACATCATAAACACACAGCATCACATTATAACCACACAGCATACCATCATAAACACACAGCATACTATCATAAACACACAGCATGCCATAATAAACACACAGCATACCTTCATAAACACACGGCATACCATCATAAGCACACAGCCTACCATCATAAACACACAGCATACCATCATAAACACACAGCATACCATTATAAACACGCACCATACCATTTTAAAAACAGAGCATAACATCATAAACACACAGCATACTATCATAAACACACAGCATACCATCATAAAAACACAACATACCATTAAATCCACACAGCATACACTCATAAACACACAGCATACCATTATAAACAGACTGCATTCTATCATAAACACACAGCATACCATCATAAACACACAGCATAACATTATAAACACATAGCATACCATCATAAACAGACAGCATACTATCTTAAACAAACAGCATACCACGATAACCTCATATCACATTATAAAATCCATCATCATTTCAAAGAACCATCCAGCATGTCAACAGTCATATAAGACAGTCTAGGCGTTCCATATTTTGACCCATTAGTATACCTTTATTTGGTGATTTGATTGTGTTTTTGAAATGCAGTGTCCCTTTATAATCAGATCAAGTGCAATCAGTCAAGTGCAGATCAATCACACATTGTTATTAACATAGTGCAAAATATGTTTCTGCAACGTTTATGAATTATTGTAACAACATACCATCATTGTATACATTTGTATTATATTGAAAAAAAAGACAATCGCGTCAGTGATGTACATTGTAGCTGGTTTAAAGTTCTTAATGTAACACTTGTGTTCGTCTTCGATCAATTGCACTTGAAAAACATGATCAAATGTAGTTTCATCAGGTTTGTTTTGTATACTTTTTATTAAAATATGAGCAATATTATACATCATTGCCGTCTATCATTGTTATTATAGAAACAAACGACTAACTGGAGGCTAAGACTGGGTTCCATATTTCAGATTTTTGTTTGCATGTACTCATATCAAATAAATATAATATTTCATCTTGAGTAACATTGATATTGTCAACCCGAGGGCAGAATGTCAGCCGAGTGGTGACATACAGTTTCGAGGGTTGACAATATCAATGTCACACGCTCTGCCGCATGATATGTGTTTTATTATATCCAACATAATCTGCTTTCAATAAACGACGAAATCGGATACTCTGAAAGTAACTACAAGCGTTGTAATTGACTGCAATGTTGATATAGTGGAAATTGTCGCTTATTTATAATGTTAATGGATATGTGCAAACATTAGACAGGTAAGCAATATGTTTACAGCTTCTCCCCTATATTCTATAATCGTTGTACCTAGAGCTATGATACTGGTCTTAAATTGGCCGTTTTGCAGAATGACAACTGTAATTTGATCCATGTGTTTTATGTCTAGATAAACAATGCAATTAATAAATACACAGTTCGCGGAATTCTTAAATTACAAATATCACCACACGTTTAAAATGGACTAAACAAACCGATGCGTATCGATATTGTTATATTGCATTTACCGACATTGCGAATGACGATTGTACAAGACTGAATATATGAACCTTCATTTGTTCGACAAGAGATTTGTGTTTCATTGGTATTTTCTTGTGTGCGAAGGGAACAAAACAATTTGGAGATATTGTTGTTTATTGTTATCAAATAGCCCATCTATTCCCAGGCTGTTTTGTTTTTTATTTGCCTTACTTATCTACTTTTTGTTTCGTATTTTCTCAGGCCGGAAAGTAAATCGTGCTTGAGTAGGTTTTCCCATACCTTGGTATTTAACGATGTTATCGATTGGTCAACATATACATCAACGAAATAAAAACGTTTATCCATACTTTGTTAACGTAAGTACCTATTTAAAGAACAATTAGACGCTTTCAACAATTATAAAAATCGTAAAACACTTTGTTTATCTTCATTGGTCCTTGTGCAATGATGTGGAAATACTAATTAACGTTTATGGGCACATAATTGTTTCCCTAAAACAGCGAAAAACTTAAAACATGTGCAAAACAATATCTAGCCATTGTCCTAGAAATGGATAATTCTATACGCACCACTCATTATTATATTCAGTATGTGGTTTGCACGTTAAAATGGTTTTAACCTGCAACATGATACCCTTGTCAAAACAACGACTGGTTTCAATCATATATAGCCGGGTTGGTGAGGAACTTAATTATAATTGAAATGACAATAACCGATAGTTGTATGGGCTTTCCAGCGATGTACTGAGTATGAACAGTTAACATAATCAGTGTTTTCATCTTCAGGTCAGTATTTCATTGTTTAACTAGTAATGTACTCGACTCCACTTCATCATCACGGTATTGTAGTTTGTAGTAATTATCATTTGTGACTAACTGGAATTTCCTCTTTGCTCAATCAGTTTTTTAACTGGCATGTAGATACCTGCTTCGCGAATCAATTTCGAGCATTATTTGAATAAAATTGCTTACATAATTTGTCATTTTCGTAACGAAAACAATATGAGTAAGTGCGTTTTGATTGGGCGTCATATACGCGCGTGCTCACAGAAAATCTGCATGGTTTTTTCTAAAATCGTTGCGTGTAAAACTAGTTTCGTGTTGCCGAAAGCGATCACAGCGCAGGATCAAGTGAAGAAACGAAAGGAAAACTGGTCGCAAAGGGAGACGGAAACGTTAGTGTCTGAATACAATAAATTGAGACCTGTCCTTTACAACCGGATATACGTCATGCCTTCATCGGAATGCAGTAAAGTTATCGCATGGAAGCAGATATACGACAGGTAAAATATTTTTTCCTAAACTCTGAAATCAATCCGGGTCAGCTATTTTCTAGCAATGGTTGTCTGAGTATTAGTCAAATAAGTGAAAACTTTCCGATTAATATTATTTATCTTATACATGATTCAGAATTACCTTACGTACTTAAACAATCTAAAAGACACAAAAATAAATAAAAAAAGAACCGAAGTTAAAATAATAACCGCTACGAAACGTCCTTAGTTATGATGTTTGCGCACTCGTGGACAATAAGTGTTTCTTTGGCAAAATAAACTATAATTTTACATTGGTTGGTGCAAATAATACTTTATTTTATTCAAAAAGTGCCGATATAATATTTTGTAAAATTTGTAAATGTGTTGATTATTGTAAACACGGTTTGCAAGAGTAAACTGTGTTTCGTATTGCCACTAATTTTGTAGAGTAAACGAAGAGGGAAACGCGCATCGTACTTTAAAAGAAATCAGAAAGAAACTGGCAGACGTGAAGTGGTCTATCAAAAAGAGAGAACAAGAGAAACTGAATTTCGCAGCGCAGATATGTGGCGGGATGGTTTATAACAGAGAAGTTTTGAAAGCACTGGCAAGTTTTCGCTTCGTTCAAAATAAGTTTCCAGTAGACATTCAATTGATGACATCTTTATCGTTATGTTCTTTGCACAGTAACAGACGACATTAGTCAATTTTTCTCAGCCATGTTAAATCCTTATTACATGCATTTCATTTAAATCCCAAATACAGTACACGTTGAACCTTATGACTTCAAGGCCTAGTTTAATCCTTTGTTAATTGACCCAACCCCCCAAATCTGGGGTATTGTACTCCTGTGTTTTGGCACCCTGCTGTGGTCACAGTGTGGACACAGTGTGGCAACCCTTATCAGCTGAGATCAATACAGTGCTAGAATTGAGTTAGTGCACTCAGCCATTGCTCAGTCAGCTGAGAGAAACTATTGCAGATAATGATAATAGTTATGGTGGATCAATACATGTTGTGGAATACCACATGGACAGGCCTGAAATTCCTTAAACTAGACCTTTAATATACCCCAAAATGCAAATGGGAATGCATCTAAAGGAATGTGACATTGCAAATATTTGATTAACCCTGAACATATCAAACAACCTGTATTACATAATGCATACATGTGTTTTCTTTCAGTTGGAAAAGGCTGATGACAAACAAGATGGTTCTGATTGTACTGAATCTGAAATGCAACACTTATTGCGTAATGATCTTAACTTCACTTGCAATTATAATACTGAAATTATTATTGAAATACTCACTATTTGAGATTTGATTTTAACAAACATCTTCTAAATACGTCGTCTGTTTTTTTTGGTTAGATTTGTGTGGGAGATCAAACACTAGTACCGCCTGCACAGATGGCATTGGGGGACAACCAGTACCAAAACTTGCAACAAAAGCAACGGAATCTGATATGGCATACAAGTAAGCATACGATTTGTAAGAGATTGCATTTAATATGAAAAATGACGAAAAAGTAGGTATGTATCGTAACACGTGAAATGAAGAACCAGAGGGTATAACGTGTTATTAATTAATTTAAATCTGGCATCAAACAAAATATATGAATTGTACTATGACAATTATCCCTATTTGTGCAATTGAACACACTGTACATACGATTTCAAATGACTGACACCGTTTTATAAAGGTAGTTATGGAGCAGCCACTTTATTGCAAACCAATTCCAATGACCTTGTGAAACGAAAATATTTCCTTATTAAAATTGTTAAACCGTTGAAGTGAACTACTGATATATCAAATGTACTGTACTATTGTGTTTAAGCGTCCCCAGCATGAATAGCAAAAGAAAGAAAACAAATGAAAACAAGGAAGGTTAGTACTATAAACGTTACTATCTCCTGATAAGTAAACATATATAACTATTTTATTCAATAAACACTCACTTTCTCCTAAATGATATGACTTTTTAGTACATATTTAACTTCTTTTGATATGTAAGTATATACAATTCAATGAACATGTACTTTCGCCTGATAAATAACAATAACTATTTTAATACACATATATTAATACCAATATTATATTATGTAAACATCTACCTTCTTATGATTAATATTACTATTACCTTCTAATGATTATTATTGCTATCATATTCAGTAAACATAAAATCACTCTGATACGAATAGCATATACTACAGTATATAATTAATTCTCATTGACATAGCTATACTATTAAATACACATATACATTTATACTGATACATTTTACTGATCATTACGTGTATAATAGCAATAAAAGTCAGTAAAAGTACGTTTGTCTTAGTATAGATTTACTATTCAGTATCCTCTTAGCGTTTATTAATCAGTATAGCTTGTATATGAAGTAAACAATAGTCAGTAAACATAGTCTTCTTCTATATAGTTAAAGTAATCGGTAAATCTTGCATTTTTGTGATACGTATGGGTATTCCATTCATTCACTGGTTGACTGTTGTATAAACCGTCATAATTTATTTTGCGTATCACATAAGCTTTGCATTTAAACACTTTTAAATGAGTTATTTTTATAACAATGCAGATTGACGTTACTAATATCAAGAATTTGCGGTAACCGCATTCACTGAATTCTTTGAGAATAAGAAAATGGTCGAAGTTAAATATAAATGCTATACACATTTATATGCACTAAGACTTTAAACATACAGTTTTGTGAGTATGATTTATTATTGCGACTAACCATTGTTCTTGTTTGGCCATCTCCAGTATCAACACGTTACTTAAGTATTTACTACAATAGGTTTTACCTATGTGTGACATTGTTTTCAAAGCTGGTAAACTTCCGATATTAAACTTCTTTGACGGATATCGGTTTTTAACGATGACTGACATAGAGCTGTTACTAAAATATTGTGATGCTTAGATTTATCTCAGAAATACATATTTGTATTGTGCCACATTAAGTGGATAGCTCTAACTAGATATTCATGACACGGATATTCATAATAAAAGGATATTCGTGTGTGAACTAAATCAATTTTGTATATAATTAATGAGCAAAACGATTTCAAACTGGTATGAAATATTTTAGCTGTTTGAGTGATAAATTTTAAGCATGTATCACATTTTCATTTTCAGGAGATGTCCATACCACGGTAATTAGGTTGTTAGCTGTGCAGAACGAACTTCTTAAAGAAATGATTGAAAAGCAAAACTTTACAAACCAGATTTTGCACAAAGTGTTAGCAATAATGTCCAAATGGGGATCGTAGAGCTATGTAACTGGTGTTTTGCATTTAGTTATCTCACTCTCATACTGTAATAAATTTAGTTTCTAACTTTTTGCAATATCGAATAACATTGGCTCTAGCACGATGTTGCATATGCTGCGAAATGATGTGTTTTAAGAGTTATGTTTCTACGGATTTGGTTTATAAATTTAATTATGTGAGTGCAAAACCTTATAACATGTGTGTCCACAATATTTGTTGTATAGTACTTCAAATATTGGTAAGTTTGCTGGATGTCAAAATATCTAAGACTGTTGGAATACAAAAGTTAATTATATATTAAAATCAGATAACAAATTATTACTTCCAATTGCTGCTTTCTGGGCACTCAACATGTATGCCGTCACTTAGCAGGTTTTACTTATTGCAATAAACGAGTTTTAGGAATCTTGCAGTTTAACATGACGATTCTGACATGTAGTTGACTGGTATTTTCTCTCATTAACGAATAACATACACCAACATATAATTACAACTTGTTATACATGCGCATTTTGAGCTGTAAACGAACACGGTATTTCTTTAAACTTAGGCTGTTTTTTTGTCATTTTAGTGTTATACACTACCCATTTGGAGACAAACGTTTATTTATTTATTTATTTATGTATTTATTTATGTACTGATTGATTGAAAGTGATTATTTTACTGCTTGTGTATCTTTTTATATACGTATTTATTGCTATGCGTGTATGTTTTATATTTACTAAGTTTGGCATAATCTCATTTATTCTACCATAATACATGTTTTAGATATAGAGAACAACAAGTTACTGGCAGTAACCGATATTATATTTATCATACCACATATTTCTTAAAATTCTTAAAATTACGCTTATTTTGCTGAGCCGGCATTTAGACGTTCATGTACACGTAGTTATGGATTTCTAAAAGTTGACTGGATAATATTTTATAATTAGTATTTCTTAATGATAAATGAGCTGTTTTCACTACGAATACATATATTACACGCATGTTTATTCATATAATATTGAAAATGCAATTATGAAATGGATTGCAACGATCAATTGCAGCAGAGAACACACATTGCTGAACGGTTTGGACACGCCATCTTGGAGTTGTGTATTGAAATTGACATTTTCAAGATCGTGTCAAGATTGACTATATAGTCTGTTAAATTTTTGGTAAAAATGTTTTTGGCTCAACATGAACTGAGGCTGTGTAGGAACTTTAAGTGCATTTATTTTGAATGTATTGAAATAAGTTTGTATCCATAATGGATGATTTAGTGTTCCATTGATGACGTCATATCACTACCAAAGTGCGGGTTTATGTGAATATTTAAAAATTAACGATTTTGTGATTTGTGACAATTAAAAATAAACTATATACGTTCATGGTATCAACTTGTTTGTTTTGTTGCATCTGATTCAGTTGTACTAAAAATGTTGATTTCGAGTAATATGACGTACCACTAACAAATATCAGGCCAATATCAACATAGTGGTATGATAAAATAAATAATGTATCTTCGCTAAATTGGTTCTGCTCGTGTCGGCAATCGCCTGCGTTTGCCCGTCTGTCTGTCATCAATTTTGTGGAAAAGTTTTGCTCGGATTTTCATGCATTTTCAAATGAGCTAAGTGGTAAATGAATAAAAATGAATAAAATTTGGTGGTGACCTTGATGGACGATACGGCACTGGAGATTATAAGAAAATTCATTTGTGAAGTAGGGATACCTAATTTGGCAGATGTCTGTGCTCTATAAGTGCTTTCTTGTCGTGCGTTTTGTGTAAATAACATGTCCCATTATTAAATGGCATTTGTATATAACGATAAGCATTGAAAATATTGGTTATCAAGGAATTTATTATTTTATTACAAGATACACCACTTTCATTTATATCATAAGAATGCATATGCGTATAAATAACATAGTAATAGCATAGTATGACAAATATCGATTTTCTCGATCACCAACATTTTACCATATATTATTTTCATAAATAACTTAAAAATATCAAATCAAAAATTGTCAATGTATATCATATCTTTCTTCATATTTACTGCAATGTAAGATATTAATATTTAATGTGTAGCGTCTTATATACAAATAAGATGTATATTAATACATAATATAACGTGACTAAAGTATATGGCTTTTGTCATTTGTTTTCACCTAAACACGGCGTACTCGAAAGAAAATTTCAATTTTAAAATGCCAATACATTTTAAGACGTCGGCTCTATGTACCATTTCTTAAAAAACAAAAAACACTTGACTTATCTTTCATAGTAGCATACGGAGCTGATATTTTGAACTATTCGAAAAGAAATAACGTTCGTTCATACATAATCAAGAGCAGAATGTGTGTTAGTACAGTAATCGGGCTTCACGAACATTTGGTGTACGCTTATGGACATAACGTTTTACTTTGAAAAAATTTACCCCATCCACCGTCAATCCACTACTGTTAAGAAAGCGTTTAACCATTAGCATAATATTTAACAAAAGCGATCATAGTTCTTTATAAGACCATCTCGTATTCCATTCATGTAACACGAGTTTCTCTGTAAAGCTGATCGTACACATTTGGCAGCTGTGCTTCTGAGCTGCAACGAAACTATTATTTTCTGACATGAGCTAAAGAACTATCAACAATCATCTGCTCTATGTCTAAACTTTATTTGTAATTCGTTGAAGAAAAATGAATGAAATAGTAATGAACTAGAAGAACATAATATTTTATGGTAATACAAACTATTAAGTTTCCTGCCAAAACACAGTAACATGATTTTTATATGAATTTCAAAAAGATGTAATTTGTGCTGAATTTCTCTAGGACCCCTCCCCCCAAACAAAAAGTATATATTATACTTTGGTATAGTTAGCATAACTAATTAAACCCCAGTTAAATATTGAGCTACAATTTAAATGCGAACATCAAGTAACACTAAAGTCGAACGGCTTATTAGTAGTGTGTGGTCGGCTGATTAGAATGACAAGTGTATTTTGCTCAATGAACTATATGTGTGCGTGTTAAATAAATTGGCCTTTAATAAAAACGTATTAAGTACCTCGTAACAGCTTGCTGGTACGTTTGTGCTTCATCTAAAACAAATGTATATACCGATGACAACATACTGCGAATGCAATACGAGGAAAACAATAAAATATCATATAAGATACATGTATAATAATATAATACGTATTCAAGTTAAAACATATGGTATATCGAAGACATAAACTAAAAATCAGTCACACTCAAAGATAAGCAGTTCAATTGGTTTCAGGTTTGGAAGTGTCACTGTTTACACAAATATTAAGAAAATATGTATGAATGTCATCGAAAATGGTAGCAATTTAATATACATTGCTTGTTCTGAATTCTTTGATTCATGGTCAGAAATACAACAGCAGCACCGATGACGGTTCCAAATATGAATCCACCAACGGTTCCTCCAGCTATTGCCCCAACGTGAGATGTTTGCGCTTCCATTAGGGTCACGCCGTCTAAAATGTTAGTGAAATCCATAAAATCAGGACGATTACTCTGGTTCTGTCCGTTTAAACGATATAATACCTTAATCATTTCATCAAACCAAATATTTGTTATGATTATCATCATGTGCAAAGATGCCGATTGATACCGAACAAAAGCACACGCAAAACACATACCTTCTTGGTCTATGTTCAGTCGAATACTACTGTCACAAACTTCATTTCGTACAGTTTTATTGTAATTACCAAACGCAGATATATCATCTACATAGACAGACACGCTTGCCTTTACACCCTGAGTAGGCACCATATGGTTGTAAACTGGAAGTTGGATAATTGCTTCCACCATGTGAATTTGGACCGTGGGTTGCAGAACGGAGGTTTCGTTGAATATTTTGAAGATCGAGATAAATTGTTTTCCATCATTAGAAAATATTTCGAGATTTATTGTGACGAAAGATCCAATACAACCTATAAAAGTCTTTGGCCTTTCGTCATTAAAAGATGGCGCAACAATGACGGGTTCAGCTGAAACAACAACGTTAAACGTGATGATATTTCAGACTAAAGTAAAACATATCATTTAAACAGGAACAAGCTCACGTACTGGAAATGTTCTGTGCTAGCAAAATCATATTAAATAGTTAGTTATGAAATTAATATTTTTCTATATACACTTAAAATAAATAAAAGCCTATACAACCCCACCTCTCACAAGTACGAACCCAGAACCTTGCATCCAGTGTTTGTCCGAGTCTGATAAATGGATCCCGTTGCTAGCAGAACACTTGTATAAACCGGTCCCAGTCCATTCTTTTACGGGACCATACCCTTGCCATTCTTGGATCCAGGTTTGACTGAACAAGTAAGACGCAGGGATACCAGAAGCATGACATGTAAACGTCAACGAAATGTTGAAGGTTGAAACATTTCGCGTCAGCACAGAGACTTCTGGTGGATCTAAATACGTAAATGATTTATCCCAACACAATTATCACTGGCACATTATTTACAACTTGTGCATATTTAAGTTATGCACACATATTTTCATGTTATAATGAAAACTACGATATAACCAATACTGAATTTAGAAGCACATGAAAAACATCATCTACTCAAATGGATTGCCCATTTTTATTGATTACCATTAAATCCGTTCATGATAAATAATTGAATGAAGGTTAGTGCAAAAATATCACTGAAAACTCACATCGAAGATTCATAGTTGTAGAACTGTTTGTTGGGACCGTTAATGTTTCGTGTGAAATTATGCACGTCAGTCTCTTCCCAATAGCCGAACTATATAACGCTCGCCTGTAAATCGTGTACATAGAATACTTGTTGGAGTTGTTGGTTACGTAGATTCCTTCAGCAGACGTTGCGGTCTCGTCTTCATCTAACCGCCAGCTCACAGAAATCTTAGCAGGTCGAAATCAAGATGATGAACAATTTGCAATATTGTCTATGATTCCTTCTATAGGTGGCTGTATTACATTCAAAACCGTACCAGATGGAATCACTGAAAGAGATGGCTTTCAATAAATCCATTTGAAAAAGAAAGACATCGCTGTAGAATGTATATTCGTTTCCCTCTGTACATTTTTACATAATTGCAAGAACAAAAAACAAACGAAATCCCAGTACTCTTTCATCGCATAACAATTAAGGCAAAATGCAAATAGCCACCCAAATATATTTTCAATAGGACAACATTTATATTGTATAATGTGACGCAATTTAACTAAAATATAAGTAATTGCATGGCTCTGTTAGTATTTCGCACTATATTATTGACCTGTCTGATGTAAATTTAAACTTTTGGAAACACATACAGTTCATCACTAGTGTGATGCTTTTTTACATCAACAACTGTGGGGGGTCCGGATATGACGACTGACACACGAATGTCGCTCCATCAACAAAGCTGGTAGGCGTGAAAGACAGACTGCTTATCACGGTGAACAAGCCATCAACATCCTTAGCAAATGGTGGGCCTGATAATAGGCTGTTACTTTGCGTGCTTCCTCGAAACCATTTAGCTGTTTGCTGAGGATAACCCTCTTCAGAAAAACAAGACATTATGGCGTTGTCGGGTGTATATCGTACAATTCTACCTGACTCGGCGTTTACAATACGTGGCAGTGACGGTCTTATACGAACTGCTAACGTAAATGTGGAAGTCCCGCCTCCTGTTCCACCCACAGTACACGTGTAATCACCTTCATCAGATCGCCTCTCCGGTGTAAGCAATAGATCGGTAGTATTGTTTGACCAACTCATACGCTGGAGTTTGTCAAGTGGCAGATTTGGGTTGAAATTTGGCATTCCTTGATGTGCATAAACAGTACGATCTGGTTGTCCTTGCCATAAGGGATAACTCGCACTTCGAATATCGCATCGTAGCGTGATATTCTCATCTTCATCTACCGTAAGACCGTAACTGAAACCTACACCAATGTTTTTATTTATTGAAAATAAACTATAATTATATTGATCACACATGTTATTTAATGTACCATTGAAATAAATTCTTTACAGTAAACGTTCAAGCACATGCATATATATATTATACCTTTAGCATTTGCAGTTATATCAACATTCAACAAAGGTAAACACATGTAAAACAGTGTAATAAGTTCAGCTTTAACCATTTAATTACATGTGCGTAATGTGATGTTTTATCGTGCCTTAATAATACGGACGAGTTTTACATATGCTGGTATTTTGCATCAGTACCAGGCTCAAAAGTGATAAAATATGTCGATTGATTTATTGTGACTTTAATCAACCTGTAAACAAGTCTACACATAATGTTCTTTACCTGTAAACCAAACAAGTATTCCAAAGAATTTAAACATCCTGAATCAATCCATAACGTCGGTATTTTAATGCAAAAACGAGGATGGGTATTTATCAAGTTAAATGTTTAACTGACAAATTATAAGTGTATATGTACTATTGTGATAAAGTGGGTAAACATGTTCGCACAACATCACAATTAATTATGCTCTCTTCTGTTTTAAGGTGCACAAACAAATGTCTTCACCATAATACTACATACGTTAGAAAGGATGGAAATCATATTTTCCTAGTTATGACTAATTGTTTAAGTAAAAATGCAGTTGATCATGTTGTCTGTTATATGGTATAGTGATTAAGTTTGTATCTTTCTCGAAACCAATGAACACTATAAATGTCATTTATTACCAACTGTTATTGTAATGCATACTTGCCTTATGATAGTGACAACATTTGCTCCGGATTCGATCCCAAGAAAGAATATCTCATTTATATATTTTTTTTTTTAAATTATGTGCCAGTATAATGTATTTACATGTTTAAATTTTATATATATTTGATTTAATATTAACTGGGTATTTATTTAAACTTTTTAATTTCGTTAACAAATAAAATTTGACATTTGTTGATCTGAAGAACATTGTAAATACAAGTATATGGTGTAATAAGCGTTAATATACTATAATATGTAATAATACAGCGTTTAACTACCTATTTTATTTATTATTATGCTTCTATGTATTTATTGATGAGTTCATAAACGAACCTCCTGTGATTTTGCGCCAACACCAATCAAAAACGTACCCCGTTAATATTCTTGTTTGGTATCGTAATTGTTGGCTTGATGCCTCAAATATTTTGTATTTTACAGACATTTTATGGGTGCGTTCAGATTGAGATGACGACATTTATATCTTGTACTCTTAATAATGTTTGATAGTTTAAGTTATATATAGAGCTGAGGCAAGTGTTGTAATAAGAACAAATATAACCATACTTGTTTTAGTAAATATATGTGTGTTCTGCTTGTTTGTGACTGTGACTGTGTGTTGTACTTCCCGACGTAGTTGTAAACAACATAGACACATTTACTAGTCACATCTGATAGTCAACGTTCCAATTTAGTCAATAATTTCTTTTCTGAAATACACTTATACCACTTCGTTGGATGCTTAGTTCGTATATCATTGCTAGTGTGGTTTGTGAAATGTGTCATTAAAACTTAATAGGTATTACTAACTTCAGAACAACTGTAGACGTTTACAATTAAATTTATCTGCAAGTTAACTGTAGTGCTTCTTCATGCAGTCTATATATAGGCCTACATTTGCCACTGATGATTTACGTACTCAATTTGAAACATCTTTGTAGTAGCGTCGTGTCTGTAGCGTCTGATTTGTTTTGAAAAGTTATTTACTAATATAACGATTCTTGTAAATGACACGTGTAATTGTCTCATAAAACACAGTTGTCTAACGAGACTGTTTGTTATGTAAATCTGACGCTTGTAGATATTTCAAACATATTTTCTTTGTAATAAAAACGACTAGTAATTGACCCTTAAAACGTATACATTAATGCTGCACTTTGTTTCAGCGGGAGTCGATTTAAACTTAAGCAAACAAGGCTCCAAGTCAACAAAAAATATATAAATCATCATCGAATATCATGCATTGATACATCAAACACAATATTACTTTCACAGAAACGTTTATGTAAATGTATATAGAAGGCAAATATTATTATAACACTCACATAAACATGTATGTACATATACATGTATATACAAGGCAAATATTGTACTAGAATATTAAGTATATAGATCTATATTATTTCATGACAATAAACATATGAATACTCTAATGTTTATCAAATATAATCAATTCAGTTCAAACTATGTCAATATTCACCAGATGTTATTCACAAACACACGTTTTAGTAAATGGCATTTATAAATCTTACAAATAATAATATTTTACGCGGCACATTATCTTTACATAAACATATGTCTGTCTATTGAACCTAATTTTCACAGAAAATATTTTTCTGTATGGCGATTTTGTCCTCAACGTGCACTTCTTTTTACACAAGCAGCGTATATATCACCACTGTTTTTCTGAGTCGGGCGATTATATTGCAAACAAACAAAAAAACACTCTTAACACAAACATAAAAGGCGTATCTTATTCACGCTTGCACTGCAATTTGGACCAGATAGACCGACAGCAGCGTCCAGTTCTCTATACCGGTGTTCATTACACGCGTGCACTGCTTTTAGGACCAGATGGACCGACAGCAGCATCGAGTTCCCTATACCGGTGCTCATTCCTAGATTAGATACAGAAAATAATGACATAAACATGTTATTCGTTCATTCGTTTGTAAGCAATTTAACGCTTAATGAACCAATCTATAATAATTAATAATAGCGTTTATATGTTACAAATATGTATTATGCATTCCAAAGCAACGATGGTCTAACCAAATGAATAACTGCTTTTAATACTTATTTTTGTTATAAATTTCGTACAATATTTTTATCATAAATATTAATTATAATAATTATATTTATATCTGAATACTACAAACTACAAAGGCTTTTTTAAAACGTGTTTATTGATACATTCGCCAAACATACCTGTGTCGTCTCCCTGAAATTCAAATAAGAAAATGATATAAGAATAAAATAAAATAAAAAAACAAAGACAGACAATAAAACAACACCAAACAAACGAAATATTTAAATAACAGTGTTTTACACACCTGTCAAGTAAATTATACACAATGTATTTGTAGTGTGGTCAAGGTTATCTATAGTTTCCAGAATTTATAAAGGCAACATAAACGATCCTGCATCAAACATTGTATGTGAAATAAAAATTGTCAATAGTTGTTTGGATTTAAAAAAGACAACTGAAAAAGACCCTTTGATGCTTATAAAATTCGTTGGTATAAATAATCGTACTAGGACATACAGCGTAATGGCAAAAGTGAGTGAACTTTTCAAATGACGTCGCGCACGCTAAGTAACAAAGGCGTTTTAAATTCGCTCGTATATGAACTAAATAACTTTTCATTGCCCTGTAACCTTTAATTAAACTGGTCAAAGGGAGACTAATGCGATTAACACAGTTTTAAGCGAAATCTGTCGTCTGTTTACATTAGAAACGTTTCTGGTTTCGGAATGTGTAAACACGGATAATAAATGTCAGATGAGGTAAAAAGATATGTAAAGTGCTGAAGAAGAGTAAATTCGTTTTTGAAACGATATTGGGCTCGTGGTTCAATAGAAAATGAGCATCGATTTGGACGTCCGAAAATAGTCAGCAGCCAAGGATTGCGCTAAATTTCGCGGATTTTAATGTTGGATAAAAGGAAACCTTTAAGGGATATTACTGGTGATTTCAACAGTGCTGGGATTACTAAATGTTTAACCAGAACTGTGCAGATAAATTTGCACAGGCTAGGTTTTAAAAGGCGGTCAGTAAGAAAGCGGGTGAATATCACAGCTGTCACCAAGAGGAAGAGGGTTTATTGGTGTAGGACTAAATTAACATGGAAAGTGGAGTCTGACTGGAGAAAGGTAATTTTTAGTGACGAAATTATGATAAATGTATAACCCGATGGTCAGAGAAAGGCCATTGAAAAGTGGAGACCAGAGTGTTTGGGCTATATCTCAGCCAAACAGGGTTAGAATTAGAAAGGTAATGGTCTGGGGTTGTATTTGTTACACCGGTGCTGGAACTTTAACTTTCATCGATGGAGATATGAACTCTGAGAAGTATATTGAGACATTGGACACATATTAATGGCCAAACATTGTTATGCATTTCACAGACAATAATTAGAAATTCCAAGAAGACAATGCACCAAGACATCAGTCCCGTGAATCTACAACATGGAAGGAATCCAAGAACACCTCAGTATTATTTTGGCAAGACCAGTGCTGAATTAAGCCCAATAAAAACCTTTTGGTTAGTACTCAAGAGAAAAATACAATCTCAGCTGCATGCCATACATACATTACATGATCTGAAAGAGCACCTGCTCAGTGCCTGGAACAACATCCCAGTTATGTACATTCAGATACCTTATTCATCCCTTCCAAAGCGTGTGAAGTCAGTTTTCATCCAGAAAGGCAGCATGACCAATTATTAACCCCAGAAACCACTCGTTTCTGGTAAGTATTCCCAGTTAATAATCTACTTTGCTGTTCAGTTTGGCAGCCATTAGGAAAGTTCACTCACTTTTGGCACGATGCTACCACAGGAAATTAATTCGTAACAGTGTCGTTATATCATTAAAATTATATTTGATTTACTTATTTACCTAAATTATCGTATTGCTTCTTTGGCGGTCTCAATGGACATTTGGTCTGCTGTGTCTTAATTACACCGTGCATTTGACCCCGTGCTCTGTTTGTGGGAGAGATACAGATGTAAAACAAACATATGATTGTGTTCCTGCAGAAACATGCTTGCATTAAATACAGCTATGACAGGCCAATACAAAAATGCATTAACCCTGAACATCGCATGTCTCAGTTTATGTTGGCATATCCTATTATATAAATGACTTTTACTCTGGACGATACCAGTAGCCTATTAATCTAAACGTTATTGTATGTTAAACACAACACGAAAATTGCATATTACACGTACACACTGCGCTGTACGTTACTTATCAAATTAATTTAATGATTTATATTTTCTTGAAATTAACACTACTCTAAATGAAAACTAACACTTTCTATTTGTACGACCATACGTATGCAAATGTATCCGGTTATTGAAGTTGACTACATGTATATTAAATTAATTCTGGATTATTCAGTAATACAAAAATATTTTTATTGAATAGCAGTTTGTTACGTACATTCCGCTTGGCAGATTGTTCTCATAACAACCTGAAAAAAAAATAATTTTTGGAAAAATGATAGCAATCAAATCATCAAATATTGACAATTTGTGTTCGTTGCAATTCTTTAGATCGCTGTTTAGATTGTATGAAGGTATGTCTATAATAACAACAGCTGACTGACTACACTGCGAACTTAAAATGTCAAACAAAGCCAATACCCTTTCATTAAAATAATAAGATTAGCATAAATACATGTTTAATTATTTCACATGCCTTCATTTTCGTAAATCGCGTTCCCCATTGGAATTGGTCTGCGGGGTGAATCTTTCATAACATCGGGGTCCTCGTATATTGGACCTGATAAAATATAACATGTTTGAGAGACTACATGTATTTCTACAAAAAAGGCTCAGATGGGGATGTATCAAAAGAAAAACCTGAAATTAACACATTAATATTTGCAAATAATTATTGTAAAAATAAGATATTAACAATGTGCTATAATGTGATTTTAATAATAAACATTGCTTCATCGCCGGATTAAAATAAACCGCACTGTATTACAATACATTTCGTTTGTATTTAAATACAGTGCCTCACTAAAATAGATGTTATGTTGAAGAACTAGAAACCAAATTTCATATACATACATGCCATTGGCGTTGACGGGCGCTGCGTTGTAGTTGTTACCGTTGTGTCCTCATTGGCTGTGGCTACTAAATCACAAATACATTCGAGACCAATATGATAAATGCAAAGGATTAAACGTGGACATTGATCTATGAAAATATACAAGTTATATTTTGATTGTGAAACAGGTCTTCAAAGGATTTTATTATATCGAGACATTGGGTTTTTTGCAATAGTATGTTGTATAACGCGTTTCTTGCACAAAACATGGGTAAATGTGAAGCCTTGGCTAGTAAGCAATGTTTTGTACAAATCAAGCTTATTTTATTATACAGAAAATCAATGTATACGTAGTGACGTTTTGGATGTTTTGAGGTTTGTTCACGCTTAACATTATAATAAGTGAACATTTTTTTATAGATATTTTTATAATTGATTTTGACATTGAATAATCAATTGTAATAGTTAAGCTATAGTTGCTTAAAATAATATAATGGCACATTAATTTTGAAGAAATGCCACTTTGAAATTCAAATATTTGCAATTTGCCTTTTTTATTGTATATTTACCTTTAAGTTTAGTACAATTACCCTTGACTTTTGCACATGCATCTATAGTTTTCTATACATGTTTGATATCTGATGGCCGTACATTTACTATAGGCTTCAAAATATTAACATACTGCTTTCGAATATATTCCATACATTTACCTTTGAGGTTAGTACATTTAACTTTGTCTTTCGCATAATCACATTTGAATTACATATACATATATTTACCTTTCGTACATGTGCGTTTCCGCTTTACTAGACAAAACGTCACTAGCACAACCAATAACACACTGGCAACTGCCACAACGCCTATGATGATTCCTTGATGCGACTTTGCCACTGGTTGGATTTGTGCATCTGAAATAGTACTCGCTGCGCTGACAGTTATTCAACAACAGGTTCAAAACTAAGTTTTTGATCACTTACCAGTAAAGTGAAAATATAACGAATTACGTGTGAGAAATTTAAAAGATTTCATAAATAAAAAATATGTATATATACGTTATCTGTATACATAATCGTAGTTCCAATTTTACATATTTGATTATGATACTATTATAAAATTATTATATACGCGTTTGTGTCTATATATGTTAGTACATTTACACGTTATTAGAAGAAATTCCGAAAACTTTGAAACCGAAAGTTAGTGATAGACCGCAGATACTCGTAGTTTTTGTAAGGGTGGTAATAATACATATATTTGTTTTTCTCTTGTTTGACAACTAGTTAAAATTATATTTTACGTACTGACCTTGGCATGGCGGTGTTGAAAATGTTTGATTCACAGGAGACGACTGCACCTTGGTATTGTTGGACTCTAGTTCGTATGAGGAATCACATCGAAGGCCTGTTAGTAGATACCCCGTACATGAACTCGCAGGGGCAGTCTGGTGTAATGTTCGAAACACCCATGGCTCAGTAGGGGAACGCAAGCGATATCGCAAATCAAACCCCGTGATTTGACATGAGTTGAGTTGTTCTGTATTCAGTGACAGGCATACTGTTGTTGGCGATATATTTTGCACTCTCATCTCGCAGCCTGAAGGTGCAGGTATTGGTGGCATATCATCTGAGAAAAGTATTCTAGTAAATGCAAATGAATACAGTATGCATATAATTGAAAAAACAAATACTTTAAGTAAAAATGGTCTGTATTCAACTAAAAGCCATATAATAAATTAAATTAAAATATTAAAGGGAATATAATGTATACACGACAATAAATAACATACCAAAACAAATACGTACGTGAGTATCTATCTGGGGTTCCTATTGAGAGCCGAAACATAGCTATCCACGGAAGCTGTTCATTGCCTCCTGTGACTATAAGAAGATACAAACCGGAGTCCTGCTCACTTATGTTCGGAATGGAAATAGTAGAACTTGCCGAACTATTTCCACTTCTTGAGAAATTGACATAAGCCCTGGGTGGTTTACGCACGCATGAATTGCCGCTACAGTGTCGCCATAAAAAGTTGGACTCGTTTATTGCCGGACAGGACAAAGCCGTAAAACTTAGGTTAGCCGTTGTGTGTAGCGCAGCAAACACGTCATAATCGATTGTCACGTTTGGGGCTGGCCTCGGCGCACCTAAAATATGCTAGAATAGACTTTGCCGTATTGAAAAATCGGTTTTAACTTATTCGGAATGTAAATTGTGTCTGCGCTTATCTGTTTAATACCAAAACATTGCAAAACATTGAAATAATTACAGGAAACTTAAAATATAATTGTTGTATGTGTATTTTAATGGACTTAGATGTACGTTAGGTATGTAAGAAAACGAAATTAAACTTATGTAAACCATTATAGCAACTGATATGATACTATACAGCATAGCAAATATGTGGCTATGTAAAATGACGTTTTAATTACGTATTACTTTAATAAGTTATATCAAGGGACTTTAGAATATACCGTGCATTAATTTTCTGTCTATAGGACGGGTTTAATTTAATCAAAAACTCAATGTTTGGACCTTATTACCTAAAACAATACGTGTGTGCTAGACCCTTTACATACACCATCATGAAAGGACTTTGTGTAAGCCTAAATAGTCAGAGATATTTCTAACGATTTGTGCACAAAAATTCTCTCCAATAATCAGCACCACACACATTTACATTTAAAAGAAAATAATTTAAACCCACATTTAACAAGGTATGTGATGGATTTGTTGCGTATTTCGTTATTGCAAATATAGCGGCACGTGTAGTTCCCAGAGTCAGTGCATTGACTCATGAGTTCGTATTTAAAAGTTGTAGCGCTGATCCATATTTTAAAAGCACCTCCGTCTTTGAGAAGTGTCATGTTTGTTTCTGTGCCATTTTTTCGACAGATAAACGTTGACGTTGCATTTTCAGCAACAGAGACAGTAGTTGCTCTATAGTCAACCACATAGAATTTAATTTCCTCTAAAATAGTCAAATGTTTATATCACAAATTCATTAACAGACAGTATGTATAATAAAAAACAAACATATTAATTAAAACGGATTCACACACAGTTTAATATCATAGTCAACACATATATTACATAGGTTCGGGGTACTTAAATATTTATCTAGTTACATTTAATTGTATGTTTATGTTTCAATTTACTTTTAAATTGAGTGTATTACGATCAACTGACATTAACAAGTAGAAAGATTATAAAACAAACTAAATAAGTACAATATTTTACATTTTGGAATCCTTTTGAAACATGTCGATTAACTTTCTTAGTATAGCAACCGATACTAAGCCTAAGTAATTATTAACATTTTTTAAACGAGCGAACCAATTGGTAGGATAACGAAATGAATTTAAAAATCACATCAAAATGCTTACCCGACGAATGTATAACCACGATCATTACAAACATTAACATTAGGTCCATCATTATCAAAGTCGTAAACATATGACTGCGGAAGAGAATGTTCGTCTCTATAATATAATTATACCTCATGGTTATAAAATATATGAAAGGCCAGCTGCACAAGCTGTAGAGGACTTAGATTAAAGATTCATAATTTATTTCATAAGTGGTATTCTCATATTTCAAAGTATTTAAATGTGACTAATACATATTTAACTTAAACAAGCCTGTAAATTAATTGATTACTAATCGGCGAGGGAAGATTATAGTAATTATGAGTGGGGTTTATAGCGTTATCAAATTAAAACACTTACACAACAATTTCCGTTTCATTCTATGTTCTTATCAAATCGTGCTTTTAGTTACTAATGACACTTGTATCAACTTTAAATCGCATAAATACATCAAGTAGTATTCTTGTTGTGTGTGTTGATTTATAACCAATGACTAAACAAGACTGTTTGATGACACAGCGACATGTAGTTAGTCAATTTGTATTTATTGAAAGTATTGTTAAAACAATGTCATTATATTTAAATTTATAACTATGGTTGTATGTCACTAGCATTTAATCAATGTGATATATAATTATTTCTGATATGTATTTTGGTAGATGTTGTTAAACTCTGTTACAATTCTTCGTAAGTAAAAGTATGTAACAAGGGTTATAAGGCAATAGTCTTAAAATCGAATTAATATATAGTATTACCTGATCGCCTGTATAAATGCTATGTCGTCATTTTCCACTATTTCGTTGTGTATACGACCATTCCCGATAGATATTAACTGTTGCATGCTAGTTGATGTTGTTAAGTCTGTTACAATGTTAACTTTGTTACAATTCTTTGTAAATTAAATTATCGAACTGTGGTTTTAAAAATCGATTTAATAAATAGAAATTTCCGATAAAAGTTGTTGATTTGTTCCACTACAAGTCTCCGGAATTAAAACCCTTCCAATTTAAGCTGTCATGAAAAATCATATAACGAAAAGTTTAAATACCTCTTATATTAGACATTGCAATGCATATTTTTTCTTAGAATGTTCTGAAAAAAAAGTATATTTACGAAAACTCGTTTACAAGGGAGCCATGATGTTTGAAGCAATTTGTTTTATCATATCTTCACCATCCATTTTTGAATCTATTTTAAAAATAAATGCCAACAAATTGATTGAAGCAACAATGTTTTGTAACTATTGTACACAAACTAGTGCGCTCTGATCGATTTTCAATTTTGCATTTCTGATCATTGAAAACTTTGCTTTATACATTGACTATCGTTCAGAATAGATTCCTCTAGATCGTGCGCTTTATAGAATGTTCAATGTTGAATTAGTGATCATTGAAAAACATGGCTTCATACTAAACTTATTATTGTTAATAATCGCTTCCAAAAGAATTTAGATAATAACCATGTGTTATTAAAGACGTTTACTGTTAAGAAATGTTTATTCAGTTTTTAGTTCACTTAAAATGTTTACGGAAAGGACCTGTACCACACTTCAACAGAGCATCGTGTCTTCATTGTACTCAAATGAGCTTGAAGTTTATCAATCAACACATTATGACAGAATGCTGTTAATTTAGGTATCATAACATGTGCCTGAAAAGTTGACAACTATCGAAACACAAGGCATGCATGCGTATTTTTCGATAATACCAAAAGAGTGCCATATTTCACAATTCGTACATGTACATTTACCGGAATACACTTCAATGGAAGACAACCAGTTTAAGTCATATTTAATGCTACTACATATGTTATTTTACTAATAGAAACACATTAAACAATATAAATATCATTTTGATAACTGTATATCAGCTCAATTGTCTGTGTAATTTCTGTGGTATACCTAGCACAATTCCACTTAGCATTAATTAATTTACCTTTGAACGTCTATGTTAATAAAAATATATTTAATGTACACAAATAATAACAATGTTTTCAAAGTGTTCGATAACACTACATGTATGTCATCCACTCTTCGACTAACCTATCGCAAAATCGTGGTTTTCTGTCAACAATGACACTGTGTGTAGGAACCACATGACAAAGAAATGAAAAAGTGTGTATGGGTCATTTATTAAGACGTTATCTTACAATTATATATATATATATTACAATTGAACTAGATGCCTGATGTGATATAAAATTCAAAGATTTGCACGTGTACAATAACAACAACAAAACATAATGCTCAATGGCAGTATTGATGTATGGCAGGCAATAAGCTGCATTTTGTTTTCTTGGTGAAGCTCTAGATTCGTATCTAAAAATAATAATGGCAAACCTACCGTGAGAGGAACATTCACATTCACTAAAATACATAGTATTACTCATAATTCAATATAGAAACAAAATAATATAACTGTATAGTAATATTTTATTTCGATAACAACAGTCACACGCATGTGTTTTATACACGTAACTTTTCTTCTGTATATGAACCTTATGCGCCATTTCATTTCAAATGTCAGGTGTGGTTTTGCTGCGAGGTATTGGTTTAACTTTATTTACATGTCGCAAGTTTAGTTTGACTTTAGAATAATTTATTTATGATATTTCTGAATGGCAGTAGCATTTTAATGTCCACACGCGTTTGATCATAACTATAAATTCAATGTTTATGTACGTATTCATGACAATTATACTTATGTTGTTTTAAGTGTTTAAACTTGTGTTAACTTTGCCGCGGTATACGCGTGTGTGCATTTGTATTTGTACCACAAGTGCATTTTTTTTCAAGTAGGAAGTTAATTCAGACTTTGCAATATTGATTATAAAGGGACACTTTCCTTCAATAAAATAAACATATATCTTAGATATAAAACAAGCCAATTGTATTTATTAAAACGGAAAAAAGCTACTCTACATTTTAACTTTGTATTTTGCATAATTTACTAGTAGATATAATACTAGTAGTTTTATCTAATTTATATTTGTGTCTGTACATGTTGAACAAAAATGTTATCCTTGTTAACTATGTTTGCTTGATATTGTAGGTTAATGGCGCAATAGTATGCTGATTATCATGGGGTATGTCACTCGATAAATATCCGCATACTGTTGTATCTAACCATGTGTACTTTGTCACGTGTTTTGTGATGGACAACATTTTTTATTCTACAGGTGTATCTGTACAGCAAAAGATAAGCATAACCCCATCGCCATTTGCTGAAGTCATAGAAGGAAATAACCTTACACTCACATGCTCATATGGTGGATCTGAGAATGTGTCATCCGTCTTATGGAACGAAAATGATTTGGTTTTATGTACAGAAAGGACTCCTGTGTGTTCTTGTGTTGAGTCAGTTAACACATCAGTATACAAAACCGAGTGCAAAGGAAACAAGTTTTCTATGACACTAATCGGAGTGACCCGCGAAAGACATAATAATATTTGGAAGTGTGAATTTAGGATTGGAACCTCGTACATATATGTACGCAGTGGGACTACCAGAGTTGAAGTTCAAGGTACGATATGTTTCGTACTGCGGAAAATATTGGTCAATATTTTATATCGAATATGACCACAATCGATGTGTTGTGTGAGTTTATACGATAACTTTATATCGCATTAATCTATTATTAGCATGACATTGATAACGGATATACGAATGGGCATGTATAATCAAGTACCAGTATGTTTGTTTCTTTATGCACCTCTAATTATGTCGCTACTAGTAGTGAATATAACATTCACACACCGTTTGGTCATGTAGAAAAAAAAAGAAGTTTGTGAGCACTAAATAAATACATAGAGTACTCGCCGAATAATTGATAACAATTGTGTTTGAGATGTTTCTGTTACTTACCATATGGCTTTTTAGTGGTTGTTCTTTTAACTCATTTATTGTGACAAGAATAAGGTTAACTTGATAAGGTTACATCTACTTTATAATTTACAAGTATGTATGCACCGACCTTTTATGACGCATGATATGTATACCCTCTAACAGACGGACCCGATGAACCATTATGTACGCACAAAGGATTGACAATCGCCGGAAGTATTATTGCCCTGCAAGGTGTAACTATTACATGCGCCAGCAATAGCAAGCCGGGATCAACCTACCAATGGACTTTGCCGGATGCAAGTACTAGGTTTGGTAACCAGTTAAATGTAACGGACATACAGTCTTCAATCAGCGGTCAGTACACGCTAATGGTTTGGAACTTCATGTCTCCTACATATTACCCGACACAGCAGGGTAACAACACTACAGCGCTGAAAGTAGAAGTTCAGAGTACGTGTACTTTAAAGTTTATTGTATGTATTATATCTGAACATCCATTGGCGCACAGTATTTCACAAGCACCCTTACTGGCATTGTCGAATCTTTGAAGCTAAAATCAAGGGGCGAATTCGTACCAGCATTCTTCATAACTCTTCATGCAACAATTAAATTTTACTGTAATTTCAATGCATTTTAGTTCCTATCACCAGTGTGACACTGATGTCAGCTAATAAAAGAGTTCTGATAATGGAAGGAAACGAAACAGCGACGTTTCAATGTGACACGTCGCCCGGAAAGCCAAGTCCTACCGTGAAATGGTTCAAAGATGGCGAAACGCGCGACAAGCCTTCCGATGACATTGAACTAAGCTCACGTGCAACCAATCAAATACTGGGCAATACTGGTGTATCGTTACTTTTACTGCAGCTAGAAGCGACAGCGACATGACTGTATACTGCACGGCGAACAATGTTGGGACTGGTATTAAATCAGATTCATCACCGACTCTTATTATTTTGTGTATGTGATGTTTGTATCTTAGTCTTAAGGCCATGAAATATTAGTACATTGTTTTATACAATTAAATATATAACTTCTATGAAGATATTGAATTATTTGCATACTACTTTAATGTTACTTGCTAAGAACGTCTTTTATAATGACATTCCATATTTATTATTTGACTGTTTGGAAATCGCGTTTTTGTAGGGCAGTTTTGGTCGGTCTATAATTGATTAACACTCCGTATGACATATTTCATAATGTCATATTATTTGATAATGGTATTATTACAAAACTTCCGGTATTTAATGTAACGAATCCCGGGGCACCATTTGACTTGCAAACAAATGGAACAACCTCGCAGTCTACCCGCTTAAATTGGCGCTATGACACACTCGAGGGAAAACGTTACAGATTTGTTATTGAAGTTAGCAAAAAGGAATCTTCGTGGCAACAAGTAAACGTTGAATATATAACGCAAGACCCCATGTCGAACACAGTGTCAACCGAATTACCCGGACTTCATACATCTACCACGTATTCTGTTCGAGTATTTGCTAAAACAGTGTATGGAACAAGCTCATACTCGGAAATTGCTCTGTTTGTTACATCTGCAATGACAGGTACAACACATTTTTTATAAAAGCGAAGCCTATTCGAGAGTAGCCAAATCAGTTGGGATTATACAAAAGTGTTTTTCAAAAATTATATATAATTATGGAATTATCGAAACTTTGCAAACGTTTTATGTGTTTTGATTGATCATACATTTGGCCGATACTTTATATTATTCAGTTGAGCTAATTATCTTTACTAGAACTTTTCGTATGCATTTTATTACAGACAAATGTGCATCGAGATCAGATCAAAATGACCAATCATCACGGACAGGCACATATATAGGAAGTGTTATTGGCGCATGCGTATTTGGCCTTCTGGCTGGAGTTACGGCGACGCTGGGCATACAGTATATTCGGGCAGGAAAGGTAGTTAAACATAGATACCTGTAAATGTCTGAATGTTTAATAAAACATTAAATGACAACACATCAAGTAAGGTTTAGTATAAGATAATATCAACTCTGACATAGTCAATCTTTGCCAAATAAAACCTTTTAATGACAAAGGATTTTAAATGAGTTGTATTATTTAAAACAAAAGATTCAATTAGAATTCCAATTTTGAAATACTGTAATGTAGGGCTATTAATTTAATTAGGTACATGCATGCGTATTTTTCAGACGAAACACACCAATACGAAGATGAAACATGTAAAAAGGACCCTTTCCTTTTTGCTTATACTAAGTATATTTATTAATTTTCTTTTTATTATGGTAACACACAATTTAAAGTTTGCATAATGCGTGTGTTTATTCGGTTGGTTTTATATGCATGAAAAGATGGCAAAATGTTGCCCGTCTTTCAATGAATGAGGACAAGGATACGCTGATTCAAATGTTCGAAAACCTCTTCAACTTCGCTGATATGTTACAAAAATTGTGATTAGATAATAATTTGAGACTTATCCTTTACAGTGACTATTAAATTTTTCTTGAGAATATTAAGTCCTAAGTATTTTTCAACAGTTGTTAGCATGGTTAATGTATTGTGTTTCCCCTTTTGTATCTTCATCTTCTGTGTCATAATATGAAGAGTAATGAATCTTGATATTAAATATAAATCTGTTTAATATCATGCTTGAAACATTCACCTACATTATATCTTTAAACTATTAATATAAAACTACATCGTTTAAATTCAAAATTCGTTCAAATAACAAATTTGTTTTACGATTCTACTCTCAGATGTTGTGACTTTACTTGTGTAAACCATTGCAGGCCATCCAACACTACAACTAAAACCGCCGAGTATGACTCCATTGAACAGTACCATCAAGCGGTTACTGAGTCAGACAACAGAGGTAGAAGCGAGACGTGCTCATGCGTTTGATGGATATTAAAATCAAAGCGTCCACAGGAATGACACATATGAAAACTAGAATTGTCACATAAGTGACGGATATACCGCCACAATATGGCCTAGTCACAAAACTATGGCAACCATTAGAAACAAATGGACACAAAGAGAATGTTTTTATTTGCAATGTTTTACTGTGTATTTGGAAAAAAAATCAATAAGAGCCATTACTCTGTCAACATTTAGTGGTTTGTAACCAAACTTGACCTGTATTTTATGATGTTAAAGCTATGTACCAAAATAATTTAAATATGTGGAGCATTTCATGAGTTGTTGTCCGGAAACCGTTTGTTAGGGAATTGGAGTCAAAAAGGGGCCATAACTCTGTCACAATGTAGGGGTTTGTAACCGATGTCAAGCTTGAAATGTATTTTATGATGCTACATATATGTACCACAATTATTTGAATATGTCAATCCATTCTTTAGTTATCGTCCGGAAACCCATGTGTTAAGGGAATTTTAGTCAAATAGAGGATCATAACTCTTGTCAAAATTTAGTGGTTTGTAAACAAAGTCGACCTTGACCAGTTTTTAATGATGCTACACATGTGTACGAGGACTTATTTGAATATATCAAGCCAGTCTTAAATTATTGTCCGGAAACCCATATTGTAAGGGAATTTAAGTCGAAAAGGGGCCATAACTCTGTAAAAATTTAGCGGTTTGCAATCAATGTCAAACTTAACCTGTATTCTTTTATGTTACACATGTGTACCGAAACGTATTTGAATATGCCAAGCTTTTCTTTAGGTATCATTCGGAAACCATGAAAACCGACATACCGACGGACCGACAGACCAACAAGCTCACTCCAATATACCTCTCTCTCCCCTAAACTTCGTATGTGGGGGTATAACAGAAACAAGAACTATTTAAAACAGTCAACCAACTTAATATACAGAACACGATGGAACACACACACATTATAAACATTATGCTCACAGCTGCTTGGCAAATAAGTAGATATAAAGTGTATAAAAAAATATGTACAATTGAAAGTGCGCGTTCGTTTACATAGCCTTCCAAACCGTCGTTTGCGCGCGTCTTCGAAACCAAAAATCGTAACAAGTCTTGTTTTCATTATTATTTGTGAAAAACACACTAAGGAAAATTATCACGCGCATTGCAATTGTGCACACGTAGCTAAAATAATATTTAGACCAAGAATCTTCAGTGGTGTGTTTGTACTTACAATGTATGAAAAAATATAATTAATGACAATTTGAGCCCTTAACTGCAACTGCCTTTGATTTGATTTCGTGTATTATTACATTTTTTGATTTGTTGCTTTGTTGTCAATACTAAGGATGTAGTATTTTTATAGCGCAAAGTGCGAACGTTTTTCTTAAGTTAGATGTTTTGTAGTATAAAAAGAGGGCCATGGGGACCTAGATCGCTCAACTTAGGGGCTAAGAAACTACTTTTTCATGAAGATTTGGATTAAAATGTGGCTTCCTGAGTGTTCACAAGCTTTTGTTTTCAATTTGGCCTGGTTACCTAGTGTTTGACACCATGAGGCCACGTGGTTTTGAACCTGAACTAGATATAATTTAGACAAATGTTCAGAGCAAGTTTCATGATGATTAGGCTATAAATATGGCATCTAGAGTATTCAAAACCTTTTTCTTCGATTTGCCCTGGTGACCTGACATGAGCTGGTTTCGAACTCGTCTGAGATATAATTGAAACAAATGTTTGGAGCAAGTTTCAAGAATATTTAGCAAATAAATGTGACTTCTAGAGTGCTCATAACTTTTTCCTAGTGACCTCGTTTTTGGCCCCACATGACCCAGTTTTAAACTCGTCTGAGATATTATTGGGACACATGTTCTGAGCAAGTTTCTTGATGATTGGGCTATAAATCTGGCCTCTAGAGTGTTCACAAGCTTTATCGTCTATTTCAATATTATTTAAACAAATGATCTGAGTTAGTTTTCAGAATATTGGGTAAAACTATTATGACTTCAAGAGTATTCATAAGTTTTTTTTCTTTTATTTGACCTGGTGACCTAGTTCTTGACCCTACGTGACCCAGTTTCGAACTCGTCCGAGATATTATTGAAACAAATGTTTTGAGCTAGTTTCAAAACAATGGGTAAAAAATATTACTTAAAGATTGTTTACAAGCTTAATTTGACTTAGTGACCTAGTTTTTAACCCCACATGACCCAGTTTTGAACTCGTCCGAGATATCATTAGAACAAATGTTCTGGGAAAGTTTCATGAAGAATCGACAATAAATGTGGCTTCTGGAGTGTTCACAAGCTTTTTAAAGTGTTAAATATAGCCATATCAGGCAAGCTGCCCCGCCACCTGGCGGTAATATTTTGCTTACTTCTGTCAATCGTATATGTTATATGGAAGCATGAATAATACATGTTAATACTGTTGCAGTGTCTATTCGTAAGCTGACAATATCACCATCGGATGACCCTCTATCGGTGATTGAAAACCAGCCAGATAAGATCACATGTACAAGTGACTGGAATACCAACGCGATTCATATATTGGTACAAGACCAACGCTACAACAGACGTAAACGTTACCGCATTGTTAACAATAAATAAACAAGACAATGTTACAACCAGTACTCTTAAGAATAACATTTTCGAAAGAATACTATGGGTTAAGGACATATTGTATTGGAAATAACGGACATCACAATGTGATTTCTTCACAGAAGCCGTTAATAAATGACCTGCGTAAGTAAGCAGTTTAATTTATGTATTGAGTCCAATGCCTATTGATAATTGTTTATTGCAATTTTAGTGGAAATAGTATTTGTGTACATACACCTGTATAAGGCAACAATTGGTGTTTGTATTTATTTAAATTTTTGAAAACAAAACCTTTGCATTGAGTGTTTGTTTTATATTTTAAATACATTTACTACTCTAGAGTTTAAAATATTTCTAGATAAGCCGACACTTCCTGTTTTTTTTACAAGAGAACAAATATCAGTGGCAGTATTGACGTAACAAGTTGACATCAGCTCAACATTACCTGCGTAAGTATGGGCAATCGACCTTTTCATTCCTAACGTCGCCCTACGTATGGATTGCCATTTCACGTGCATTACGTCGAATATTATGCTACCCTCGAAGGTGCACATAGAAATGGAAACGTCTCTTCCTCCAAATCAACAATGTTCTTGGTAAGCTTATTAATTATTTTTAATTATTTTGAATGGTTCAAGTTGTTTATCATTTACGTATCCTCAATATTTACCTTAAGTTTTTTTTTATATACATCCAGTATTGTTCATATATTATTCTTGTTTTTTTTCTAATATTCAGTGCTTTCCTTAAAACAAGATGATTGATTTTCTATAATTTCAAAGGTTTATAAAATATGTGATATCAAACCCTTTATAGGCATTTGCTTTATTTTAAGTTCCAGTTTCATATGTGGCGCTGGCGTCCCCAACACGGGATTTTGCGGTTCTGATTGTAAACGACACGACACATTCGAGTGTGTCACATCCCCAGCGAAACCCACAGCTACAGTCCATTGGTTCAAATATAACGGTCCCCCGGGCAAGGAGTGAAGATCATGGAATGTGTATAAATTGCAAAGCATTAAACATTGATGTATACGTATTGACATCCAGAAAACCCAAACTGGTTATCTGCTGTAAGTCTTCGAAACAATACTTGTTTTTCATAATCCTTAAAATATTTAAACATCTTAAATAGTGCAACCTGATGCAAATGAAAACTGCTTTGAAATTTCCAACTGACAGATAATGGTTTCATTGGCATTTAATTTTCGCCCAATTTACCTTGAGTTAACAAGTAATTTCGCTTGGCAGATCTGGTTAAACTTTCTACTTGCAAACCCGATATTTGTTCAATTTCGGAACAGTAGCTGTTGTTCGTCTAAGACTGAACAATCTATATAATAATATTTTATTGCTAAATAAAGTAATCATAATTGTAATAATTTTATCTTTTCCAAGACAGCTAACGACGACACTGGGACAGCAGTGACACTGTCATGGATGACTTTGGGGTCCAAAACGGTTGAACTATTCATCTCCATCGTCTTAGAAATACAAACAGAAGATGCTGACTGGGTCACTCTCCAGATGAATTCAATACTATATGAAAACGGTACATATTCAACAAATATTGAACGCATGTGTGAGAGCATGCACAGAACGTATTAGGCAACAGCAGCTATTCGGAAATCGTTACGTTTACAACGGGTTATCAGGTATGTAATTCCTGTCCATGTAGTAGTAAGTTCATTTATATATCCAAACGACACCTTTGTCAGTTCCGGCTATCATATCACACTCTACTGCGCATTGTTGTATCCCAGCAAAAGTGTTTTACAAAATAAAGAATATGTACAATCTAATATTAATGCCTTCCATCTTTATCAAATTGGAAGTATTTTCCTGTATTACATGTTCACATAATTAGTGAAAGCTGTTTTGAATAAATTAAATGAATTTGGCGAAATAATACTTATCCCCTGTGTACTATTTGATGAAATTATTGTTTAAAAATAAGTGTATTATGTAAACAACGTAAATATTTAATTTGATATGATTGCTTATATATAACTATATACTAGCAGAAACTATTATGTTTATTAAATTTAAGATGAATGCTTAATTTATTGTATAGTAAGATTATAAACGAATGGCCTTGAAATATTATACGAATTATTAGCATTATATACATGCTTGATGTGCTGTTAACTTTCACGTATAGCCATGCAACGAAGGACAACGCTGCTTACTCATGTGTTACTGATTCGTCGGATAAGCCTTTTACAACGAAAACATCTTACGAAAATGTAGTTGAAAAGGCAGGGACTGCTTACGAAAACCAAGGTACATGTGCAAATACTGTCAATGTGGATATGTTGGATAAAAAAATTGTATTCAACTTGTTTATGCACCTTTCTTTAATTACACAAGTTATTTTATATATTGAATGTTTTGCATGTTCAATTGTGTAATATAACTAGTTTGTGTTATTTCAGAAATTCAGACTACTGCAGCAAAGGGGTTAGTTTACAAACACTGCATGTATAAACATAAAAATGAGTGTCATTCTGGATGTCAACCTTTAAATCGACCGGCAGATCATTATAATTTCCGTAATCAATTAAACATTGTGCTGCATTAACTGTTACTGTATGTTAATCAAAACCGAACTAAAATTAAAACTGCGATTTCTAATCAAAATGTAAACATGTTAATATTCAGCCTTGCATATTTTACAAATATTGTTTCATCATACGGAGAAAATACATGTATATTGTATGTAACGGTTTAAGTTTCAAATTAGATACCACACCAAGAAGAGTATAAATGCAGTTTTCTCTCATAATGATTCAGTGACACACGTCCAGCCATGTACGAGCAGTTGTGGTAGCGAACTCGTAGGGCTGAACAAGAATACGAGATGATTCGAACGGATACTTGAACACGGCTAACTCCATTACGAGCCATATAATAGATAAGTATTTGTGGTTTTGTATTCCAGAATTAGCCAGTTACATATTTGACGTGTTCACATAATTAACAAAATAGTGTGTTTGGTACACACCGGGCAATGAGTAATAACCGATTAACTAGTGAATACTGGGAGAATCCGTTCATTAAGTATCTAGTAAACAATGAAAGAAACACACACTCCAAACGACTGAAAAGATATAACCTCCCCAATGAAGGTAACACATGCAGTGACAATGTTTAGATGGTTCATACTGTGAATAGTCACTCAGTACCTACACAATCTTTATCTAACGGTTATACAGACAGTCAAGTACAATATATTTTGAAAGGCTTCGACGCATTTTTGTTGCATCTATGCAAATATGCGGACACGATATAACAATACATGTATGATAAAAAGCGTGTTGGACTTTTATTTTGTTCAGGCAAATAAGAAAAGTCTTTCAGGATGAATAAATAGTATCATTTTACAGTGCAGTATGTTTGCTCTTCAATGCGCATCTATTGTTCTACCACACACACGAACAGTAATGTAAAAAATAGTAATCACAGCGAAAACAAAAGACAGAATGTATACTATTAATACGTTTACATTCTCCCTAAACATGACTATATATGTAATGTTTACAAACATGTACACAGTACAACAATAGGGAATCGTTTTTCAAGTACATATATTTTTTTTTATTACATAAGACGAATACTTGTAACATACATATCTAAAAATCTACTTGTTTTAGAAATTAAATAAACCAAGACAACACTTATCAAATGTTAACATTACCTTACAAAATAGTGTAAGTGATATGATTAAGTAATAGCATTTCCGCCTTAATGACGATGTATCGACACTTCTTTGACTGAATGCAATAGTTCTTATGTAATAAACGGAGATTTTGTCGAACTTTGCCGCGAAGACTTAAACCACAGGATGTTCAAGAATGTCATCACTTTTAAATTGTATCCGATATATCTTCTGAATCGCAGATCATTTCATATTCATCTCCCTGTACCCGCGTGTCCCGTTCTAAATGTTCGTAGGTGGCCACCGGTGTATTTCTTAAAAGGTTACAATGAGTTAGTTAAAACAAATATCGTAACATTCCTGTTTTGAGAACATACATTTGTAGCGTGTATCAATTGATGAAAATGTACTGTATACTAGTAAGAAACATCATTTTAATAACTTAGAATAAAATATTTACTCGACTGAGCAATAATTACTGAATTCATTTACCTTTTAGGCTCAATGGTGTTGACATCTGATATTGGAAATATAGAAATTTAAATACATTTCCGTTCGTTGACACATTTAATGTACACTAAAATGAACTTATACTATTAGTAACGGCATTGATGTAAATATAAATTGATTATGAAGTATCACTTTACAATAATTTTTACAATAACCTGGATTCTCATAGAAGGTTCGAACCGCAGGACTTCCAGAACTTCCATGAATGTCTGCATATTCGTTTACGCCACTTGTGTTCTTTGGGATCCTATGCAAAGTTGCATAACAATCGTTTATATCAAGATTATGTATATTGAAGCAATATTTTGCAGTACAAACGACAAAGTATATTTTACCATTCGTTTGCAATACGAAACGAATTGCGCTACTGCCTTATGTTTAAAATTCCCCAAAATAGTGCCGGAAAAATGGTCAAGCGTACTATTATTTCAAACCGTGACACGAATCGAGTTTTGTTAAAACGATTACAAGCAAACTTACTAAACTTGAAATATTGGCTTTGGTAGAAGTATTCGATCGATTTAATGTCTGCACGATATTAATGTGATATTAACTAAAGATATATGTGCATTGCATAGAAACGAATGCATGTGCTCATACCTCGATTGCTCTTTCTTTCTTGAATATCTGTCTGTAAATAATCTAATATGACTGATTCTATTTAGTAAGTAATAATGTATTTTCATTCTTTTATAAATATATAAACTATCAAGGTTTTGGAATTGTAATATGAGTAGTATTTGATTTTGTTAAAGCCTATACCGCCAATCAAAATCAACATATAATCCTTTGCATCTGTTTACACTTTTATAAACATGCATGCTAATAACACATACTTAATCTTACTGTTTCTCCTTGTTATTGCAACATAGGCAGTAGCGAGTCCAATGAGAAATCCTAGGATGATACCGCCGATAGTTGCACCCGCTAATACGCCTGGCGATGCCCCTGTGGAGAGGTCGCCTGTAGATGTCTCTTTTTCTAGATAAGTAATCAAAACTTTAACTGGTTATTATCGGAATTACAGATAAGTGGCATCACGCTATTGTCATGTTTTAGTATTACTTACATTTACAAGCTAAACAAAATTACCAACGACAAATGACTCGTGATTAAACTTACTGCGTGCAGGTGTGGTAACCCTTAATTGCCAGGTTCTGTTTGCATGGCCATTGCCTTGACAAGCCTGAGCATAGAACGCTTGATTTATTTTAAAAGCTAAGGGCTGTACATTGTGAAAGTTACCCGCCGGAAGATGTCGTTCTCGTGAACCGTATTTCCGGTGTGTAAGCGCTCCTTCCGAACACGTTATAAGCGTACATGCGTACATGCGTATGAGGTTGTAGCCATCAGAATTGAAGTTGTTGAGGTGAAGAGCGAGTAGTTACGGTCGACATTGACTGAATCCAAAGTTGCATGATCCCAGGAATAATCTTATTTTCTTATCTCAATGTAGAAATCTGGGACATCTGACATCGTACGTTGTATTCCGTGTGTTTTGTAACAACCTGACAGTGTTACTGCAGTTCCACTTTCCTTCACTATATGTAGGTCAAATGGGGTAGATGGTGGCGCTATTAAGTTATTGAAATTATGTTTAAATGCATATTTGCACTTGTTATCTTAGTTTAATCGCATCCTTTGAAATAAAAAGGTTTATACAAAAATAAAAGAATGAAGCTCCTTAGAACGTACGCTAAGTGAGTCACTTTCTCAATAATTATTTAATTATTTTACAGTTTATAAAAAATTAGTGCATCCCTGATTTTCAAATTATGTTCGTGTCGAGTATTTGAATAAATTTAAGAAACTTAAACATACCATTGATTACAACTTCTGTTATGCCAAATTTCGTATAAACACACATGATGACTAATAGTGATTACATTATGTTACAAACGAGTTAACATTTTATGTAGAACAATACAACGCAAACCTCGCCCATAAACAAGTTTTGTTAGCCAATACATCAACAAAATTATGCTTGTAAGAAAGTGTATACTTCCTACCATATATAATAAGTTGCAGCATTTTGTTAGATCGGATCAGGGTTTCCACGTTGTTTGCCCTACAATATATCCGCATTCCAATATCTGACCTTACGGTTGTGTAAACAAAGGAAGTCCATGTGCCATTGTCGGCGAGAGTTGTTAATTCAACTGCGTCCGTTATATCTATTTCGTCATCTGTGAAACCACCAGGAGCACCATTGTCTTTCATTTATCGAATCTGACCGACTGGTTTTGCAAATGGCGTGACACACTCAATAGTCGTTTCTAGAAGGACCGCATTGTCCCGGGCTGGTGACTTCAATGTCACATTTGCTATTGGCACTGCAAAAAAACAACTCGAAGATAATATATTCATCAAATGAAAATACATTATTCTTATGACACTATTGTTGTTTATTTAATGATTTGTACTATTGGTAATTTATTTCATTTAACTTAAGAAGTGTTACAATAGTCTGAATTTTAAGATTCTAATTCATTGCTAAACATATATGTTTACAAAGCACGTTTATAACAATCGTCTATGCTGATTGTACTGCCCACAGATGGTTTCATCACGTAAAACACCATGCATCTGTTGCCTTCAAACTTGTGGTCAATGTATGGTATATACAAGTGCTTGTCTGTACCCGTGCCGCTGGGATATGTCCACGTGTACGTAGGTGGTGAATAAGCATCACTATGACAGGTAAGGTTCAGTTCCCACCCAGTGTTGACGTCAATGCTTCGGGTGACAGCAGTACCATTGCGAGCAAATGTAGGCGCTATTGGTTCATCTGTTTTGAAAAGATTTCAGTCGTATATTATACAGTATACGTAGAACGGTTACATAAATTATGGATTGTACACAAAGTAAACGTCAATTTCCGACAATTGCTTTACATATACACTAAAACCCCGCTTAACTACCACGTCGATTTTTCGACCACACCGCTTAAGCGGACACCGTTTCTACAGAGTTCCATAAATACGTGCGTATTCTGGTCGCGAGATTGATTATTTATACCGTACGAATTGTTTTTTGTTTGAAAAACAAAACACTCATCAGCTTATTTTCTTTTTGTCATAAGTTTCTCAAAAGTTGTATGTAGTATACATCTACACTGGTTATAACAGTTTACATGAGAACTCGTTAATAGATCGTGTGATTGATCCATAATGTTATTACCAAAATGCAGTTAGCGCATGATAGAAATAGTAGAACATGGTGGGAAAGGATCCCTTGCAATAGTAATTTATTATTTACCTAATCCTGGTGTAGAAACATATGATGTTAAATTCCAATTTTATGCGATTAATTGCGATTAATTGTCAGGAACTATATATATGTTAAATAATTATTGTGCATAGCATTATTTATTATTAGATTGCTATGCTATGTTGTGAAAATGTTAAATATACATTGCCCTTAAATAATCAATATTACAATAAGAAAGGAATAAAATAATAATAATACATCTAGCTTGAACGAATATGATTGGGTTTATGACGTATTATTCAAACAAAGCTATATTATAATAAACTAAATGCAAAATATCAAACTCTTCAAAGTCTATCGTTTTAATGGTATCAATATCTGATAACAAAGGGCCACACTTAGGAATTTGACGAAAAATGTTAACAAAGTGTAAATGTTTGGTGGCTTTTGTGACTAGTGTTTATGTATAATATATAAAATTAATGAGTTGTTTCACTATACAAAAAATATGTATACATATTTAAAAAAGCAATATTACTATATTGGTTAAATTATTATCCGTACATTTTGCAAGGGTAATTTAATAGCATATATGACACATACACATCTTTAGCTGAAGTTTCCAAAATATTATTGTGTAATCATGAAGTAACATTATCTTGTATTTCATTTAAGAAATAATTTACAAAAGCCTCTACCCACAACAATATTCATTTGGCCTTAATTCTAGTAGTTACAAATTGTCCAAACGTGTTTTTTAAACTTACATATATTTTAACATTTGATAAATTTGGCACACTTATGTTGCAGTATCTATTAGTAAATTAACTATATCTCCACCTGATGACCCTATATCTGTGATCCACAATCAGCCAGTTCAGATCACATGTACGAGTGACTTTGGAATACCAACTCCATCCATATATTGGTACAAGACCAACTATACAACTGAAGTTAACGTGACCGCATTGTCTACAATCAGTACACAAAACAATGTAACAAACAGCACGCTGAGAATAGCATTTACAATAGGAGAAATCAACACAAGAATTTATTGCACTGGCAATAACGGACACCATACAGTGGTATCTGCACAGAAGCCGTTAATTAATGTTCTGGGTAAATGAGCAGTTATTTAATGTTCAGTCGGTGTATTGATACCATGCGTAGTTTTGACGTAATAAGTGGACATCAGCTCAACATTACCTGCGTAAGTATGGGCAATCCACCTCCCAAATACACGTGGACATATCCCGGAGGCATTGCATTCGGCCAAAATGTGTTCGTTCCTAACGTCACCCAAGAACAGAAGGCAGTTTCGCGTGCTTGACGTCGAATATTATGCTACCCTCTATAGATGCACAGGGAAATGGAGACGCCTCTTCCTCAATATTAATAAATGTTCTTGGTAAGATTATCAATCAATCATTGATAATAAATTTGAGTGATGCGAGTTATTTATCATTTACGTATTCTCAATATTTGCGTTAATTTAACATGACGGGTTCTATATACTACCAGTATTATTCATATTTCGTTCGTGTTTTTTTTTAGTATTCAGTGTTTTCCTACCAAAAAAAACGTGTACGTTTCCAATATTACAAATGTCAATGCAAAAAATGTGAAATCGAATCTTATATAGGCATTTGCTTTATTTTCAGTTCCAGTTTCACAAGTGACACTGACGTCACCAGCACGTGATATCGTAGTTCTGATTGAAAACGACACGACGACAATTCAGTGTGTCACTTTCCCCAGCGAAACCCGCGGCTATAGTGCATTGGTTCAAAGACAACGTTACTCCTGAAGTTTTCGGCGATGATATTTCCGTCTCTAACGAGGACGTGGTATCGACAATACTGTTAAACAATTCAGTTTGAAGCGACTATACATACCGGGGTAGGGTTGAAGATGATGAAATGCGTATATACTGCAAAGCTTCAAACATGTATGTAGATGTTATGTCGCACGGAAAACCTCGACTGTTTATCCATAGTAATTCATCGAAATGAATATTCGTTTTGTATTATCCTAAAAAACATAAAAAGACAAACTTTAACACGTGTAACTTGCTGCAAATTAATACTGCTATGAAACTTCCAACTACAAGGGAATGCTTTCATTTGCATTTAATTTTCTTCCAAATTATCTTTAGCTAACAAGTAATTTATTTGGCTGATCTGGTCAAAGTTTAAGAACGCAAAACCGATATTCGTTCCACTTCTGAAAATTTTCATCGTTTAAGACTGAACACTTTATATAATAATATTTTATTGGTAATTGGAGTTATCAGAATCGTAATAATTTTTGCACCACCAACCTCAAAACTGACGACGACTGTTACTGGAACAGCATACACACTATCATGGAGGTCTTCCGAATCCAAAACGGTTCAACTATCTGACTTCACCATCTTCGTCTTAGAAATACAAACATAAGATTCAGACTGGGTCACACGCCAAATGAATTCAATAACTAACGACAACGGTACATTTTCAACAAATATTGAACACCTGAGAGAGGCAACAATATACTCTGTACGAGTGTATGCTCAAAACGTATTAGGCAACAGCAGCTATTTGGAAACAGTAACGTTTACAACTGGTTATCATGAATGTATTCCTGTTAATTGTAATAGTATTTCGAGATAAAGTTCGTTTTAGATATCCAAGCAACACTTTTGTCTGTTTTGGCCATCATATCAGAACGTACTGCGCATTGTTGTATCCCAGCAAAAGTGTTTTACAAAATAAAGAATATGTACAATTTCATATGAATACCGTCTTTAGCCACTAAGTTTGACAGTAGTATTTATATATTACATGCTCATATATTTATTGAATGCTGTTTCGAAATGCATCTCGTGAGATAATACTTATCACCAGTGTACATGTATATCAGATGACCTTTAAGTGCTGATCTGCTTACTGTAGTCATTTTGTTTGGCATGCATCTTTCACAATTTATTTTCAGATACCGAAACACAAAGTGAAAGTACATCTCAAGCATGAACAATCGCCGGTGTAGCAATAGGTGGCGTTCTGCTAGGCTTGTTAGTTGGCGCTGCCGCATAATACGTCATTATCATCAAAAGGTCCAAGAACAAGTCTGAGGCAAGAATGACAAAAGGTAAACAAGGTAATTTTTCCAAAACATTCTTTATCAGTATCAACTGTAAGATCATGAGCAAAATTAAAAGCAATCCGGTCATGTTGTGTAATACGAGTATGGAGTCACACAAGTCAATGCGTTATTGGTGTAACTGCGAGATTGTTAAAGTTCCTAATGTTGAATAACTTTCGTCTTGGAGGAATTTAAGTTGACAAAAAGTGCTCAGTTTTAGTTTGATGTAGCTACACAAAAATAATATTTATTTTGTGTACATTACTGCTTTGCCGTTTATTTTTTTTATTGCAAACACATAAGACGAACTGGAGGCTAAGTCTGGGTACCATTTTTAACATTTATAGTTTGCATGTCATTATACATTTCCCCATTTTATAAAATCATAAAAAGTAGACACGATATTTTTTTCTTTAAATTTATAATATAAATAAGGTGAAATTAATTTCTTTAGATTGTTGATATATAACTATCGAGGATAAACTATTTGTTTATTAAATTAAATTTAAGTTGTTTGTTTAGTTCTATTGTGTTTTGGTTTATTAAAATCGAATAGCCGTGTCAAATTATACGAACTATTAGCAGTTGAATAGTATATATAATTGATGAGCTGTTAATATTCTCGTATAGCCATGCAACGAAGACGGAAAACGCTGCTTACTCTTTTGTTACTGATTCGTTGGATGAGCCTTCTACAACGAAACCATCTTACGAAAACGGGGCTGCGAAGAAAGGATCTGCTTACGAAAACGTAGCTGCTAAGACAGAGACTGCTTACGAAAACCAAGGTTAATGTGCAAACACTGTCAATTTGAATATGTTGTATAACATACATTTATTCAACTTGTATATGCAAATTTACAGAAATTTAGAAAAGTACAGCAAAATGTTAGTTTAAAAACACTGCATTTTCCAAGCGTTCAAGTTCTGATTCAATTTATTAAATCAAGTGTCAATTGATAATCAATGCTGTGAAACAAGATGACATTGTGCCATAGTGAGTGTTACTCTATGCTTATCAAAACGTGCTGGTATAAATTGTGAAATTGTGAATCGAAATCTAAAAAAAACATTTTAATATTGAGCTTAGTATATTTTACAATAATTGTGTTTTGATATGGAGAAAAAGCATGTTATATTTATATAACAATGAAATGACAAAAAAAGTGTTCATTGTCTCTTCAATAATGTTTTAGTGATACACGCCCAGCTATGTTCGAGCAGTTGGGACAAGCAAGTCGTGCGCCTGTACAAGAGCACGAGATGATTCGAACTGAGACTTGAACACAATGGCTTGCATATAACAGTGACACGAGATGTGCTTTTGAATTCCAAACATAGACATGTAGACATGTAGCGTGTTCTCGTCATATTTAACACATCTATATGCTGGGGACACAAATGGCAACGAGCTGTAATCGTCAAACCAACTAGTTATCCAGAAAGAATTCGGATAACGCACACCTCCGCTTAGGCAGTATATTTCCCCATTGTTTGTGATAGTAATAATTTATACGGTTTCCTGTGTCAAATTGTGAATATTACCCAACAATAAAGAGCACTGACATATTGCCAATATGACCCAATAAATATAAAGAATCATGAATCAAGATTTTGTATAAATAGTGGTTATCGGGGACAATTTAAAGACGTTCGCAACCATTTTTTTCAACTACAGATTTTCTTAAAACTTTGTACAAAAATGCGTCAATGTATCCTTAAACTAAAACAGTCTTAAAAATAGGGGTCACCGGCCATGTTCCAGATAAAATGAGTTTTGAATTACCAGTCGAAGCCCTTTTTCAGTTTAAGTGATGAGCAATGAGAAAAATATATTTAGTGTTCATTTTTTTAATGTTTCGTTTGGCAATATAAAAGTGCATTTTAGTGATAAAACGCGCTTTATCTACAGTTTCCATTAACAAATGTATTTTAAGGAACGCTTAATTAGGTTAATTGTTCATTTAATATGCCTGTGAAAACGTCAATTAATAATCAGATATACGAATATCATCTGTTCCAAACGACTGATCTTGTTACAAGATTCCAAATGCACACGTCACTGTATACTGAAACTAAAATAGATTTAAAACAAGGCTTGTAACAGGATGTGACGTATGCCCCCGAAGCATATGCATGTCAGAGGAAGGCAACACAATGTCAGTTACATTTTGGCAACAATGGCGCTTCCTACAAAAAGAGTTATGGTCCTTGTACTCTGCACTTCTTCTCAACATCTTCTATCAATATATGTGGTTTTGCTTTAAATCACTACAATACTAATGGAGTTATGCACTGCACAAGAAAATTAACTGAAGGGCAATAACTCCATAAATATTGAAGAAATAGTTATGGTCCTTGTGCTCTGCCCTTCCTCTCAATGTCCTCTTATCAAGATATGTGGTGTTCTATTAAATTCCTTCTATACATAGGTAGTATTAATCTGCACAAAAGGGCAATAACTCTGTAAATATTGAAGAATGAGTTATATTCCTTTTACTTTGCACTTTCTCTCAACGTCCTCTATCAATATATGTGATTTTATTTAAAATCCCTTCAATAATAAGGAGTAATGCTCTGCACAAAAAATAAACAAAGGACAATAATTCCATAAATATTTTAGAAAGAGTTATGGTCCTTGTACTTTGCACTTCCTCTCATGTTGAATCCCTTCAAATCCAATGGAGTAATTCTCTGCACACAACAATTAAACATAGAGCAATAACTCGGTAATGGTGAAGAAATAGTTAGTGTCCTTGTACGCTGAAGATCCTCTCATTTTCCATTACCATTTTTTGAAGTTTCATTTGAATCTCTCCAATACCAATAGTTATATGCTCCGCACAAGAAAATTAATGCTTCGCATAAGACAATTAAACAAAGGGCGATAACTCAACACATACTGAAGAAAGAGTTGTGGTCCTAGTGCTCTGCACTTCCTTTTATTGTCATCTATTATTATATAAAGTTATATTTGAATCCCTTCATAACTAATGGAGTTGTGCTTTGCACAAGAGAATGAAACAAAGGGCATAACTCTGTAAATATTGAATAAAGTGTTGTGGTCATTGCATTGTCCACTTTCTATTACATGAAGTTTCATTTAAATCCCTTCCATACTAATGGTGTTATGCTCCGCACAAGAAAATTAAAAAGGGCAATAACTCTGTAAATATTGCAGAGTTATGTTCCCTGTGCTTTGCCTTTCCTCTCATTGTCCTCTACCATTGTGTTAAGTTTCATTTGAATCCATAAATACTGAAGACAGAGTTGGCATTCTTGTGCTTTGCACTTTCGCTCATTGTCCTCTATCATTATATGAAGTTTCATTTGAATCCCATCAATGCTAATGGAGATATGCTCCGCACACGAAAGTTTTACAAAAGAAAATAACTCCGTCAATATTCAAGAAAGAGTTATGGTCCTTGCACTATGCACTTTCTATCATCGTCCTCTATCATAATGTGAAGTTTCATTTGAATCCCTTCAATACTAATGGAGTTATGCTCCGCACAAGAAGCGTGACAAAAGGACGGCCTGACGGACGGCCTTGTTGCGGAAATACTGGGTTTTCAATACGGAACCTGTTCAAGCCGCCTTTTTATACCCCGGCATCTTGATGCGGGAGGAATATAGTGATTGTGCTGTCCGTCCGTCCTTCCGTCCGTGACAAGGTTCAGTAGATTTTACCGTTTAGTCTAGCACCAACACCGCTTACTATAACATGTTGATACACAGTTGTTGCTTATGACCATTCCCTATCCGCCGATATTACCCAACCTCACTTTGACCTTGACCTTATTTGACCTTGACTTAGAGTAATTCAAATGGACTGTTTCTTGGTTAACTAGTGCCAACATCGCTTGTAATAAGACTTGGATATTTACACAGTTGTTACTTATGACCGTTCCCAATCCACCCATATCGCCCAACAACAGTTAGGCCTTGACCTTGACCAAATTTGCACTTAGAATATTTCAAATGGGCTGTTTAATGGTTAACGAAATGTTACCGTTTCCGCTAGCACCATCATCGCTTGCTACAACACTTGCATACTTAAACAGTTGTTGCTTATGACTATCCCCAATCCACCCATATCACCCAACCTCACTTTGACCTTGATATTAACCTAATTTGGACTAAGAAATAGACTACCCAGCACCAACCGGGGGCATGTGTGTTGATCAAACACATAATCTTTTTTCATCAATGTTTGAAGTATAAAGGATAGTGTGTTTTTTTCCAAATAAGGTTATGGTTCTTTAAACAGACATATTTTACAAGCTTAGTTTAGCAATATACAAGTGTATATTGATAATAAAAGCGCTTAACCTACTTTTACTGCTTAAATAATGAGTTTAATTGGACATTTAATTGTGTCAGTGGGAACAAATAATGCTTTCTGAAACGTCATTTTTATCATATGCAAAATTTGTTCCAAACTACAGATTGTCTTAGAATTCGCACATGCATGCATCAATGTATACTTACACCAAAACATTAATAAAAAGAAAGACTCACCAAAATTGTTTGGGAAATATTGGATTTCAAATGGGTACCTGTGTAGCCTTTATTGTTTCGTTTTAACATTGTTTACATAAACAACGTATCAATTGCCAAAATAAAATTGAGATATTTAATGGATCATTGATTTGTTTGGAATACATAACATAAGTGTTTTGATTATTATATATGCTTCATAAACTTTTACTATTAAAACAATTTACTTTGAATGGACTGTCGATATGACATTGGTATATTGTAACGTATATACAATAAAGGAAGCAAAAGGATAAATTAACCCAATTATGTTCTTTTTGTTGCGAACGGCTTTAAATATCCTATCAATATATTGTTGCTACCCCAAAAGATATTCCAGATAAATAGGAAATTATCATGTGTTAATATGTGTCTTATGCGAAATACTATCGATAAGTCATTTTAAAATACACATGCAAATCATGTTAAATCGGAAGTTTGCGGCATGACGAAAAAAGCATCTGATTGCAAACTATAATACTGGTACCATAAATCACACTCATTCATCATTTAATGACATTTACACGAACATACGTCGAGTAAGACAATTTTCAACATTTGGTAAATTCTGTTGATTCAACATTTAATTGTATTTCACTACACGATTCATAGCTGCAGATCAGTAGATTGTTTTAAAAATCACAATACATCTTATCTTATTCAATAAATCTTTAAAGCTTGTGATTGCGTCGCTATTTACTCCTTAAAGAACGTGTAAACTAGATAACCAGTTTAAACCAAACGGAGCATGCGCTGTAAGCTGTGGTTATGGAGGTATGCGAGAATATTGGTTTGCATCGGTTAGTATGCTGTTATTATATTATTTCGGTAACTGTTTTAAGCATGCACATGTGTGTGAATCATAAATCAACACACGTGTTTGTTTTGGTTTTTCGATGCAGTCATATTCCTTAAAATTAGCATCGTGTGTTACTATTTTGTTTACAGAGACATTCCGCGTTTAAAAAGATTTATTAAGTAAAGGTCATTGCGTGACAGGATTATAACAACTGTTGAACTTTAACATGTATTGTACTATATTGATAACTGTTTTGACATACAGTTGTGAAACCATTATATCATTTTAACATCTAGGAATGTTGAACAACATCTGTCTTTTCTGAATTATAGGCACAACGCTGAGTCAACTAACTGTAGCACCAAGTGAAGATGTTTGACGTATTTGAAGGCGATACTATCACATTGCAATGTTCTTATCGGGGACAGCCTACAAATGTATCTAATTATTGCAAATGGATTGAGTTACCGCCTGGTGGTGCAGTTCGTATTCCGCGTTTTATATAAGAGAATGAGCCAGTAAATTGTCCATGTAATATTATCTACGGAAATCTGTCGATATACGCATGTTCCTGTTTTGGAAACAATACTTTCACGATTACCATCTACAATGCTCTTAGATGAACCAACCACGGTGCTGGTTGGAAATGTGAGCAAGGGATTGGGTATGGGATGTACGTGGGCAGTCAGTTAATAAATCTCACAGTGCTTGTACGTCTGTCTTGGGTATTGGATGTACGTGGCCAGTCAGTTAATAAATCTTAGAGTGCTTGTACGTCTGTCTTGGGTATGGGATGTACATGGGCAGTCAGTTAATAAATCTCACAGTGCTTGTACGTCTGTCTTGGGTATGGGATGTACGTTGGCAGTCAGTTAATAAATCTCACAGTGCTTGTGCGTCTGTCTTGGGTATGGGATGTACGTGGGCAGTCAGTTAATAAATCTCACAGTGCTTGTACGTCTGTCTTGGGTATGGGATGTACGTGGGCAGTCAGTTAATAAATCTTAGAGTGCTTGTACGTCTGTCTTGGGTATGGGATGTACGTGGGCAGTCAGTTAATAAATCTCACAGTGCTTGTACGTCTGTCTTGGGTATGGGATGTACGTGGGCAGTCAGTTAATAAATCTCACAGTGCTTGTACGTCTGTCTTGGGTATGGGATGTACGTGGGCAGTCAGTTAATAAATCTTAGAGTGCTTGTACGTCTGTCTTGGGTATGGGATGTACGTGGGCAGTCAGTTAATAAATCTCACAGTGCTTGTACGTCTGTCTTGGGTATGGGATGTACGTTGGCAGTCAGTTAATAAATCTCACAGTGCTTGTACGTCTGTCTTGGGTATGGGATGTACGTGGGCAGTCAGTTAATAAATCTCACAGTGCTTGTACGTCTGTCTTGGGTATGGGATGTACGTTGGCAGTCAGTTAATAAATCTCACAGTGCTTGTACGTCTGTCTTGGGTATGGGATGTACGTGGGCAGTCAGTTAATAAATCTCACAGTGCTTGTACGTCTGTCTTGTTGTGATCATGTAAACGAAACTTGTACTAAACTTGCATTGGGGTTAAACAAGCATTTAGTTCCACTTTGTGGTATGATATTTAACACCGTATGCAATAGCAAACTAATTTAGTATATCCTGCGATATAATTCTGACAAGTTATATCGTAAGTCGCTTCGGTTTGTCATCCGAATGGTCGGTTTGTGTTTCTAAGCATTATTGTTATTGTTAAATACAACTCCATAAAGTTACTAATGAAGGGTATATGACGTTTTAATCTGAAGGCGCTAAAGAGTTGTCTGCATTGCATCTCCATAATAACTTATCTTTTTATTAAATGTTCTTGCTTGTGATCTTTTTCAAGGTGTGGGGATAGGGATTTAATCACATATGATCCAATCTCATATTTTTGTAGTTAAAGGGATGTCATCGGAAAATTGGCTTCCTTTTGCGCTATAAACTATATTATTTAATAGAAATGCGCTTTACTAAGATATGTGCATTAAATAAATAGAAACTAATATAATGCTCAATAAGATATTTGATTTGAACAAAAGAGCAAAACAGTCCGAAAAAAATAAAACCCAAGTGGGTATCGAACTCACGACTTAGCATCCATTCGAAGAAATAACAGCCGACAGCGCTTTAACCAACTGCGTTATCATGTTTGGTAAGGAGTCATGTGTTAACTATGGTTATACCAAATGCTCACAATTGTGACGACAACATTTAAACAGGAAAATGGCCAAACAAACACAACCCTTATTATAAATTCATTTTTATCTCAGAATGTGTGCACTCGTTTCCCATTATATATATCCTGTTTTAACCGTTGTTATATGCCAGCATTAGTATCTATATTTCAATTTTTTTAAAGACATTGCCCCCTTGAGGCCCTTTTCGATGACATAGTCCCTTTAAGACATACGTTTCATATGCAAATAATATGATAAACATAATGTTAATTACCGGCAAAACGTATCAGCGTATAATACTTTATGGTTTGTACTCTTATGGCGCCACATATTTCGAATTAAATTCAATGCGTGTTAACTTTCAGTGTCTATTAGTACGTTGAGTCTGTCTCCAACTAATGAGCCCTTATCAGTTATTCACGCTCAGCCGGTTCCGATCATGTGTACGAGTGACTTTGGAAGACTATCGCCGTCCATATATTGGTACAAGAGCAATGCTACAAGTGTAGTTAACGTTACCGCTTTGTCTACAATAAATACACAACACAATGTAACAACCAGCACGCTGAGAACAACGTTTACAAAAGACGAAGTCAGGACAAGGATTTATTGTACTGGAAATAACGGACACCATTACCTGGTATCTGCACAGAAGCCGCGTATTAAGCAGGCAGTTGTTCGCTGGTCATTTTGTGTATTGAAACCAGGCTTTATTGAACATCTTAAATGTCATAGCCAGACTTGTACCCTTATTATTTTTGAAGACAGTCAGTATAAGGAATTAACGTTATGTGTATTATATTGTAACTTCAGGTATATTTGTTACTGTAAAGTATATAATATTTTTAGAAGAGCAGACGGTTCCTGTATTTGTCTTCAATGAAAGAAGTGTCAGTGGCAGTATTGACGCAATAAGTGGAAATCAGCTTAACATTACCTGCGTAAGTATGGGCACATACACGTGGGTGCATTCCGGGGGCGTTGTCGTCAGCCAAAACTTGTTCATCGCGCACGTCAGTCTTAATATGGAAGGCAACTTCACGTGCATGACGTCGAATATTATGCTACCCTCAATAGGTGCACAGAAGAATGAAAACGACTCTTCCTTAATATTAATAAATGTTCTTGGTAAGTGTATTTATCATGTGAAATAATTTTGAATGGTTAGTTATCATTAACGTATCCTCAATATTTACGTTAAAATTACATTAAGTTTTTTTACATTTATCCAGTATTGTTCATATGTTGTTCGTTATTTATTTCTAGTGTTCAGTGCTTTCCTTCCAAGAATATGATTGACTTCCCATCATAACAAAGGTTTTTTAAATATGTGGTGCAAACCCTTTATAGGCATTTGCTTTATTTTAAGTTCAGTTTCATATGTGACGCTGGCGTCCCCATCACAAGATTTGTCGGTTCTGATTAAAAACGACACGACATTCGAGTGTGTCACATTCCCAGCAAAACCCGCGGCTACAGTCCATTAGTTTAAAGATAACGGTTTCCGGAAGTTTTTCCACGATGATATTTTCGTCTCTAGAGAGGATGTGGTATCGGCATCACTGTGTAGCAACTCAGTTCGAAGCCAGTATACATACTGGGTAAGGGGTGAAGATGATGGAATGCGTATATACTTCAAAGCATCAAACATTGATGTGTAAGTATTGTCATCCAGAAAACCACAGCTGATCATTCACGGTAAAGTCATCGAAAAATACTAGTTTTTCACTCATTTAAAATATATAAATACGTGTGACTTCCAAATGAGTGTTGTTTTAAAACTTCGAACTGTGTTTAGTTTAACCTATATAGCAGAGTTACATACTTATAGACTTGAACTATTTCACAGAGCAACAGATACGGATTTCGCTAGAATTGAGTTTTACCAGAAAATTAACGTCATCATTTTTAGCTTGACTTTTCGAGGAAAAGGCAAGCTTTTCTACTTGCCCCGGCGTTGGTGTCGGCGTCCAGTCTAGGTTAAATTTCTAGTTTCTCAGGAATGGCTTGAGGGATTTCATTCAAACTTAAAGCACTTATTCCCTGTATTAATATGAATCCATAGGCCAATTTTTATAAGGCTAGTTTGAAATTTGTCAAAATTGTGGAGGCCCACATCTTACACTTAGACATTTTACATTCAAGTTATTAGGGTGGCAGCGTCAACTATTGATTTCCGCTCTTTAACTCGAGAACGAATTTTCATACCTAGATACCCTACAGTAATACTTTAGTTGGGAATTCATTTGGGGTGGGGTAGGTTTTATTAAGGTAAAGGTCACTGTTACTATAAATAAAATAAAAATGTTCAGCTCAATCACTCTAGAACACATTAAAATATTTATAATAATGAAATAATAATAACTTAATTTATTATATAGATACCGTATAGCGAGACATCACATGAGATTGAATATTGGGTGGGTGGGGTCAAGGTCACTGTTTTGAAAATTAGCAAAATGCTTTCCACTCAGTAACTTGAGAACTAAATAAATAAAAAATTATTTCCCCTACTATCAATACAATTTGTTTTTGAAGACAATGCCACTAACTTTGATAAGCACACGAAAAGTCGATTGTGCTGTCCTCCGACAGCTCTTGTTAAAATAATAGGGTGCTGGGTGATTTATTTGAGTATTTGTAATTTTGTTATGCCATTAATGTTAGTTTAATACCAAGCTTAATCATGAAGGCTATTAAAATACTACAGGTCTAGTGTCATAATTAGCTTGCTATAAATTGAATTCTCATTTTTTCACTTTAATGCTATCAGTTTAACATTGACCATTCAGTACGTGTTGGCTTTTAATGAGTGTTCAGTATATGAATTGAGTTTTGGCACTCATTTAATGTTTAATGAATTGAGTAAATGGTGTTACAGAATTGGGTATTTACGCAAATAAGCGCCTTATCTGTTACTCTGACGTCCTCGTTTAAATGGATCTAATAATCAATCACAATAGGTCATCAACTATGATGGTGCAAGGTACATTTCACAAATTGATGGTTCTGTGCGTTTTTTTTTCAAAGGTATTACATGAATATAAATCCTTCTATTCTGTAAACTTTGTCAACACCAGCTCAAATACTTTTAGTCAAATTATGCTTTATCTCTGATAAATATCAAATGGCATTTTAAAACGAATTTATCATTATAATCATCACAGGTAATTTCTTGGCTGCGTGTATGTGTAACACTTGGTGAATATAGTCATGACTCATACTTCTTATATTGTAATATCTCTTTATTTGAATGCAGGAGACTGTTCTACCCCGAGTGTGGATGGCATATGCAGTATTCAGACCTTGCGGATCAAAATTAAAGACCAGCTGTGAAAGTGGATTTGACGAAAACTGCCAATGGAACATTTATTTAATAAGTCATGTTTGTTATACATTATATCATGAAATGTAGAAAAAAAACCTGATCGTGGCACGTCCATCATTAGTTTAATTTCTTGCAACAGGACTTGAGGTTGTGTATTTGATCTGACCAGCAGAACATTCATTGCAATTTCTGGTAATTACATGTAACATGAACACCATTAAATATGTTGTTGTGCCACCAGCAGAATGCTTGTTATACTTTCTTTAGGAGTCTTTCAGATTTTCAAGGGAGAATGTTGTCGCTGCATTGTCCATCTGTCAGTCATCACACACTTCTTATCAAGGCTATAAATATGGAGGGAGGGATTTTAAAATTTAAATACAAAAATGTTTGTCAGTATGAGACGGCGTGTTCATAGCATGAACTGTGTCTGTAGGTCAAACGTTAAGGTCATGTTTAGTGCTCCAAGTTCAAAATTTCCACTTTGCTTGTCCGGCATAAACTTGGCCATGTATAGAGGGATTTTAAAATGACTTGGTACAAATGCTTGTCTGAACAAGATAGCAAGTCACCCAAATGCAACAGGTCTGTAGGTCAAGGTTATGTTCAGAGGTCAAATGTAAAAATTGACACTTAGCTTGTAAGATATAATTCTTTGGCTTGGGAAGAGAGATTTTTAAATTATTTGGCACAAATGTTTGCCTCAGTTAGATGGCGTGTTGCACACATAAACCAGGTCTGTAGATTAAAGGTCAAGGTTACACTTTGACTTAGAGGTCAAAGGTCAAAAGTAGAACTTCGCTTGAACGGGCTATAACTGGCCATGCATGTATGGCTTTTAAAGTTACTTGGCACTCTTGTTTGCCATTACCAGATGGTATGTCACACGCATTTACCAAAGGTTAAAATTGGTATTTCTGTGTCCATTCTCGCTTAAAACATGGTAATTCAGGGATATACTTGTACCACCAGCAGAACACATTAGGTCTGGTTTTCTTTAACTTAGAATACAATTGTTGGGATGCTTGTACCGCCAGTGGAACATTTTTTTTTTGTTATTCAGAATATAAATGAAAAGACTTTAGTACTGCCACCTGAACACTTAGTTTGATTTTCTGTTAATCACAATATAAATGTTTGGATGCTTGTACCTTCAGCGGAACAATCTTGGTTCAGTTTTCTGTTACATCTAAATATATGTCAGGATGCTTGTGCCGCCAGTGGAACAGTTTTAATTTGTTTTCTGTAATTTAGAATATAAATGTTGGGATGTTTGTACTGCCAGCGGAACACTTTTAGGTTGGTTTCTGTAAATCAAATCACTATATACATGTTTGGATCCTTGTACCACCGGTGGAACAATTTTATTTGGTTTTCTGTTATTCTGAATGTAAATAACAGAATGATGTACCGCCAGCGGAACAATTTCTTGGTCTAATTTTCTGTCATTTAGAATATAAATGTTGGGATGTTTGTACCGCCGGGATAACACTTTTGGTTTGTTATTTTTTGTTAATCAGAATATAAATGTTGGTCTGCTTGTATCGCCAGCGGAACAAATTTAGTTTGGTTTTCTATAATTCAGAATATTGATTGTGTTATGTTTCAACGGCCAGCGGAACAATTTGTGTTTGTTCCTGTAATTCAGAATATAAATGTTTGGATGGTTGTACCGCCAGCGGAACTTTTAGTTTGGTTTTCTGTCAAACACAATATAAATGTTTGGATGCTTGTACCGCCATCCGAGCAATTTTATTTAAGTTTTCTGTTTTTCTGAATATCTATGTCAGAATATTTGAACCGCCAGCAGAACAATTTTTTGGTCTTATTTTCTGTAATTTAGAATATAAAAGTCGAGATGTCTGTACTGCCAGCGGAACAAATTTTGTTTTGTTTTTTCTAAGTTAGAATATAACGGCTACTTGTACCGCCAGCGGAAAACTTTTAGTTTGGTTTTCTGTGAAACACAATATAAATGTTTGGATGCTTGTACCGCCAGCGGAACAATTTTGTTTTGAGTTTTCTGTTTTTCCGAATATAAATGTCAGAATGTTTGTACCGCCAGCGGAACATTTGTTGGTCTTATTTTCTGTAATTTAGAATATAAAAGTTGGGATGTTTGTACCGCCAGCGGTACACATTTTGTTTTGTTTTTTTGTAAGTTAGAATATAAAGGCTACTTGCACCGCCAGCGGAACACTTTTAGTTTGTTATTTTTTGTTAATCAGAATAATAATGTTTGGATGCTTGTACCGCCGGCGGGACAATTTTTCTGTTATTCTAAATAAAAATGTCGTGATGTTTGTACCGCCAGCGGTTCCTTGTAATTAGGAATACAAGAATTTGTGGGGCAAAACTTAATTTGGTTTCTCGTAATTAAAACAGTTTATTGTTGTACCGCCAGCGGAGCATTCACTGCAAATTCATATAAATTTTAGTGAAAAAAAATGAATTTTTGTTCCGCCGGCGGAACATTTTTCTTGCTTTTTTGGTAATTTACTAAAAAAAAGGTTTATTTTTCAAAAATAACCTGGAAAATGGCCCTTTTGAATGGGATTCAGTGGAAAATCCCTTTTTAAAATATAACGACTTTTAAATGTAATTATGTAAAACTGAACAGAGGGGAACGAATATACATTCTACAGCGATGGCTTTCTTTTTCAAATGGATTTATTGAAAGCCATCTCTTTCAGTGATGCCATCTGGTACGGTTTTGAATGTAATACAGCCACCTATAGAAGGAATCATAGACAATATTGCAAATTGCATCTGGATTTCGACCTGCTAAGATTTCTGTGAGCTGGTGGTTAGATGGAGACGAGACCGCAACGACTGCTGAAGGAATCTACGTAACCAACAACTCCGACAAGTATTCTATGTACACGATTTACAGGCGAGCGTTATATAGGTCGGCTATTGGGAAGAGACTGACGTGCATAATCTCACACGAAACATTAACGGTCCCAATAAACAGTTCTACAACTATCAATGTTCGATGCCATTTTTCAGTGATCGCATTACCGGTAATCAATAAAAATGGGCAATCCATTTGAGCAGATGATTTTGTTTATGTGCTTCTAAATTCAGTATTGATTATATCGTAGTTTTCATTTTAACATGAAAATATGTGTGCATAACACAATCTGTAACTAATGTGCCAGTAATCATTGTATTGTGTTAAATCCTTAACGTATTTAGATCCACCAAAAGTCTTTGTGCTGACACTGAATGTTTCAACCTTCAACAATTCTGTCACGTTTACATGTCATGGTTCTGGTATCTCTGCGTCTTACTTGTTCAGTCAAACCTGGATCCAAGAATGGCCAGGGTATGGTCCCGTAAAAAAATGGACTGAGAATGAAAACATACTAACGACTGACCTAGTAACTATGCAAACACCGGTTTATACAAGTGTTCCGCTAGCAACGGGATCCATCTACCAGACTCGGACAAACACTGGATGCAAGGTTCTAGGTTTGTACTTGTGAGAGGTGAGGTTGTAAAGGCTTTTATTTATTTTAAGTGTATATAGAATAATATTAATTCAATATCTAACTATTTAATAGGAGTTTGCGTGCACAGAACATTTCCAGTACGTGAGCCTTTTCCTGTTTAAAATGATATGTTTTACTTTAGTTTGAAATATTATCACGTTTAACGTTGTTGTTTCAGCTAAACCCGTCATTGTTGCGCCATTTTTTAATGACGAAAGGCCAAAGACGTTTATAAGTAGTATTGGACATTTCGTCACACTCAATATCGAAATATTTTCTGATGGAAAACCATTTATATGGATCTTCAAAATAGTCAACGAAACCTCCGTTCTGCAACCCACGGTCCAAGTTCACATTTTGGAAGCAATTATCCAACTTCCAGATTATAACCATATGGTGCCTACTCAGTGTGTGAAGACAAACGTGTCTGTCTATTTAGATGATGTGTCTGCGTTTGGTAATTATAATATAACTGTGCGAAATGAAGTTGGTAACAGTAGTATTGGATTGAACAAAGACCAAAGGTATGTGTTTTGCCGTGTGTTTGTGGTCGGTATCCGTCGGAATCTTTGCACTTGATGATTATCATAACAAATATTTGGTTTGATGAAATGATGAAGGTATTCTATTGTTTAAACGGACAGAACCCGACTAATCGTCCTGATTTTATGGATTTCACTCACATTTTATTCACTCACTCTAATAGAAGCGCACTCATCTCAGGTTGTGGCAATAGCTTCAGGAACCGTTGATAAATTCATATTTGGAACCGTCATCGGTGCTGATGTTGTATTTCTGACCATGAAGCAAAGAATACAGAGCAAGCAATGTATATAAAATTGCTACCATTTTCGATGTCATTCATACATATTTTCTTAGTATTTTGGCAAACAGTGTCACTTCCAAACCTGAAACCACATGAACTGCTCATCTTTGAGTGTGAATGGTGTTTAGTTTATATATTCGATATACCATATGTTTTAACTTAAATGCGTATTATATTATTATACATGTATCTTATATGATATTTCATTGTTTTCTTCGTATTGCATACGCAGTATGTTGTCATCGGTATATACATTTGTTTTAGATGCAGCACAAACGTACCTACAAACTGTTACGAGGTACTTACTGCGTTTTAATTAGAGACCAATTTATTTAAGACGCATACATATAGTTTAATGAGCAAAACACATTTCTCATTACGATCAGCCGACCACAAGCTACTAATAAGCCGTTCGACTTTAGTGTTACTTGATGTTCGCATTTAAATTGTAGCTCAATATTTAATTGGGGTTTAATTAGTTATGCTAACTATACCAAAGTAAGATATGAACTTTGTGTGTGTGTGTGGGGGGGGGGTCTTAGAGTAATTCAGCATAAATTACGTCTTTTTGAAATTCATTTGAAAATCCTGTTACTGTGTTTTGGCAGGACACTGAATAGTTTGTATTACCATAAAATATTATGTTCCTCTAGTTTATTACTATTTCAATATTTTTTCTTCAACGAATTACAAATAAAGTTTAGACACAGAGCAGATGATTGTTGATAGTTCTTTAGCTCATGTCAGAAAATAATATATTCGTTGCAGCTCAGAAGCACAGCTGCAAAATGTGTATAATCAGCTTTCCAGAGAAACTCGTGTTACAGGATTGGAGTACGAGATGGTCTGATAAAGATCTATGATCGCTTTTGTTAAATAATATGCTGATGGTTAAACGCTTTCTTAACAGTAGTGGATTGACGTGGGATGGGATGAATTTTTTCAAAGTTAAATAAAACGTTATGTCCATAAGTGTACACCAAATGTTCGTGAAGCCCGATTATTGTACTAACACACATTATGCTCTTGATCATGAATGAACGAAAGTTCTTTCTTTTCGAATAGTTCAAAATATCAGCTCCGTATGCTACTATGAAAGATGTCAAGTGTTTTGTTGTTGTTTTTTAAGAAATGGTACATAAAGCAGACGTCTTAAAATGTATTGGCATATCAATTGAGGTTTTCTTTCGAGTACGTCGTGTTCAGGTGAAAACAAATGACAAAAGCCATATACTTTAGTCACGTTATATTATGTATTAATATACATCTTATTTGTATATAAGACGCTACACATTAAATATTAATATCTTACATTGCAGTAAATATGAAGTAAAATATGATATACATTGACAACTTTCGATTTGATACTTTTAAGTTATTTATGAAAATAATATATGGTAAAATGTTGGTGATCGAGAAAATCGATATTTGTCACACAATGCTATTACTATGTTATTTATACGCATAAGTATTCTTATGATATAAATGAAAGTGGTGTATCTTGTAATAAAATAATAAATTCCTTGATTACCAATATTTTCGATGCTTATCGTTATATACAAATGCCATTTAATAATGGGACATGTTATTTACCCAAAACGCACGACAAGAAAGCACTTATAGAGCACATACATCTGCCAAATTAGGTAGCCCTACTTAACAAATGAATTTTCCTATAATCTCCATTGCCGTATCGTCCATCAAGGTCACCACCAAATTTGATTCATTTTTTTTCATTTGTATTAATTTACAACTTAGCTCATTTCCAGTTTCCAAAGAAAATGCATGCAAATCCGAACATAACTTTTTCAAACAATTGCTGACAGACGGGCAAACGCAGGCGATTGCCGACTCGAGCAGAACCACTTTAGCGAAGATACATAATTTATGTTATCATACCACTATGCTGATATCGGCCTGATACAAAGATTCCTGATATTTTTTTCAGGTCAGTAGCGTTTATATCAGTCAATGTTTCGGGGTACGTCATATTACTCGAAATCAACCCCTAAGTCAACATTTTTAGTACAACTGAATCAGATTCAACAAAACAAACAATTTGATGACATGAACATATATAGTTTATTTGTAATCGTCACAAATAACAAAAACGTTATTTTTTAAATATTCAAATAAACCCGCACTTTGGTAGTGATATGACGTCATCCATGGAAGACTTAATCATCCATTATGGATACAGAATTATTTCAATACATTCAAAAAGATGCACTTAAAGTCCCAACACAGCATCAGTTCATGTTGAGCCAAACAGATTTTTACCAAAAATTCAACAGACTATATAGTCGATCTTGAAAATGTCAATTTCAATACACAACTCCAAGATGGCGTCTCCAAAACGTTCAGCGGTGTGTGTTCTCTGATATAATAGATCGTTGCAATCCATTTCATAATTGCATTTTCAATATTATATGAATGAACATGCGTGTAATATATGTATTCGTAGTGAAAACAGCTCATTTATCATTAAGAAATACTAATTATAAAACATTATCCAGTCAACTTTTAGAAATCCATAACTACATGAACGTGAACGTCTAAAGGCCGGCTCAGCAAAATAAGCGTAATTTTAAGAATTTTAAGAAACATGTGGTATGATAAATAGAATATCGGTACTGCCTGGTCTCGACAAACCCCGCCGTTATTATATTCTTAGACTCACCTGATATTACACAAGACCAGGCAGTAACTTGTTATTCTCTATATATAAAACGTATTCTGGTAGAATAAAGGTGATTATGCCAAACTTAGTAAGTATAAAACATATAGGCATAACACAATAAATACGTATATAAAAAGATACACAAACAGTAAAATAATCACTTTCAATCAATAAGTACATAAATAAATACATAAATAAATAAATAAACGTTTGTCTCCAAATGGGCAGTGTATAACACTAAAATGACATAAAAACAGCCTAAGTTTAAAGAAATACCGTGTTCGTTTACAGCTCGAAATGCGCATGTATAACAAGTTGTAATTATATTTTGGTGTATGTTATTCGTAAATAAGAGAAAATACCAGTAAACTACATGTCAGAATCGTCATGTTACACTGCTAGATTCCTAAAACTCGTGTCTTGCAATAAGTAAAATCTGCTAAGTGACGGCATACATGTTGAGCGCCCAGTAAAGCAGCAATTACAGCAATTGGAAGTAATAATTTGTTATCTGATTTTAACTTTGGTATTCCAACAGTCTTAGATATTTTAACATCCGGCAAACTTACCAATATTTGAAGTACTATACAACGAATATTGTGGACACACATGTTATAAGGTTTTTGCACTCACATGATTAAATTTATAAACAAAATCCGTAGAAACATAACTCTTAAAACACATCATTTCGCAGGATATGCAACATCGTGCTAGAGCCAATATTATTCGATATTACATAAAGTTAGAAACTAAATTTATTACAGTATGAGAGTGAGATAACTAAATGCAAAACACCAGTTACATAGCTCTACGATAGCCATTTGGAAATTATTGCTAACACGTTGTGCAAAATCTGGTTTGTAAAGTTTTGCTTATAAATCATTTCTTTAAGAAGTTCGTTCTGCTCAGCTAATAACCTAATTACCGTGGTATGGACATCTCCTGAAAATGAAAATGTGATACCTGATTCAAATTTGTCATTTAAACAGCTAACTATTTCATACCAGTTTGAAATCGTTTTGCTCATTAATTAGATACATAATTGATTTAGTTCACACACGAATATTCTTTTCTTATGATATATCCTTTCAATGTGATAACCATTTATTTAGAGCTGTTCATTTAATTTGACAAAATACAAATGTGTGTTCCTGAGATAAATATTAGCATCACATTATTTTCGTTAAAAACCGATATCCGTCGAATAAGTTAAGTATCGGAAGTTTACCAGCTTTGAAAACAATGTCACACAGAGGTAAAACCTATTGTAGTAAATACTTAAGTAACGTGTTGATACAAGAACAATGGTTAGTCACAATAATAAAGCATACTCACAAAACCGTATGTTTAAAGTCTTAGTACATATACATGTGTATAGCATTTATATTTAACTTTTCTTATTCTCAAAGAATTCAGTGAGTTTGGTTACCTCAAATTCTTGATATTGTAACGTCAATCTGCGTTGTTATAGAAATAACTCATTTAAAAGTGTTTAAATGTAAAGTTTCTGTGATACGCAAAATAAATTATGACGGTTTATACAACAGTCAACCAGCGAATGAATGGACTACCTATACTTATCACAAAAATGCAAAGTTTACCGATAAGTTTAACTGTATAGAAGGAGACTATGTTTATTGACTAATGTTTACTTCTTATAACAGCTATTCTGATAAGTAAACGCTAAGCGTTTTCTGAATAGTAAATCTATACTAAGACAAACTTACTTTTAACAGACTTTTATTGCTATTATACACGTAATGATCAGTTAAAAGTAGTAAATTAAAGGAGATAGTGAGTGTTTACTTAATAAAATAGCTATATATGTGTACTTATCAGGAGATAGTAACGTTTATAGTACTTACCATGCTTGTTTTCATTTGTTTTCTTTCTTTTGCTGTCCATGCTGGGGACACTTAAACACAAAAGTACAGTACATTTGAAATATCAGTAGTTCAAATCAACGGTTTAACATTTTAAATGAGAAAATCGTTTCGTTTCACAAGGTCATTGGAATTGGTGTCCAATAAAGTGGCTGCTCAATAACTTCCTTTGTAAAACGGTGTCAATCAATTGAAGCCGTATGTACAGTGTGTTCATTTGCACAAATAAGCATACTTGTCATAGTACAATTATATATTTTATCAGATATCACATTTTAATAAATTCTTCACGTAACACGTTATAACTTCTGGTTCTTCATTTCACGTGTTACGATAAATACATACTTTTCCGTCATTTTTCATATTAAATGCAATCTCTTAAAAACCGTATGCTTACTTGTATTCCATGTCACTTTCAGTTGCTTTTGTTGCAAGTTTTGGTTTTGACTGCCCCCCTGTGCCATATGTGCAGGCGGCTCTAGTGCTTGATCTCCCAAACAAATCTAACAAAAAAACAGATGACTTATTTAGACGATGTTTGTTTAAAATCAAATCTCAAATAGTGAGTATTTCAATAATAATGTCAGTATTGCAAATGAAGTTAAGACAATTACGCAACAAGTGTTGTATTTCGGATTCAGTACAATCATAACCATCTTGTTGGTCATCAGCCTTTTCCAACTGAAAGAAAACACATGTCTGTATTATGTAATGTAGGTTTGTATGATATTTTCAGAGTTAATCAAATATTTACAATGTCACATTCTTTTAGATGCATACACATTTGCATTTTGTGTATATTAAACACCTAGTTTAAGGATTATCAGACCTCTCCAACGGGTATTCCACTCCATGTATTGGTCCACCAGTAATCTCTTATCATTATCTGCAATTTGTTTTCTAAGCTGACTGAGCAATGGCTAGTGCGCTTATACAATTGCAGCACTGTATTTATCTCAGCTGATAAATGCTGCCACACTGTGACCACAGCAGGGTGCCAATACACAGGAGTACAATACCGTAGATTTGGGGGTCAATTAACGGAGGATTAGACTAGGTTTTTATGTCATAAGGTTCAACGTGTACTGTATTAGGATTCAAATTAAATGCATGTAATAAGGATTTAACATGGCTGAGGAAATTTAACTAATGTCGTATGTTACTGTGCAAAGAACGTAACGATAACGATTTTATCAATTGAATGTCCATTCCAGACTGATTTTGGACGAATTTCAAACTTGCCATTGCTTTCCAAGTGTCTCGGTTATAAACCATCTGGCCACACGTCTTGACAGCGAAATTCAGTTTCTCTTGTTCACTCTTTTTGATAGGCAACTTTATGCTTGCCAGTTTCTTTCTGATTTCTTTCAAAGTGCGATGCGTGTTTCCCTCTTCGTTTACTCTACAAAATTTTTGGCAAATACGAAACACCGCCAAATACACAGTTTACTCTTGCAAACAGTGTTTACGGTAATCAACACATTTAAACATTTGACAAAAATAACATATCGGCATTTTTTGTAAAAAAATAAGGTATCATTTGCACAATCCGATGTAAAATGATAATTTATTTTGCCTAAGAAACAATTATGTAAGGTCATTCATAATCATTAATAGGATCAACCATATCAATCACAAATTATACAATTATAAGACTAATATTCAGACAACAATTACTAGTAAACAGCCGGCCCGGATTGTTTTCAGAGTTATATATCTTACCTGTCGTAAATCTGCTGCCATGCGGTCGCTTTATTGCACTCCGTTGAAGGCATGTATATGTTGTTGTCAAGGACATGTCTCCATGTATAGTATTCAGACACTAACGTTTCCGTCTGCCTTCCTGACCAGTTTTCCTTTCGTTTCTTCACTAGAACCTCCGCTGTGATCGCTTTCGGCAACATGAAACTAGTTTTGCACGCATCCATTTTAGAAACAAACATGCAGCTTTTCTGCGAGTATGCGCGTATGTGACGCGTTAACAAAAAGCACTTACTCATTTTGAACGTAAGAGGTTCACAAATGTAGAATGTTTATGAGTAGTCTTATTCTAAGAATGCCTCTTTTAATGTGTATCCCGAAGAGGGCGTGTACATGTCAGTTAAACAACTAATTGAGCAAATAGGAAATTTACCCGGTCACAAATGATTATTATCGACAACCACAATACCGCGCTTTGTGAGTTGCAAATTGTGTCCATTACTAGTTAAACAACAAAACACTGACATTGACAGAAAACAACTGCTAACGTTAACTGTTTATACTCAGTACATCGCTGAAAGTCTCATACAACCTTCAGTTATTGACAATTCAATTATAATTAAGTTCCTTCTCATCCCAACTATTGTAAGAATATGAATTAAGCCATTCGTTGTTTTGACACGGGTATCCTTCTGCAGGTCCAAACAATTATAACGAGCAAACCAGATACGATACACCAATTACCAAGCCTTTCATTGAATAAGTTTGATGTCGATTACAACGCTCTTTGATACTGTCGACGTATCCGATTTCGTCGTTCAATGAAAGCAGTTTTTATCAATATTTGTTCTTTGTAGAAAATTGATTTGTATTGATGCGGCATTATTTTTTAATGTTTGTTTTCGTTTTCCAAATAATTGATACCAGTTGTCTTCTTTACATCAGAACTGCTTGTTCGTTTGAGTGTTTGTTAGTTTACACACACTTTGCTTGAAATGGGCCAATTGACAAACGATTAGAACGTGTGGGTCTTCTTCATCGCGTTTTGAATTCGTGATCTTTTAAAGGATTCTTAATTATTGGGAATTACTTGTAATGGAAATTTGTCACATAAGCCATATGGCTTATTATTTGCACAAAAACACACTGGGAACTGAGCTGCTTTCTGGTTTACTTGTTAATCACACGATTACTGCTTGTTGTCCGTTGTGGACCAAGTACAATATTTTGTTAAATATGTCACGAACACGTCAACTGCATAACTCCTTAATTCCGGAATACAAAACCACATCTAATGTCATTTGTTATGTCATGTTTTAATGGAATCAAGCGCGTTCAAGTATTCGTTTAAATCATCTCGTACTCTTGTACAGCCGCACGACTATCTTGTCCCAACTGCTCGTACATGGCCGGGCGTGTATCACTGAAACATTAATGACGAGACCATTCATATTGTGATTGTTGAAATAGCATTTTATCTTATTTCAAAATAACGCCGTGAAAAAATATAATATTTATTTTCGCTATGTTACGACAAAGATTCTAGACTGAATTACAAACAATGTTACATTTTGATTAGTTTTCACAATTTCAATTACAGTAGTCCGTTTTTGATAAACATACAGTAACACTCAATGAGGCAGAATGTTATATTGATAATCAACTGACACTCGATTTAATTAATAGAATCGGCACCTGAAAACTTGATAAATGCAGTGGTTGTAAACTAACATATTTGCTGCAATTGTCTGAATTTATGAAATAAGAATACATGTTTATTAGTCAATTGAATATGTCAAACATGCCATGTATCAACAAACTTGTTTTATTAAATAAAAGTGAATATACATGTGGAGCAAATATTTTTTTTACTAAATATCCAAATAGACCATTTTGCACATGAACCTTGGTTTCCGTAAGCAGTGCCTGTCTTTGCAGCTACAATTTTGTAAGGAGTGCCTTTTTCTTGGCAGCAACGTTTTCTTAAGATGTTTTCGTTGTAGAAGGTTCATCTGGCGAATCATTAACAAACGAGTAAGCAGCGTCGTCCTTCTTCGTTGCATGGCTACATGCCTTATTAAGCAAACAGCATTATTTAGCGTTTAATAGTTCGTATAATTTTTCAATGCAATTTGTTTTAATCAAACTATATAATAACATTAAACAGACAGCTAAAATTAAATATACATACATTGTTTACTATATATGTTTATATAAGATATCTAATGACATTAAATATATACTTTGTTTCTATCATAAATTTATTTATAAACAATAATTTAAACTTAAAAAATCATCTTGTTTCAACAACTTGTATTTATATATTTATATCATAAGCACATGTACACTGACAAATATCTAAAACATGGTACCCAGACTTTGCCTCCGGTTCTTCGCATGTTTCTGCAATGAAAAATATAGACGACAAAGCAGTGATGCATTGCACATCCTTTAATACAAACTAAACAAAATAAATTTGAACAAACTTAGTTTGAGGCAAGTGACAAAGTGCCAATACTGCACAATACACTGAACAAAACAAGAAACATACAATTATTAAAATTGAGATCGCCGCCTTGGAACGGGAAATGCTAATATTTCGGGTTTTAACCAACACTGAACATATTTATCAATTTCAATTCATCAAAGATGAAAAGAAGAGCTAACGTTAAGAACTTAAACAATCTACAATTTAAATCAATAAAGCATTTGACATTATTCACTCAACACTCGTATCACACAACATGACCGCATTGCTTTACATTTAGCCCACGGTCATACATTTAACGGTGATAAATCATTTTATGGAAAAATTACCTTGTTTACCTTCTGTCATTCTACCCTCAGATGTTTTCTTAGATCGCTTGATGATGACGGCGTATGTGTCTGCAGCGCCAAGTAACAAGCCTAGTAGAACGCCACCCACCTATTGCTACACCCGTAATTGTTCCTGCCTGTGATGCACTTTCACTTTGAGTTTCGGTGTCGGATTTTAATTTGTGAAACATGCATTAAAAATGTTTAATGCAAGAAGTACTAAAAGAATTTGCTACGCATGTGCACAGGGGATAAGTATTATATCGCGAGATGCATTGAATTGATGGGAAACAGCTTTCAATAAATATGTGAGCATGTAATTCAGAAATACAACTGTCGAACTGAGTGGCTAAAGGTGGAAGGTATTAATATTAGAATGAACATATTCTTTATTTGGAAAAAACACCTTTGCTGGGATACAACGATGCGCAATAGTTTCGGATATGATAGCCGGGACAGACAAAGGTACCATTTGGGTACCTTAACCAACTTTATCTCGAAATACTACACAGGAACTACATACCTGCGTGATAACCAGATGTAAACGTAACGATGTCCGAATAGCTGCTGTTGCCTAATACGTTGTGTGCATACACTCGTACAGAGTATATTGTGGCCTCTTTCAGGTGTTCAATATTTGTTGAAAATGTACCGTTTTCATATAGAATTTGGAAAGTGACCCAGTCTGCATCTTCTGTTTGTATTTCTAAGACGAAGATGGTGAGGTCAGATAGTTGAACCGTTTTGGACCAGGAAGACATCCATGATAGTGTCACTGCTGTTCCAGTAACAGCCGTCGTTAGTCTTTGTGGTTGTCTTGGTGGTGCTCAAATTATTACAATTCTGTTTACTACAATTAAAAATAAAATGGTATTATATAGATTGTTCATTCTTAAACAAATAGCAACTACATTTCCGAAGTTGAACGAATACCGTGTTTGCAAGTTTAAAGTTTTACCAGTTCAGCCAAGAGAAATTATGATAGGCTAAACGCAATAAACCATTCTCTTTTAGTTCGAAGTTTTAAAACAGCACTCGTTTGGAAGTCACGCGCATTTAAATTATAAATGAGTGAAAAACTAGTATGTTTCGATGACTTATCGTGGATAATCAGTTGTGGTTTTCTGGATGACAATACTTACACATCAATGTTTGATGATTTGCAGTATATACGCGTTCCATCATCTTCACCCCTTACCAGGTACTGGCTTCGAACTGAGTTGATAAACAGTGATGCCGATACCACATCCTCTCTAGAGAGGGAAATATCATCGCGGAAAACTTCCGGAGTACCGTTATCTTTAAACAAATGGGCTGTATCCGAGGGTTTTGCTGGGGATGTGACATACTCGAATGTCGTGTCGTTTTCAATCAGAACCGACAAATATTGTGATGGGGGACGCCAGCGTCACATATGAAACTGAACTTAAAATAAAGCAAATGCCTATAAAGGGTTTGTATCATATATTTTAAAAACCTTTGTTATGATGGGAAGTCAATCATCTTGTTTGAAGAAAAGCACTGAATATTAGAAAAAAAGACGAACAACATATGAACAATACTGGATAAATGTAAAAAAAACTTAATGCAATTTTAACGTAAATATTGAGGATACGTTAATGATAAATAACCATTCAAAATTATTACAAATGATTAATAAGCTTACCAAGAACATTTATTAATCTTAAGGAAGAGTCCTTTTCATTTTTCTGTGCGCCTATTGAAGGTAGCATAATATTCGACGTAATGCACGTGAAGTTGCCTTCCCTATTAAGATTGACGTGCGCGAAGAACAGGTTTTGGCTGACGACAACGCCCCCGGAATGCATCCACGTGTATCTGGGAGGTGGATTGCCCATACTTACGAAGGTAAGGTTAAGCTCTTTTCCTCTTATTGCGTCAATACTGCCAATACTTTACAGTAACAAATGTACCTGAAGTTACAATATAATACACAAAACGTTAATTCCTTATACTGACTGTCTTCAAAATTAATAAGGGTACAAATATGGCTATGACATTAATGATGTTCAATAAAACCTGGTTTCAATACACAAAATGACCAGCGAACAACTGCTTGCTTACGCAGAACATTAAAAAGGCGGCTTCTGTGCATATACCACATTATGGTGTCCGTTATTTCCAGTACAATAAATCCTTGTCCTGACTTCGTCTTTTGTAAACGTTGTTCTCAGCGTGCTGGTTGTTACATTGTGTTGTGTATTATTGTAGACAAAGCGGTAACGTTAACTACACTTGTAGCATTGCTCTTATACCAATATATGGGCGGCGGTGGTATTCCAAAGTCACTCGTACACATGATCTGAACGGCTGATCTTGAATAACTGATATGGGGTCATTAGTTGAAGACAGACTCAACGTACTAATAGACACTGAAAGTTAACACGCATTGAATTTAATTCGAAATATGTGGCGCCATAAGAGTACAAACCATAAAGTATTATACGCTGATACGTTTTGTCTGTAATACCATTATGTTTATCATAGTATTTGCATATGCAAACGTATGTCTTAAAGGGACTATGTCATCGAAAAGGGCCTCAAGGGGGCAATGTCTTTAAAAAATCTGAAATTTAGATACTAATGCTGGCATATAATAACGGTTAAAACAGGATATATAATTTGAAAAGAGTGCACGCATTCTGAGATAAAACTCAATTTATAATAAGGGTTGTGTTTGTTTGTCCCTTTTCCTGTTTAAATTTTGACGTCACAATTGTGAGCATTTTGTATAATGTTAGTAAACACATGACTCCTTACCAAGCATGATAGCGCAGTTGGTTAAAGCGCTGTCGGCTGTCATTCCTTCGAATGGCTGCTAAGTCGTGAGTTCGATACCCGCTTGGGACTGTTTTCCTATTTTGTTTAAATCAAATAGCTTAATGACTATTATATACGTTTTTATTTATTTAATGCACATATTTTAGTAAAGCGCATTCCTATTAACAAACCATAACGCGACAGAAGCCAGTATTTGACCGATTCTAACCTGGCGTTAAATTGTTTATTTATAGCCAACATATTTATTTTATTACAATTGTACAATACTGCTAAGCGCCGTCGCAAAATCCGATTATTCGATAATCGCAGAGAAGTTACCACTGTGTGCTGCTTGCTACCACGACGAGATTAAGTATTCCGTCGAATTCTGAATGAAAAATATCGGCTTAGTCGCGATGACTCAAAAAGCGAAAAGCGAAAAATGTTTCTTTCACTTGAACCGTTCTGTATTTTGTCTGAAACGTAAATAACAATATGGATATTTGTAATCCAACAAAACTGTTCCCATTCGTTGCAGGTTTGCCTAGGCCAGCACCAAGCGTGACTATTGAGTATGACGTGTTTGCTACGCTGCACTCCAACTCTAGCCTGAGTTTTACGGCTTTGTCTTATCCGGCACTGAACTAGTCCATCTGTTTATGGCGACACTGAAGCGGCAATTCATGCATGCGTGAACCACCCAGAGCTTATGTCAGTTTCTCAAGATGTGCATTCGGAATACAGTACGGCAAGGTCTACTATTTCCATTCCGAACATAAGTGAGCAGGACACCGGTTTGTATCTTCTGATAGTCACAGTAGGCAATGAACAGCCTCCTTGGATAGCTATGTTTCGGCTCTCAACAGGAACCCCAGGTAGATACTCGCGTACGCATTTGGTTTGGTTTGCTATTTATTGTCGTGTAGAAATGATAGACCCTTTAAAAATAATTATTTCATTGTATTATAAGGATAAGTTAAATGCGCACCAATTTAAAGTATTTTGTTTAATTAATTATATGCATACTGTATTCATTAAATGTTGCGTTTAGTAGAATACATTTCTCAGATTATAGGCTCCCAATACCTGCACCTTCAGGCTGCGACATGAGAGTGCAGAATATATCGCAAACATCAGTATGCCTGTCATTGTATACAGAACAACTCAACTCATGTCAAATCACTGGATTCATTTGCGATATCCCTTGCGTTCCCCTAATGAGCCATGGGTGTTATGTCAATTTAATCGGATTTCCCTTACGAATGCCTGTACGGGGTATCTACTAACAGGCCTTCGATGTGATTCACCATACGAACTTGAGTTCCATAATACGAATCTGCAGTTGTCTTCTGTGAATCAAACATTTTCAACACCGCCATGCCAAGGTAAAAACGTATATAGCTTACAATAAATATCGAATGACAGAAACAAATATATGTATAAACACAGTTCTTCAAGACAGCCAATAACTATAATTGCTCATATAGGCATGTGTAAGCGATATATCACTAACTTTCGGTTTCAACATTTACGGCTATACATCTTAGCACACGTGTTAATATATTGGAATGTAAGCGAATCATATCTTCCCTTGAACGCTTAAAGGTGCCATCAATATGTGAGCAATATGTAATCATTTAGCAATTATATAACCAAAACCTAGTAGTGGACCTATTGAATGATAATTGTCAGCGAGTACTATTTCAGGTGAAGAGATCCAACCAGTGACAAAGTCGCATCAAGAAATCATCATAGGTGTGGCAGTGGCCAGTGCCTTATTGGTCGCGCTGCTGACGATTTGTCTGGTTAAGCGGAAACGCACATGTACGAAAAACAAAGGTAATTATATGCGATCGAAATGTAAATATACGAAAATGTACGAACAAACGTCAAATGTATGGAAAGCTATCAAAAGCTATGGAAATATATTCGAAAATCAAATGTAAATATTCGAAAGCCTAAAGTAAATGTACAACCGTCAATTGTTAATACATGCATGAAAGTTATAAACAATTATGCGAACGTTAAAGTAAATGTACTAAAATAAATGCAAATACAAAGTACGAATGCTAAATATATTTAATTTTATAAGCGCTGTTTCCATTCAAAATCATCATAAATTAGCTAACATATAATAATAGGAAACATAGCTTTACTTTTACGATTGTTTTACAAGTAAGTAAAATCTGTAAAAAAAAAAAACAACTAATTATATAAAAAGGGGTAAACCAACTGCAAAGAGTACAAAAATAATAGTGTATTAATTTATTTAATTTTTTATAAAATAAGAAGCTTAAGTTGTGCAAACTATTGCAATCTAGCCAAGGCAGCACATTTCCTCAGGGATTGTGGTACAAATGCGCTATGCAACATTATGTGCAAATAGACCTACTGTTCCAATATAATAAAAGCCTTTCAAGACCTGCTTTACAATCCGAATACAATTTATATTTTGTTTTCATCGATCAATTTCCACTTTTTATCCTTTGCATTTATCATATTGGTCTCAAAGGTGTTTGTGATTTAGTAGCCACAGCCTATGAGGACACAACGGTAACAACTACCACGCAGCGCCCATCAACGACAATGGCATGTACGTATATGAAATTAGGTTTCTAGTTCTACAACATAACATCTATTTTAGTGGCTTACTGTATTGTAATACAGTGCGGTTTATTTTAATCCAGCGATGAACATTTATTATTAACATCACACTATATCATATTGTGACTACCTTAATTTTACATTAATTATGTGCCAATATTTATGTGTTCATTTCACATTTTTCTTTTGATAAAGCCACGTCGGAGTCTTTTTTCGTAGATATACATGTGGTCTCTCAAACATGTTATATTTTATCAGGTCCAATATCCGAGGACCCCGATGATACGAAAAGTTCACCCGGCAGACCAATGTCAATGGGGACGGCGATTTACGAAAATGAAGGTATGTGAAATGACTAAACATGTATTTATACTAATCTTATTATTTTAATGAAACAGGCATTGGCTTTGTATGAATTTTATAATTCGCAATGTAGTAAGTCAGCAGATTTTATTATAGACATACCTTTCAAATACAATCTTCACAGCGATCTAAAGTATTGAAACGAACACAAACGGTCAATATTTGGTGATTTGATTGCTATTATATTTTCTAAAATTATACTTAATTTCAGGTTGTTATGAGAACAATCTGCCAAGCGGGATGTAAGTAAAAAAACTGGTATTCAGTAAAAATAGTTTTTATTACTGAATAATCCAGAATTTATTTAATATACATGTAGTGAACTTGAATAACCTGATGCATTTGCATACATATGGTCTTACAAACAGAAAGTGTTAGTTTTCATTTAGGGTAGTGTTAATTTCTAGAATATATGACACATTAAATTAATTGTATAAGTAAGTATAAGTATAATTAATTGTACGTGTAGTATGCAATGTTCGTGTTGTATTAAACACAAAACAAAGTTTAGATTAATACGCTACTTCTCTCGTCCAGAGTAGAAGTCATTTATAAAATAGGTTATGCCAACATAAACTGAAACATGTGATGTTCAGGGTTATTGCATTTTTGTATTGGCCTGTCATTACTGTAATGCAAGCACGTTTCTGCAGGAACACAATCATATTTTTGTCATACATCTGCATCTCTCCCACAAACAGAACACGGGGTAAAATGCGTGGCGTTATTAAGACACAGCAGACCAAATGTCCATTGATACCGCCAAAGAAGCAATACGATAATTTAGGTATATAAGTAAATCCATATATAACTTTACTGATATAACGACACTGTTATGAATTTTCTCTGGTAGCATCGTGCCAAAAGTGAGTGAATGTATCTAATGGCTGCCAAACTGAACAGCAAAGTAGCAAATTAATAAATGGGAATACTTACCAGAAACGAGTGCTTTCTGGGGTTAATACTAGGTCATGCTGTCTCTCTGGATGAGAACTGCCTTCACACCCCTTTGAAGGGATGAATAAGGTCCCTGAATGTACATAACTGAAATGTTATTCCAGGCTCTAAGCAGGTTCTCTTTCAGGTCATCTATGGTATGTATGGTATGCAGCAGAGACTGTATTTGTCTCTTAAATACTAACCAAAGGTTTTCTACTGGACTTTAATCAGTGGACTTGGCTGGCCAAAATAATACCGAGATGTTGTTGGGTTCCTTCCATGCTGTAGATTTACGGGTGCATTGTCTTCTTGGAATATCTAAATATTATCTATGAAATGCTTGACAATGGTTGGACATAAATATGTGTCTAATGTCTCAATATACTTCTTTGAGTTCATATTTCCATCGATAAAAGCTAAAGTTACCACACCGGTGTAACATATACAACCCCAGACCATTATCTTCAAGTTCTTACTATGGCTGCCTGAGATAAAGCCCAAACACTCAGGTCTCCACTTTTCACTGGCCTTTCTCCAGACTCTCAATTGTCTCTGGGCTATTCATATATTCTCATTTCGTCACTAAAAATCACCTTTCTCCAGTTAGACTCCACTTTCCATGTATATTTAGTCCTACATCAATAAACCATCTTCCTCTTGTTGACAGATGTGATATTCACCCTCTTTCTTACTGACCGTCTTGTATAACCTAGCCTGTTCAAATTTATCTGCACAGTTCTGGTTGAACATTTAGCAATCCCAGCACTGTTGAAATCACCAGTAATATCCCGTAAAGGTTCCTTCTATCCGACTTTTCAATCCGCGAAAGTTTGCGCAATCCTCGGTTGCTGACTATTTTCGGACGTCCGGATCATGTTCATTTTCTATTGAACCACGAGCCCAATATCGCTTCAAAAACATCGAGACAATAACTATTCTTCTGCACCTTACATATCTTCGATGCCCTATATCCATCTTCAATCGTTGATACGATAACTCATTTTTCCTCGTCTGACATTTGTTTTCCGTGTTTACCCATTCCGAAACCAGAAACGTTTCTACTGTAAACAGACGACAGTTTTCGCCTAAAACTATGTCAATCGCATTAGTCTCCCTTTGGCCAGTTTTAATACAAGGTTAAAGGCAGCGAACGGTTTTTCAGTTTATATACGAGCGAATTTGAAAAGTTCACTCACTTTTGGCATGTCGCTGTATGTCATAGTACGATTATTTATACCAACAATCTTTATAAGCATCAAAGGGTCTTTTTCAGTTGTCTTTTTTAAATCCAAACAAAAATATTGACCATTTTTATTTCACATGCAATCGTTCATGCAGGATCGTTTATGTTACCTTCGAACATTCTGATAACTATAGATAACTTTGATCACACTACAAATACCTAGTGTATAATTTACTTGAAAGGTGTGTTAAAAACCATGATTTAAGTATTTCGCTTGGTGGGTGGTTTTGTTGCTGTCTTTGTTATTTTTTTCGATTTTATTCTTATATGATTTTCTTAATCGAATTTCAGGGAGACGACACAGGTATGTTTGGCGAACGTATCAGAGACAAATATTATTAGCATTATTAATATTCATGACAAAAATATTTAACGACATTTATGACAAAATTAAGTATTAAAAGCAGTTATTCATTTGGTTAGACCATCGTTGCTTTTGAATGCATATTACCTATTTTAACATATAAACGCTATTATTAATTATTATCGAGTGGTTCATTAAGCGTTAAATTGCTTACAAATGTATGAAAGAACAACATGTTTATGCATGTCATTAGTTTCTTTATCTAATCTAGAAATGAACACCGGTATAGGGAACTCGATGCTGCTGTCGGTCCATCTGGTCCACATTGCAGTGCACGCGTGTAGTGAACACCGGTATAGAGAACTGGACGTTGCTGTAGGTACATCTGGTCCAAATAGCAGTGCACGCGTGTAGTGAACACCGGTATAGAGAACTCGACGTTGCTGTCGGTCCATCTGGTCCATATAGCAGTGCACGCGTGTATGAGATACGTCTTTGACGTGTGTGTGTGGGTTCTTTCTGTTTGTGTTCAAGACTGTTTGTGTTCAGACTCAGAAAAACAGTGGTGATATATACGCTGCATGTGTTAATAGAAGTGCTGTTTACGGAAACCCTGGCAATTTTCGACTTCAGAGCAAAACACGTACACGACAAAATTGACATACAGAAAAATATTTTCTGTGAAAGTTATATTACATGTACAGACAAATCTTTATGTAACCATTATGTGTCGTGTAAAATATGATTATTTGTAAGATTTACAAAATGTCATTTACTAAAACGTATGTTTGTGAATAATATATGGTGAATATTGACATAGTTTGAACTGATTTCACCATATTTAATAAACATATTTAATAAACAGTAGAATATTCGTATGTTTGTGACATGAAATAAAATATATCCTTAATATTCAAATACAATATTTGCCTTGTATATTCATGTATATAAATGTTTATGTGAAAGTTATAGCAACATTTGCCTTGAATGTACACAAACGTCAATGTGAAAGTGATATTGTGTTCGATGTATACATGGATGATACGCGATGATTGACATTTTGTTTGTTGACTTGGAGCCTTTTTGCCTAAGCTCAACTCAAATCCCGTTGAACGTGCAGCATTACTGTATACGTTTTATGGGTCAATTATAAGTGGTTTTTATTACAAAGAAAAATTGTTTGAAATACTAACAAGCGTCATATTTAGATACATGTAACATGTGCTTTATGAGAAAATTACAAGTGTCATCTACACGAAACGTTGATTATTAAATAACTTGTCGAAAGCAAATCGGACGTAACAGCAAATGGGAGAAGTTTTAAATTGCGTACTTTAAAATCAGAGGCCTTCGTAAGCACATATATAGACTGTATAAAGTGGTGCTAAAGTTAACTTGCAGTTAGTTCTTTGTGAACGTATACAATTGTTCTTCAGTTATTACTACCTCCTCAGTTTTAATTACACAATTCACAACCTCTACGAGCAATTATGTAAGAACTACGAAATGCACAGTGTACATCAGAAAAGAAATGATTGACTAAAGTGGTACAATCAATCACTTGTTTTCATCACGTAAACAGGAAAAATAAACAATCATACACTATTCGTGATGACATTTTGGCCTGTGTTACAAAAATGGACCATACCATTTAGATCATATCAACTAGTCTAGAAAGATACAATTCTGTAAATAAAGCATGATTGTGAACTGTACACATGTGGCACAATAAAACAGCAATCAAAGAATAACACATTATGAGTAAATTCAGACACATTTAAAAGCCAAACGCAGTGTGGAAAAACCTAACACTTGATGTGACTCTATAGCACACAGCCTTTACTGGTAGTAAGGTATGATCATGGAATCAAATGTGAGACAACTCCACCAGTAGATAAACCAATCTTACAGTATTGCAAAGTATGGATCAATTAACCTAACAAAGACGTTTTAGTATGACTATTATCAGAATTTACAAAAATTATTGTATCCATGTAAATATAGGCCTCCGGCCCAGAATACAACATATATAACAGTTATAATACATACTGAAATATACCACCTTGCGTTCCTAATATTGATAATATTTTATGTATCAGGCACAGAATACAGCATATATAACAGTTTCAATCCTTGTAATTTCCAATAGACAACTGTGTTATCATAGAATCAATACAATGTATTGGTCTGGCCCAGAATACAACATACGTGTATATTATGGTTTCAAATCAATTCAGACATACCATTGTGTTTTCATATTGGCAATATAATTTATATATCCAACCCACAGCACAACATAAACAGTTTCAAACAATTCAGATAGTTGTGTTTTCAAAAGTGCAATATAAAAATGTATCGTTCCGAATTAGAGTACCGCATAATTATAACAGTGCAATACAAAACAATTCAAATAGGCCAATGTCTTAACTTATAAATATCTATTAAGCATCGATTGAGATATATAGTAATACAATACATTTACATTCGAAATAGACAACTGTTAAGCAATTACAAACACAGTATTATTTTTAGTAGGTAAGCCTGTTATTTTGATACATGTCATTGCATATACCATTGTTGTAAAACATTTCAGAATGGTCACACGACTAAGGCTCACAAACTAATTCAAATATGAAAATAGTTAGTGTTATGTTAATTTGTAAGAGCCACATCTCAATGATACTAACTTGATCATGCATTAATATTCAATATGTAAAAACGGTTTAAAATTTCTCCATTTTAATAACGAGCCTTCATTAAACAACAATTGATTCAAAACATAATGCATGATCAAGATAATGTAAAATATAAAAAGAACTGATGAGGTGAAATCAAACTGTAAGCTTGCAATTCTAAACTATCAAGTATTTGTAAAAAGTCTTTCAATATTTAAAACGTTCTGTTTGTTTAACTAAACCGTTTCTAAAGAATATTAGCATATAATCTTTTTTAAACATGTAAAATTACAAGCCTGAAATTATTATAGGGTATACGTGAATTAACAAGAGCTGCCTTAGGACAGTGCGCTCGACCATTCACTACACTTAAAGTCTTTTATAGTATAATATATTCTGTCAGTGACTTTACATAATGACCATGAAAACGTATGTGATATTTCATTTGAATATATGTAGTAGTTACAGAGATATGTCCTTGCGAACAAACTTTAACCGGATTATTTCTAAGTACAAAAAGGGTCATAATTCTGCTAAAATGCTGGTCACAGTAATGGACATTAGCTAGTGACCTTATAATATGACCCTGAAGACATGTGTGAAGTTTCAGCTGAATATCTGGATTCAGCTAAATTGCAGATAAGAGTTATAGGCCTTGGTCAGTGACCTCACACAATGACCCCAAAGACATGAGTGAATTTTCAATTAAATATTTGTAGTAGTTACAGATATATATACATGTACTTGTTGCACTCAAACCTTAACCTGAATTTTCGAAGTACAAAAAGGGGCCTAATTCTGCTAAATTGCAGGACAGAGTTATGGGCCTTGGTCAGTGACCTTACATAATGACCAAGAAGGCATGTGTGAAGTTTCAATAGAATATATGTAATAGTACTGTAGTTATTGATATGTGTACTCGTTGCTCGCAAACTTCAACCTGAATTTTCTAAGTAAAAAAAAAGGGGCATAACTCTGTTAAATTGCAGGTCATAGTTATGGGTCTTGGCCAGTGACCTTATATTATGACCATGAAGGCATATGTTAAGTTTCAATTGAATATCTGTAGTAGTTACAGAGATATGGACTTGTTGCACTCAAACCTTAACCAGAGCATTACGCCGACGCCGACAAACGGGTGCGTAGTATAGCTCAAACTATTCGGTGAATAGTCGAGCAAAAACACACATAATTATTTAAAATTTAAGTCGATGTAATTCAACATTTTAGACTATGATTGCAATCATTTCACTCACAGCAATTACAATTGCATGTTTTCTAATTAACAACTACTGGATAAAAATATCAAGTGTTTCTCTTATTTAGTGTGGTAAGAGCAAATGAACTTCATTGCAAATTGACTGTCTCTAGTAATGAGCATATAAATACTGGACTCCATACAAGTTCTGCAATTACTGCCTTGTAAATAGTTAAATGAACTGATCACTTTTGGTTATCAGAAGTATTGGGTGTTTCACGTTCATTTGTTTACATCTGCAGCATTTTTGGATCACCCACACCAACAAGTAGCTTTTTTCAGTCTCCTCATTGTACGCTTGCCTTGCATTCTTGGTTCCTCAACCTTAACACATGTTCTGAAAGTAAAAATTATAAAATATGTGTTGAAATGAAATACACATTAAGAAATACATAGAATTCCAGACAGTGCAAAACCTGTCAGACAATCAGACGTGTCAGACAAAAAATGAGGTTGTCTGACAAAACTTTATCACAAACCTTATATATATTATTATTTAATGTTAGTTAGACCTTTTTTTATGTATAAATGAATTATAACTGCAACAATCAGTGTATGCATTATGTTATGCCAAATAAATAATTAATAATCAATTAGTTACGAGTGTATATGATGTTTTCAACATGTGGTGTATGCTTTACTAATCAATGTCTGACAGCTGACTTAGATGTCCACGGAGTCTGGGATTAACCAAAAAATTCTGATTAAAGTTGATCTACATGTTATGAATTCTTATAAACAAACAACAATTTGATTTTCATGAAACAAACAGCAATTTCATTTTCTCAAAATATCAAACTTACTAAATCAAGCTTGGACAAGTTGAAGTTTGACAAAATGTTGTTTTCCATCATTTCTGCTGAAGTTGTACTGTAGAATCAAATGCTCTTTCATAATCTGCATACCTGTGTGAGGAAGGGGATACATATATGTATTCTTTATCTGTTAACAGCTATTTACAAATGAGCATTAAATGGACCTGTTCACAGATTGGCAAACTGGCAAGTTTTAAAATGCTTTTCATAGATCCCAAAAAGAAAATACATGATATATAAACAAGCAAAATGACACTACTGACAAAGTAATATATCGGAAATACCGTGTCTTTTATGAACAATTATAAATTGAAATGGATAACATTATAGTTTTATGAAAAATCATCAACTGAAATGGATAAAATTATAAAGCGCTTGTAACGCATTTTGTCGGTATTTTGGAAAACGCGTGTATCACTTACATAGCGATTAGCATTAAACATTCACCTCAATCACAACGCAGACAGAAAGCCGAGTGCTTACAGTGAGTGGTTTTTGATCCCGGCGGACGTGATATTAGTCCCGTCCCGGGCAATTTTTTTTTTTTTTTTTTTTTTATATAATATGTGTTTTTGGTCAATCCAACATCTTTAGTTTAACTTGCAGTTAAGACGTTAAGTGACATTTTTCAAAAATACGAAAATGTGTGAACAAGTCCCTTTAAAAGAAATATATTTTCATGCTATTGCAACTGCTGGTATTTTGCCAGTCTACTGCAGGTAAGATTAAGTTAACATCATATATGATCATAGATCTACACATAAATATTTTGAATTTTATAATTAATAATGTTTAGCAGGTTTACCAATTATGTATAATGTCATTAATTAAGATATGATTGAATTTTACAGAAGATCATGTTAGAATCAAAAACATTGACAGGTTAGCGTTGGCTATTGCGGTTGTAACCAAACGTTTGGAGTTTTGATGTGAAGCAATTAAACCATGAGGGCAGTAGCCCGGTTTATTACCGCATTAACCAACGCTAACCTGCCAATTATTTGGATTCCAAAATGCTCTTCTGTAAAATTCTTCTGTAATTTTAAAGGTTATGAATGAGAACTCTAGGAATCTATACTCCGCCCATTTTCCACAAAAGTACATTCACATGCGTTTCAGTGATGTCAATAAACCATAACAATTCAAAATGACGTCAGCTTCATTGATAAACATTGAGCGAATGGCGTTATACTTGATAAATACAGTGAAAATATTAAGTACGTGCATTTTACGGAACCATTTTAATTACTAGAACTATTTTCAAAACATTAGGCTCCTCCCATAATTTGTTGCAGAATAACACATGGTTGATTTTATTCATTATCTATAAATAATTAGCTGGGATGCCGTGCCGTGTTAGAATTAAATATAACGGATAAATGCATTTGCTGTTTATTTCTTTTGTAATTAAATATTTTAATATTGATCGTAACGATAAATAAGAACCTGATAATTAATGCAAGGCATATAATCATGAAATATAGGATGTATATTTTGTGTGTGAGATTGCTTAAGCTTATTCATACATTAATACTTCAGAACTCAAATGCATGAAATGTATTGTTCCAATTAGTGACTATATAACAACATTCAATTTATTGCCATGTGATGTACGTTTTAATAAATAATGAAACTTCAACAAAAGCAACTATATTGTTTTCCTACTGATAAACCATACTTTATTTGCACAAAGATTACACGTACAAAACAACACACACATTTTGAAACAGTTGTGATAGTGAAGTTACATTTTTTAAATAGTCGCGAAAATACATGACAATAGAGATATATTTACTTCAATTCTGATTTAAAGTGCAATTATGATTATTAAGTTATGAAAAACATTTTTCCAAGTGCAAAACACATATTTACTTACTTGATATTTAAGGAATGCAGGCTGCATTGTGCTCCTCGAAAGAAAATCTGCAGTTGACAAAACGATTCTCAAGTCAAGATGGCGGCCGTGAATAACTGCCTTGAACTGGTCATAGAAGCACACATCAGACTGACCGATGTGGGCATGTTTGCTGGGTCCCATATGGACTTGCTAGTCAGGAACCCGTATGGTCTATCTTGCTGGGACACATATGGGTTTGCTTTTGGGGGACGCATATCCAGGATTTCATGCTAGGACCCATATTGGCTTCTTTGCCTGGATCCTACCTGTGACTGATATGGGCATGACAATGTTTGTGGGACCCTTACGGAACCCATGTGGTTAATAAGCCCAGTTATAGCCCATATTGGGACCCCATAGGCTGGCTTGCCGGGAACCCATACGAGCTTACTTGCTGGGAACCCATATGGGCTCTATTAATGGGGCCCGTATTGGGTTTATTGTTGGTGTCCCATATGGGCTTGCTTGTTGGGAACCCATATGGGGATGCTCTTTGTGACCCATATGGGCTAGTTTGTTGGAGACCCATACGGGCCTTTTTGCGAGGACCTATATGGGCTTGCTTGTTTGGTACCCATATGGGCTTTCGTGCTGGGACCCATATGATTGCTGTTGTTGACCTATATGGGCTTGCTTGTTGGGGACCCATATGGGCTTTCTTTCTGGGACCCACATGGGATAACTTGTTGGGGACCTATTTAGGCTTTTTTTGCTGGGACCCATATGGGCTTTCTTGTTGGGCGCCCAATTGGACTTTCTTGCTGGGGACCAATGTGGGCTGTTTTGATTGGACACATATTGGGTTACTTGTTGGGACCCATATGGGCTTGATTGTTGGGAACCCATATGGGAATGCTCTTTGTGACCCATTAGGGCTTGTTTGTTGGGGACCCATATGGGCTCTCCTGCGGGGACCCATATGATATTGCTGTTGTTGACCCATTTGGGCTTGCTTGTTGGGAACCCATAATAGGCTGTCTTTCTGGGACCCACGTGGGATTACTTGTTGGGGACCTATATAGTTTTTTTTGCTGGGAACCTATACGGGGATGCTCTTTGTGACCCATATGGGCTAGTTTGTTTTATCCATATGGACCTTCTTGCTGGGACTCATATGGGCTTGCCTATTTGGTACCCATGTGGGCTCTCTTTGTGGCCGGGACACATTTGGGCTTGGTTGTTGGGGACCTATATAAGTTTTGTGATAGGACCAATATGGGCTTACTAGTTGGGAACCCATTTGGGCTTTCTTGCTGGGACCTATATGGATTTGCTTGCCTGCGACCCAAGTGGGTTTAATATGGGCAAGACGATGTATATAGGTCCCACATGGGGCCCATGTGGAAGATCAGCCTAGATATAGGCCTTATCAGTCCCACATCTGATAGCTTACCGGGACCCATATGGGCATACCTGCAAGGAACCCATGTGGGCTTGCCTGCTTGGTACAATATGGGCCCGATATAGGCAGAAAAACAAATATGGGTCCCACATGGGGCCATGTGGTATATTTGCTCAGGTATTTCCCATACTGGGCCCATATAGGCCTACTTGCTGGGACCCACATGGGTCTGCTTGTTGAAAACACACATGGGCTTTCTGGATGGAGACCCATATGGGCTTGCCCTTTGTGACCAATATGGGTCTGTTTATGTGGGTCCCATAGAGGCCTTCTGGCTGGGACCCATATGGGCTTACATTTTTCGAGAACCCTTATGGGCTCTCTTTCTGGGACCAATGTGGGCTTGGTATCGGAGGCCCATATGGACTTGCCATATGGGTTTCTTGCCGGGACCTATTTGGGCTTGCTTGTTGGGGACCTATATAAGCTTTCTTGCTGGGACCCATATGGGCTTACTAGTTGGGAACCCATATGGGCTTTTTTGTTGGTACCTTTATGGGCTTGCTTGCCTGGGTCCCAAGTGGGTCTAACATGGGCAAGGTGATGTATATTGGTCCCATATGGGGCCCATGTGCAAGACCAGCCCAGGTATAGTCCTTATCAGGCCCACATGTTATGACTTACCGGGACCCATATGGGCATATTTGCAAGAAACCCATGTGGGCTTGCCTGCTTGGTCCGATATGAACCCGATATAGGCAGAAAAAATAATATATAGGTCCCACATGGGGCCCAAATGTTATATTTGCCACAATAGCCCATATTGGGCCTATATGGGCTTGCTTGCTGGGGGCTTGTTTGTAGCTGTGATTTTTAAAATTAAATTGCAGAATCCATGTTTTGGAAATGATGTGTAGTGCTGCCGTCGGGTGATTTAACTAAATCTTTGTTTGCACCCAAGACGGACTTATAAACACCATTTAAACATTAACTAGTCTCAGCTGATAGTCACCGTGCCACTTTAGTCAATCATTTCTTTTCTGATGTACACTTATACCACTTCGTAGCATTTCGTAGTTCTTACATAATTGCTCGTAGGGTAATTGTGTAATTAAAACGGAGGAGGTAGTAATAACTGAAGAACAATTGAATACGTTCACAAAGAACTAACTGCAAGTTAACTTTAGCGCCACTTTATACAGTCTATATATGTGCTTACGAAGGCCTCTGATTTTAAAGTACGCAATTTAAAACTTCTACAATTTGCAGATACGTCCGATTTGCTTTCGACAAGCTATAACTCTCACATAAACATTTATGTACATATATATACAAGGCAAATATTGTATTTAAATATTAAGGATATATTTTATTTCATGTCAATAAACATACGAATATTCTATTGTTTATTAAATATGGTGAAATCAGTTCAAATTATGTCAATATTCACCATATATTATTCACAAACATACGTTTTAGTAAATGACATTTTGTAAATCTTACAAATAATCATATTTTACACGGCACATAATGGTTACACAAAGATTTGTCTGTACATGTAATATAACTTTCACAGAAAATATTTGTATGTATGTCAATTTTGTCGTGTACGTGTTTTGCTCTGAAGTCGGAAATTGCCAGGGTTTCCGTAAACAGCACTTCTATTAACACATGCAGCGTATATATCACCACTGTTTTTCTGAGTCTGAACACAAACAGTCTTGAACACAAACAGAAAGAACCCACACACACACTTCAAAGACGTATCTCATACACGCGTGCACTGCTATTTGGACCAGATGGACCGACAGCAACGTCGAGTTCTCTATACCGGTGTTCACTACACGCGTGCACTGCTATTTGGACCAGATGTACCTACAGCAACGTCCAGTTCTCTATACCGGTGTTCACTACACGCGTGCACTGCAATGTGGACCAGATGGACCGACAGCAGCATCGAGTTCCCTATACCGGTGTTCATTTCTAGATTAGATAAAGAAACTAATGACATGCATAAACATGTTGTTCTTTCATACATTTGTAAGCAATTTAACGCGTAATGAACCACTCGATAATAATTAATAATAGCGTTTATATGTTAAAATAGGTACTATGCATTCCAAAGCAACGATGGTCTAACCAAATGAATAACTGCTTTTAATGCTTAATTTTGTCATTAATGTCGTTAAATATTTTTGTCATGAATATTAATAATGCTAATAATATTTGTCTCTGATACGTTCGCCAAACATACCTGTGTCGTCTCCCTGAAATTCGATTAAGAAAATCATATAAGAATAAAATCGAAAAAAATAACAAAGACAGCAACAAAACCACCCACCAAGCGAAATACTTAAATCATGGTTTTTAACACACCTTTCAAGTAAATTATACACTAGGTATTTGTAGTGTGATCAAAGTTATCTATAGTTATCAGAATGTTCGAAGGTAACATAAACGATCCTGCATGAACGATTGCATGTGAAATAAAAATGGTCAATATTTGTTTGGATTTAAAAAAGACAACTGAAAAAGACCCTTTGATGCTTATAAAGATTGTTGGTATAAATAATCGTACTATGACATACAGCGACATGCCAAAAGTGAGTGAACTTTTCAAATGACGTCGCGCTTGTCAAAAAGGCGTTTTAAATTCGCTCGTATATAAACTGAAAAACCGTTCGCTGCCTTTAACATTGTATTAAAACTGGCCAAAGGGAGACTAATGCGATTGACATAGATTTTTTAGGCGAAAACTGTCGTCTGTTTACAGTAGAAACGTTTCTGGTTTCGAAATGGGTAAACACGGAAAATAAATGTCCGACGAGGAAAAATGAGTTATCGTATCAATGATTGAAGATGGATATAGGGCATCGAAGACATGTAAGGTGCAGAAGAATAGTAAATTTATTGTCTCGATGTTTTTGAAGCGATATTGGGCTCGTGGTTCAATAGAAAATGAACATCGATCCGGACGTCCGAAAATAGTCAGCAGCTGAGGATTGCGCAAACTTTCGCGGATTGTGGAGTCTAACTGGAGAAAGGTGATTTTATGTGACGAAATGAGAATATATTTATAGCCCAGTGTCAATTGAGAGTCTGGAGAAAGGCCAGTGAAAAGTGGAGACCTGAGTGTTTGGGCTTTATCTCAGGCAGCCATAGTAAGAACTTGAAGATAATGGTCTGGGGTTGTATATGTTACACCGGTGTGGTAACTTTAGCTTTTATCGATGGAAATATGAACTCTAAGAAGTATATTGAGACATTAGACACATATTTATGGCCAACCATTGTCAAGCATTTCATAGATAATAATTAGATATTCCAAGAAGACAATGCACCCGTAAATCTACATAATGGAAGGAATCCAACAACATCTCGGTATTATTTTGGCCAAACAAGTCCTCTGATTTAAGTCCAGTAGAAAACCTTTGGTTAGTGTTTAAGATACAAATACAGTCTCAGCTCCATACCATAAATACCATAGATGACCTGAAAGAGCACCTGCTCAGTGCCTGGAATAACATCTCAGTTATGTGCACTCAGGGACCTTATTCATCCCTTCAAAGGCGTGTGAAGTCAGTTCTCATCCAGAGAGGCAGCATGACCTAGTATTAACACCAGAAAGCACTCGTTTCTGGTAAGTATTCCCAGTTAATAATTTGCTACTTTGCTGTTCAGTTTGGCAGCCATTAGATACATTCACTCACTTTTGGCACGATGCTACCAGAGAAAATTCGTAACAGTGTCGTTATATCAGTAAAATTGTATATGGATTTACTTATATACCTAAATTATCGTATTGCTTCTTTGTCGGTCTCAATGGACATTGGTCTGCTGTGTCTTAATGACGCCACACATTTTACCCCGTGTTCTGTTTGTGGGAGAGATGCAGATGTATGACAAAAATATTATTGTGTTCCTGCAGAAACGTGCTTTCGTTAAATACAGTAATGACAGGCCAATACAAAAATGCATTAACCCTGAACATCACATGTTTCAGTTTATGTTGGCATAACCTATTTTATAAATGACTTCTACTCTGGACAAGAGAAATAGCGTATTAATCTAAACTTTGTTTTGTGTTTAATACAACACGAACATTGCATACTACACGTACAATTAATTATACTTATACTTACTTATACAATTAATTTAATGTGTCATATATTCTAGAAATTAACACTACCCTAAATGAAAACTAACACTTTCTGTTTGTAAGACCATATGTATGCAAATGCATCAGGTTATTCAAGTTCACTACATGTATATTAAATAAATTCTGGATTATTCAGTAATAAAAACTATTTTTACTGAATACCAGTTTTTTTACTTACATCCCGCTTGGCAGATTGTTCTCATAACAACCTGAAAATAAGTATAATTTTAGAAAATATAATAGCAATCAAATCACCAAATATTGACCGTTTGTGTTCGTTTCAATACTTTAGACCGCTGTGAAGATTGTATTTGAAAGGTATGTCTATAATAAAATCTGCTGACTTACTACATTGCGAATTAAAACATTCATACAAAGCCAATGCCTCTTTCATTAAAATAATAAGATTAATATAAATACATGTTTAATCATTTCACAAACCTTCATTTTCGTAAATCGCCGTCCCCATTGGCATTGGTCTGCCGGGTGAACTTTTCGTATCATCGGGGTCCTCGTATATTGGACCTGATAAAATATAACATGTTTGAGAGACCACATGTATATCTACGAAAAAAGACTCCGACGTGGCTTTATCAAAAGAAAAATCTGAAATTAACACATAAATATAGGCACATAATTAATGTAGAATTAAGGTAGTCACAATATGCTATAGTGCAATTTTAATAATAAATGTTCATCGCTGGATTAAAATAAACCGCACTGTATTACAATACAGTAAGCCACTAAAATAGATGTTATGTTGTAGAACTAGAAACCTAATTTCATATATGTACAGGCCATTGTCGTTGACGGGCGCTGCGTGGTAGTTGTTACCGTTGTGCCCTCATAGGCTGTGGCTACTAAATCACAAACACCTTTGAGACCAATGATAAATGCAAAGGATAAAAAGTGGATATTGATCGATGAAAACAAAATATAAATTGTATTCGGATTGTAAAACAGGTCTTGAAAGGCTTTTATTATATTGGAACAGTAGGTCTATTTACACATAATGTTGCATAGCGCATTTCTACCACAATCCCTGAGGAAATGTGCAGCCTTGGCTATATTGCAATAATTTGTACAACTTAAGCTTCTTATTTTATTAAAAATTAAATAAATTTATACACTAATATTGTTGTACTCTTTGTGGTTGGTTTACGTTTTCTATATAATTATTTGTTTTTTACAGATTTTACTTACTTGTAAAACAATCGTAAAAGTAAAGCTACGTTTCCTGTTATTATATGTTAGCTAATTTATGATGATTTTGAATGGAAACAGGGCTTCTTAAATCAAATATATTTAGCATTCGTACTTTGCCTTTGCATTTAATTTTAGTACATTTACTTTAACGTTCGCGTAATTGTTTATAACTTTCATGCACGTATTAGCAATTGACGGTTGTACATTTACTTTTGGCTTTCGAATATTTACATTTGATTTTCGAATATATTTCCATAGCTTTTGATAGCTTTCCATACATTTGACGTTTGTTGTTACATTTCGTATATTTACATTTCGATCGCATATATTTACCTTTGTCTTTCGTACATGTGCGTTTCCGCTTAACCAGACAAATCGTCAGCAGCGCGACCAATAAGGCACTGGCCACTGCCACAACACCTATGATCATTGCTTGATGCGACTTTGTCACTGGTTGGATCTCTTCACCTGAAATAGTACTCGCTGACAATTATCATTCAATAGGTCCACTACTAGGTTTTGGTTATATAATTGCTAAATGATTACATATTGCTCACACATTGATGGCACCTTTAAGCGTTCAAGGGAAGATATGATTCGCTTACATTCCAATATATTAACACGTGTGCTAAGATGTATAGCCGTAAATGTTGAAACCGAAAGTTAGTGATATATCGCTTACACATGCCTGTATGAGCACTTATAGTTATTGGCTGTCTTGAAGAACTGTGTTTATACATATATTTGTTTCTGTCATTCGATATTTATTGTAAGCTATATACTTTTTTACCTTGGCATGGCGGTGTTGAAAATGTTTGATTCACAGGAGACAACTGCACATTCGTATTATGGAACTCAAATTCGTATGGTGAATCACATCGAAGGCCTGTTAGTAGATACCCCGTACAGGCATTTGTAAGGGAAATCCGATTAAATTGTCGAAACACCCATGGCTCGTTAGGGGAACGCAGGCGATGTCGCAAACGAATCCCAGTGATTTGACATGAGTTGAGTTGTTCTGTATACAATGACAGGCATACTGATGTTTGCGATATATTTTGCACTCTCATCTCGCAGCCTGAAGGTGCAGGTATTGGTAGCCTATCATCTGAGAAATGTATCCTACTAAACGCAACATTTAATGAATACAGTATGCATATAATTACTTAAACAAACTACTTTCAATTGGTGCGCATTTAACTTATCCTTATAATACAATGAAATAAGTATTTTGAAGGAGTCTATCATTTCTACACGACAATAAATAGCAAACCAAAACAAATGCGTACGCGAGTATCTACCTGGGGTTCCTGTTGAGAGTCGAAACATAGCTATCCAAGGAGGCTGTTCATTGCCTCCTGTGACTATCAGAAGATGCAAACCGGAGTCCTGCTTATGTTCAGAATGGAAATAGTAGACCTTGCCGAACTATTTCCCAAATCCACATCTTGAGAAACTGACATAAGCTCTGGGTGGTTCACGCACGCATGAATTGCCGCTACAGTGTCGCCATAAAAAGTTGGACTAGTTCAGTGCCGGATAAGACACAGCCGTAAAACTCAGGCTAGAGTTGGAGTGCAGCGTAGCAAACACGTCATACTCGATTGTCACGTTTGGTGCTGGCCTAGGCAAACCTGCAACGAATGGGAACAGTTTTGTTGGATTACAAATATCCATATTGTTATTTACGTTTCAGACAAAATACAGAACGGTTCAAGTGAAAGAAACATTTTTCGCTTTTCGCTTTTTGAGTCATCGCGACTAAGCCGGTATTTTTCATTCAGAATTCGACGGAATACTTAATTTCGTCGTGGTATCAAGCAGCACACAGGGGTAACTTATGCGATTATCGAATAAACGGATTTTGCGACGGCGCTTAGCAGTATTGTACAATTATAATAAAATAAATATGTGGGCTATATATAAACCATTTAACGCCAGGTTAGAATCGGTCAAATACTGGCTTCTGTCGCGTTATGGTTTGAAACGTACAACTATATATATATCGTTATGCACTCTTACTTATTTCATGGCTTTGATTTATTACAATTCAGAAATATACCGTTGCAGAAATATTACAATTTTCGCTAAGTATACATGAACTTTATGTTATGATTTTAAAATATGGTAAGTAAATTTTGAATATTATAATGCTGAAGATTCCGTTTGCAATAATCCAACTAGCATTTTGTCTAGGCTTGAGTTGTGGTACATGAAAAACAAAATACCAAAGAAACAAATAAATCCAACTGACACAACACATGGAAATATCGCTTTACTTATTCAAACTATTCGTGCTAATTTTAGTTTGATGTCTAATTTATTTATTTTTTCATTTAACATTCACTATTTAATAATACCAAGGACATCGTTAAAATATCTTTTAAGTTTTAGTCAGAAAAGGCAATTTTGTTCTTACTACACTAGCTTAAATTATAACTGAAAAAAACAACACCTACATTTAACTATGTATTTGATGGATTTGTTACTGTTTTGTCCTAAGCAATTATAGCAGCACGTGTAGATCCCAGTGTCAGCGCATGAACTTGTGAGATTGTATTCGATCCTTTGGACCTCGTCCGTTCTTTTAAGTTGAACACCGTCTTTATACAGTGCCATAGTGAATCTTGCTCTTTCCAAACAACAAAGCGTTGAGTTAGTGCCTTCTTCAACGACCTTATTTATTATTTGGGTAGGTGTTGTTATTAACAAAAAAGACCATTTCCTCTGAAATAGAAAATTAATTTCCTAGATGGTTCAATTACAGATTCATTAAACATTTTGAAAATATGTCTTTGAGTTCCATTTGAGGTCTCAAGTAACAGTTAACAAGGGAATTAACATTGGTTTACAGAATGGCTTTATTTATCTAGTTACTTAAAGTTGTAAGCATATATTTCGTTTTATGTTCAAATTGAGTCAATTTATGATCAACTAACATTAATAAGTAGGGATAAACTATAATACAAACTAAATTAGTAAAATAATTTACATTTTGGAATCCGTTCAAAGCGTGTCGATTACCTTTCTTAATATACGACCGTTTTGAAGCCAATCTAGTTATGAACACGTGTTAAAACGTGTAAACATATTGATATGATGATGACATGAATTTAGAAATGACATCAAACATGCTTACCCGATGGATGCATAACCACAATCATGACCAACATAAATATAACGTCCATCATTATCAAAGGCATAAAGCTCTGACTACAGAAGAACATGTTCGTCTTAATATACGTCTTGATAATAAAATATATGAAACGCCAGATGCGCAAGCAGTAGAAGACTAAAGATTCATAATTTATTTCATAAGTGGTATTCTCATATTGCAAAGTATTTAAATGTGACTAATAAGTATTTAACTTAAACAAGCCTAAAATGATTACTAATCGGCGAGGGAAGATTATAGCAATCAGGAGTGGCTTTATAGTGTTATCAAATTAAAACACTTACACACCATTTCCGTTTCATTTTATGTTCTTATCTAATCGTGTTTTTAGTTTCTAATGGCACTTGTAGTAACTTTAAATCGCAGAAATAAACCCTGTAATATTCCCATTGTGTGTGTTGATTTTTAAACATTGACGACACAGCGACAAGTAATTAGTCAATTTTGTTATCATTGAGAGTATTGTGAAAACAATGTCATTATATTTTATAACTATGGTTGTATGTCACTAGCCTTTTAATCAGTGTGATATTTAATTATTTCTAATATGTATGTTGGTTGATGTTGTTAAACTCTGTTACAATTCTTCGTAACTAAAAGTATGGAATTAGGGTTATAGGGTAATAGTCTAATAGTCTAGGGCTAATACAATGCTACAACAGAATCGTGCATGCTCTGTTCAACAAGACAAAGTACGTCAACACAGAAAACACAGAAAAGATCTTGGTGAACGCATGATACTAGATGGCGTAACAATAACTATGCCACTATTAGGTATGACATATTGATTGTGAATGACCAGGTTTACAAGTATAATGACATTACACAGTCTATTGTGTCCATTGGTAAGCGGAGGTCAACGGCTCGACCACATGCTACTGCACGTGCTATCCCGCATTGTCAACCAGACGACAACATGGCTGCGGATCGCCTATTGGATATTGGCCACGTGATTGAGCACGTGAATGAGGAAGTCAGTGCGCATATTGAGCCGCACGATAGGAACCGACCAATCGGAGGCGTTACGAACATACACGATGATGACGTCGGCTCCGACACTTCAGTCGTGGACTAGAAATTCGGCCGAGACCCTACAAACAATAACAACACGGGGAGATCGATTTATTTAAAAATTGTCAGCTAAAATATTGCTGGCTAATGTAAACATGTGAACAGTTCCGAATTCAAATCCTATTTATCGTCATTTGATATTATTTATCTGTGCGAAACATGTGGAAACAGTTTTGGTGAATTTAGTACATTACTAGAATCGTATACATGTTTTGATCATGTCAGACCGATTAATCCAAATAGTGTACGTAACAGAGGTGGGATAAGTGTTTTCATAAAAAGCCATTTACAGAAGTGAAATATTATCGCACGTATAAAAACTAACTTTGATGATTGTGTTGTATTATACTGCAAATTTTCAACATTGTTTAAATCAAAAGATGTTATTATGTAGTGCACTTATATATCTCCAGAAGGGTCATCGATATATAACTTTAGAGATGAAAAGCATGGTTTAATTAATATGTTTTATAATTCGAAGAGTTAAAATTTGCGTATTCGGATGCATTTATCTTCATATCAGGAGATCTTAATTCTAGAACACAAGATTATCTGGACTATATACCGTTTGACAGTTTAGAGTATATATTTGGAGACGTAGATTACGAAGGTAGCTCAAACAGAGAGACTTTGAGAGGAAATAACTTCGGAAAATCTCTAGTTAACATGTGCTGCGTCTTTGACATACATATTTTAAATGGAAGATTTGCGGGCGACGGGGAGGGCCATTTTACTTGTGTCTCAAATGAAGGTGCTAGCCTAGTAGATTATATGATTGCGTCATCGGAATTATTTGAGAAAGTTGTTGACTTTATGATGCGTGACCGCTCTGAATCGGATCATAACCAATTAATTGTTAAATAAATATGAAATGCATAAATACCAACCGTCTACATAATAATGATAACAAGGAATTATTACACGTAAAAAAATATCAATGGGAAGACAGATTTGGAGACGTTTTTCGTGATTATATAAATACGCTAATTAATGAGAATAGTCGTATGATTATGAACCTCATAAACACAAATGCTGACGCGGCGATTGACAAGATTACCGCTCTACACTGCGACGCCGGTAAAAGGATGTTAGTAATACCTAATTACTTAAGATCATAAAAGCCACTCTGGTGGGTTGAAAGATGTGATATTCTTAAGAAGCAAGAATACACATATTAGCGCAAAATTCGAACCTCAAATTGACTGTCCGACTTGAGGGAATATAAGGCTCGCAGAAATGCATTTAAAAACTATTGCAATACTCAATTTCTAGAATTGCTGCAAAAAATAGACAATAATAATCGAAATAACTCGAATATAATGTGGAAGAAAATTAAGCAAGCCAAATCCCAACCGAATATAGTTACTATTATCGAGGCCAATGAGTGGCATGACTATTTCCGTAGTTTGTTATACAACGATCAGGCACGGCGTATTATCATAAATACAAATACAGATGCTGTGAACAACGATTTGATTACTCTAAATGAACCATCTACACTCAAAGAAGTCGAATTTCAAATTCGTAAATTAGTAAACAGTAAAAGCGGCGGCCTAAATGGAATACCATTTGAGTTTTGCAAAAATTCAGTTGGCAATATCGCACCTTATGTTCTTTCACTTTTGAATACAATTTTTGATACGGGTGATTTCCATAAAGCTTGGGGTCAGAGAATACTATGTCTTATACATAAATCAGGACAAACACATATTCCCAGAAATTACCGCGGAATATCGTTAACAAATACAATGTACAAGATATTCTCTGGTATCATAAATAAACGTTCGTATGAATGGTCGAAAGAAAAAAAAGATGACGAATCTCAAAAGGGGATAGGTTCTATTGTTTTCATTGTATTAAATATGATGTTGTCCGTAGAGATTTGCTTTATAACTGGTAGTGGGTGGAAATTCTGTTAATGATTTTTATATTCTGGTGAGTACAACGGGTAATGATACTATACTGAAATTATGTATGTTTGTATATCATCTTATGAATCTGATTAACACGAAAATATATGTTATATATGACATGTTATATTTGCAACTACAAATATTAGTTATGATTTGTGTATTTTGGGCCGATGGGCTTTATTTACTTAATAAATTGAGTTGAGTTGAGTATACAAATCGAATACGTCGTTATGGATACGATTGTTCCCGATAGATATGAACTGTTGCACGCTGGTCTTCGAACATCAAATTATCGAGCGTGGTTCTAAAAATCGATTTAATTTATAACAATTTCCGATAAAAGTTGTTGATTTTTTCCACTACAATTCTTCGGAATTAAAGCCCTTCCAATTACACATTAAGCTGTCATGAACATTGATTGAAGCAACAATATTTTGTAACTACTGTACACAAACTTGTGCGCTTCGATCGATTTTAAATTTTGCATTTCTGATCATTGAAATCATAGCATCATAAATTGACTATCGTACAGAATCGCTTCCTCTAGATTGTGCGCTTTATACAATTTTCAATTTTGCATTACTGCTCATTTAAAACATTACTTTATACAGTAATTGACTATGGTCCAGAATCGCTTCCAAGAGATTGTAGCTAATAACCATACGTTAATAAACACATAAAATAAACTCTTAAGAAATGTTTAGTTAGATTTTAGTAAACATAAAATGTTTTCGAAAGGATCTGTACCACACTTCAACAGAGCATTATATCTTTATAAGACTCAAATGAGCTTGAAGTTTATCGATGTACACATTATGACAGAATGCCGATAATTTATGTATCATAACATTTGGCTGAAAAGTTGAAAACTATCGAAACCCAAGGCATTCAGGTGTATTTTTCGATAATACCAAAATAGTGCCATATTTCACAATTCGTACATGTACATTTAACGGAATACACTTCAACAGAATACGAACAGTTCATGTCATATTTAATGCTATTGCACATATTATTTTACTAATAGAAACACATTAAACAATATGAATATCATTTGGAGAACTGTATATCGTCAGTGTAATTTCTGTAGTATGCCTGTCACAATTCCACGTATCATTAATTAATTTACCCTTGTACGTGCATGTTAACAAATTATGTGTCATATACATAAATGATAATTATTCTTTAAGAGTGTTCGAGAAAACTATGCCATCTACTCTAACCTATCGTCAGATCGGGTTCTTAAGTCAACAATTACGCTTTGGTTGAGAAGCACCAAGCAAAGACATGAAAAAGTGTGTATGGGTAATTTATTTAAGACATTATCTTACAATTATATACATATTTTACAATTGAACTAGATGCTAGATGTGATATAAAATTCAAAGATTTGCATGTGAATAACACAACAACAAAAACATAATGTTCAATGACAATATACGTGTATGGCAGGCAATAAGTTGCATTAAGTCTTTGTTCATGAAACTATACATTCGTATTTAAAAATAATAATGGCAATCCTGCCATAAGAGGAACATTCATTAAAATATATAGTATTACTCATAATTTAATATAGAAACAAAATAATGTAACTGTAATGTAATATTTTATTTCGATAACAACAGTCACACGCATGTGCATTATGTACGTTACTTTTCTTCTGTTAATGAGCCCTATGCGCCATTTAATTTTCAAATGTCATGTTTGTTTTATTGCGATTTAACGATCGATTTTCAAAGGCGGACAATATAATTATAATTAAAAATAAGTGATTTGTAGATTACTCGAATGTAAGAAATATTGTGACCTTGAAATTTTTAAATGTCATTGAAAGATATAATGAGCGAGAAATATATTGTTTGAACTATGTAAAGTATGCAGTTTGTTTAAGACAGATGCTACGTACAATTTTTTTTTATTCAACACAAATCGCCATAGAGGACAATTGCAAATACATATAAAACTGATACTGGATATGTGTTAAACAAAGTTGACGCGGATTTAACTGAAGAGTGTTTCAAATTGCTGTCCTATTGGGCAAAGTCAACATGCGTAATTCCAATGCAGTACCGATTGTCAACTAACAAACACGTTTTAAAATATACTAAAAACAATATATTGCGTATAGTACATAAAAATCATACACAGTGTGGAAATGGGAGACATTCTCAGTCCATACTGATTAAAACTTACAAAAACTTAATTCAATATATTCCGAGAATAAAAAATAATTCCTTGCAGGTTTATCATCTACAAATATTCAAACATTTGACAAAGTGCACACATATGAGACAAATGCAATGCACAAAATAAATATTTAATGAGGCATAATGAGAATGAAATGAACGATGGATAGAATGCCCGGATGACACATGTTTTTGAGTAGTCGTCGTCGTTGTCGGCGGCAATGTGGTTGTCTGATAGGGTGACGTCATAAGGAACCGATCGACGACGTGAATTATTGCGTTGATGGCTAAAATGTTTGGTCTGACGATCTTGGCTTCTATGTCCTCCCATCTGAGATAAAATCCTGAAAGGACATTTCAGATGAAAATAAAATTCCTGTTGTCCGATATTTAATATAACTATTAAATACATATTAAAATATAATTACATGTATCAAGCTACATTAAATAATCTGTAATTGAATGTGTATTTTTAGAATACGATATATATAATGTTATAAGGATGAATTTGTAATCAATTGTGATCAATACAAGTTAATTGTATATACATTGTCTAGAATACATTTGAATGAGTTTATGTGTGAATTAAATACATTAAACATGCCTAGATTTAGGAAGCAGAACTCGAGAAATATTTACTTCCTAGATTTTAGGTTTGTTTCAATCACCAAAAGACAACTTACCGTCTGTTCTAGATATCACTGTGATATTTCTGCTGCTTGCATAAGCACTGAAGGACCCGTCGATGATGCTGTCATAGTCCACCTTCTGGTTAAGAATGATATGGCGGCGAACGATCTGGTGATAAACAAATGCAACTAAACAAGTATATATCATTTTAATGTATATAATGTATGCCCATTGGGACCTAACATATGCATTTAACAAGCACACTAAATACATTCATTTTCACTCGAAAAACAATAGCATCTAATGTATGTTGATATATATCATAAAATGTAAATAAAAGCGTACATGTATAGACGCTATATCTCCGCAATAAGATATATTATTCAAAAGCATAAAGGAATTTATAAATTGCTAATTAATGTTTACGCAGTTAACTAATGTGTGACACATTGCTCAAACTGTATTAGCATCAAATCACACAAACCTAATTACAAAACAAATTCAATGTTTTTGACCGGCATTAAACCAAAAATCACTTTGAACAAAAATGATTATGATAATAACAACTATTATAAAATTATGTCTGTAGTGTTCAAGATAATTGATTCAAATATATCATTATCAAACGCTTTTACACACACACATACGCTACTTTTGACGTTAAAAATCGATGTTACTTACAGCCATCTTCTCATCTTTGGTGAGATTCGTGTTAATGTACTCCAGTTCCGTCCTGCTGAGATGTTCTTGATTCAGGGACGAGTCGGAGGGTACGAACACCGTATACATGGTCTTCAAAGACGTGAGATCTAAATCGGACTTGCTTGGAATCAGTTTTAGGAGCTGGTCGCTGCCCAGGCTGTGATAAATAATAACTTATTGTAATACATTTACAATTACATTGCTGGTGTCTATTTTAATTTTACGCAATAAATTGATAAATGTTTATTTAACATATAACTGTTGGACATACAATAAAGTGAAGATCCTGTGAATATTCAAGCACATTGTTTTAAAGATTTGTAGACAATTTTAAATTCGCAGTATGCAGATGTGCTTTACTATCAAATATACATGCACAGGGACACATCATGGATATTACACTTAACATACGCGTGTAGTGTATTTAAAAATGTAACTGCGAATACATTAGATATAAACATAATACAACTACTGTACAATCAGTCATATTACATTGCTAATAATGCCATGTATTTTTATACAGATGTTTCAAATGCCTATTAGCGAATGCAACACGTACTAAGCAATTGTCTGTTATTGAATATGTTCTAATTTAGGTTAAAATTGAAACCTTATATCTGCCTGGTGCGTTAGTTCAAAGTACGCGTCATGCAGCGGGAAGTTAAGGAAGCCGTCAATGACGTAGATAATGCCGTTACTGCAGGCAATCCCGTCACGTACTAGGTCGAACGTCCGTCTGAGATTCGTGAACCCAACATCAACCGAAGTAAGTTCTGTTAAAGTACATGTAATGCGTTAAATATTTTAATGGAACGAAACCCACTATATACATTGTTTATAATTATTAACAAAGTATTTACTTAATGACATGACCACGCAAGGATATTACAACATATGCCACTTATTATACATTTGACATTTCAATCTTATTTCGTCTAATAATTTCGAAAAGTAAAACATATGGTTTAAAATAACAACATCATCACTTCAAGCTTCCAAGGGCTTGATTTGATTACTTTTGTTTTTATTTCAAAATACTTCATGTGAAACAATTCAACATTTTCAAAAAAAACAGCATGATCATAAATAATATGATAAATTAGTTTGATACATTTGTTTAATATATGCAGTCTTTCAGAGATGGAACGTTAATAAATATTTACCCGATTTATTGCTGGGGTCCAAATTGACAAATGTGAATGTCGTATTGTATCGATTCTCCGTGTAGAATGCGCGACTCGCACTGAACATGGCGTCCATGTATTGCTGATTCAACGTCACGGACGGCAGGGCGTGGCTGTTGAATAACTGTAAAGGTAAAACATTTTGCGTCAACTTTTGTTAGCGAAATCAGAACATGTTTTCTCAATTGTCATCGATATAATCCATTTCAATGGAACTAAAATTGAAATGCTTATGAATAGTTAAAAATGTGTAACAAAAATAACGACTATCCTAGAAGTGATTTATGTGTATGGTAAGTAATCTTCATCCAGATATTGTTTAAACGCCTCAAAATAAGAATGTTCAAGTAAACAACATTTGTTTAATTTTGTGAAAAAAACGTATATCATGTTCATGTAATGTATAGGAAATGTCGGCATTTGTATGCATTGGAGAAATAAACGAATACGCGTAGTCCTGATGCTAATGACAATTTTTGTTTCAGTTTCATTAATTTTCAGTTAGATTGCATTACATACATTGGAGACAATGTAAACTACCTGTCTGTCCATGCCTGGTTCCGCGTTTATGTAACTTCTATGGAAGTCTGAAAGACTGGCTACAAACTTGGCACTGGGTACCAGCAGTGTGAAATTCGTATCATATGAGTTCGACCATGTGTAAACGTCATCCACATTCATAATCATGTCGTGAAAAGGCCTGAAAGTAAACACGGAAACCATGTATATTGTGAAAACTACGTTAGATGATCAAAAGCATCAAACATCCATCAGATTATATACATATTGATGGAAACATTCTAGCATTTTCTGATAGTCACCAAACATTAATAAATTAAGGCACCATACATGTAGAATATAATATTAAAATTACGCTTTCTTTTAAGAGGATTCCTCAGAAAATATTTACAAGACTATATGTTGCTATGCAATGATTATCAAGCATATTAGTAAACTGTTGCAACACAGTTTTCAATTTGAGATAATACGATTAAAAATGCAATGTACAATAAAGTACTGTAATCGACACAGTCCTTTACTTTATATATCAGACTAACTGCCTATAAATCACCGAAAATACCGATAATCGTTATTAACACAACACAGAAACCATATGAACAAGTACAACCTACATACAAACTACATGTCAACAATGAAAATATTGCGTAACCCTGAACAAATAATCACGCAACGTCGCTTATCATGTTCCTCTAATCTGCTAAATCTATAGATACTAGTATGCCACAGACAAAAAGCATAGTAGTTTAAATGTAAAAAAGTAAAATATACGTGAAAACATTGAGCTAATGTACAGAGGTCTAAGCAAAGACCACGACAATAAATATGTCTGATTAATGACCACATACAATAGATTGTTTGTTTTTTCGATGGTTTCGGCAACGGTCCAGAACGGGAACTGCAGAAGGGTGTCCAACACATGGATGATGCCGTTACTGCAGCGGATATCTGACTTGATGACGTTCCCTCGAACGTTGTTACTGACCGCAAACACTGTAGTATGGGCAATGAAAACACTGGGTACCACATAATGAAACTCACTATCAAGTATGTATAAATAGAAATAAAGCCACAAATTTACGTTTAGCTTTAAACCGTAACATTTAATTTATAATTTTATTAAGTACTACAATATGTTTACGGTGTTTTTATTCACATATATCGCGTTTTCATTGTGAATGTGTTAGCAAACTGTTTGGGTATGTGTGTATTTTGGTATTCAGTGCATTTAACTGTGCATTCAATGCGCTTATGATTTATAATTCCATAGTTTATTCAACGTATCATCCATTGATATCGCGTATTCTTTTACGTGACCGTTGAATGCAACACTTGAAGGCTACACTGCTTAAAACTCTTTAGATAATATGTGTTGACAGCAAAACACTCCTTTAATAGACACTTTCACAAATGTGAATCATATTCAGATTAGTCTGCAGTATTATCCAACCATCGCACTTGGATATCACGTGTTTAGCGATCAAACTACATGTATTTCATACAAGAACACGCGCATAATGCTTGTGATATTTAAAAGAGCACGTGGCAATGTTTTTTATATCTGATTAATGGAAATTAATCTTTTAACTATAGCTAGGGAGGAGTTTTAACTATTCGTGGCAAAACCCGGATCGGTCTAATCACCAGTTTTTGCAGCACGTCAAATAAAAATGTATAGCAGCGCTTGAAACGAATATGTCTAGGAAATGACAGGTAATTACGGTAATGAGGTGATTTCATCCATACAAACAGTACCTTTCTCTTGTTCACGAAGAACGAATACGGGATCGCCAGTCAGTGAGATAAATTTAGAATAATTTCCATACTGCTCCAAGAATGGTGCAGTACCGGAAATCACGTGTGAGCGAACGATCTGAAACAAACGACACCATAAAATGAAATCAATCTGCTAATGTTTCGTTCTTTGCATAGAGTAAAATATTATAATAATTTCGGTCGCGAAAAATATTTGACCAAATCAATTGTTTTAAAAATTTTATTATACTCATTTTTTTCAGAAGGAAATATAGTTGAATGTACTTACACAGGCACATATATTATTTATCCGTATCTACTTCCAAATATTCGAATCATACGTCGTTCATCTACTAGCTCAGATATTTTAATGGATGCATTTTCAAAAAAATAAATATAGACACACGTGCATGTATTTGTTGTACTCGGTATATCCTTATAGCAAAGCTCTCTGTAAGTACTCGCATTCGTGTCAATCAAGTTCCCATAGAACAATATAATCATGTACGTATACATCTATAAAATCTTATCTATGCGTGTGAACGTATTCTTACATGTTGTAGTAAGATAGTGTCTTGTAGCCTCTGTGCTCGGTGGGAGGGCAGCAAAGTGAAGGCGTCATCACTGGGCACAAACATTGTGAATGTTTTACTCGTGTCCTTCAGTGTTTGCTTCAAAGCGGGAATGACATCCAAAATTCCTGCCATTACCCTGGGTAAACATAGCCATTAATGAAAAACAAAGGTTTTAATGTTGTCATTTCATTCAATAAGACGAGTCATGAAGTACTAATTTATGACATCATATTACATAAGAACTTATGAATAATGTACTGATTCCTCCCACGATCATAGGCAAATATCGCCAATTTTTACACCACTCTTTTTATCATTATCCCAGGTTATTGTTAGTTCTGGTTTCGTCCATTACTGAAGGTAATACTAGTCGCACATAATGTGTGTAGAAATGTGTAGGTAAGAACAGCCAATGATATTACATGGATGACAATGATTATGGTTGCTAGTCATTGCCGTCACATGCGAAAAGAAAATATATTATATATTAGTTTTCCTGATAGGGACAACTGCTTGTGTTTATGCAACTACACATTTCAAATGGTTACACAAATTAAGATAGACACATTGTATTTAATAATGTATTGAAATAAAGGCTATACCCCAGTCCGGGCTGAACCGCCATCTCGTCCACAATGTTTCTGGTAGGAAGGTGCAGTATGTTGTCTGTTATATGTAGAACGCCGTTGGAGCACCAAATATCTTCCATGACCACATTGGCCCGAATTCGACTCCCAATTATGTACAAACCTTAAAATTGAAAAAAAAGGCGCATTGAGTAAAAGAGGTTTAATCAGTCTGATGTCAATAAACGTACATGTCATTATCTTCACCAACGTATACTCAACTCTACACTGATATAATGGGATAAACAAACATCGGCTTATCATTATGTTTCTTGTATAACGTACTAGGAGAGGGTTGATAATTAAAAAGTCCTTAAAAATAAAATACCAAATATTACTGTGATGTTCGAATACAAGACACCGAAATGAAGCCATTCGATAATGCCAAAGACAAAGTAAGGCATAACTGACATAAAATGTCCATCATAATTTCTAATATGCATACATTGAATCAAGTATTAAATGCAGCATGAGATTACCAGTCTCCGTTTGATGCAGTGTGATAGTTTTGCCCGCGAGGGTGGCTAACTCCATTTCTCCCGATATCTGAGTGGAGCTTAAGATGACCCCTGGGGCAATCGACCCCTGGAGAGCCTGAAACAGAGAAACAAAACTTAAGCGATGGAATTCGCTATATTGTTTCGTATTTAGTGTGTACATTACAATTGCATTGCTACAAATTGTATAGGTCTCATTGATATTTATCAAACCTGGTTATTTATTCACATGATGATCGTATATGAAAGTCTGATGTGTATTTGTTTTTCAGCCTAGTAATCAACCAAACATATGCAATGAACATTATGTAAATGCATAGATGATGCTTATATGCGAGTACCATCATAAATACATAAAGTATTCTCTAAACGTGGAACGAGAATATTGTTATAACGTGTAATTCGATGGAGATAATTAAACTCGCAACATGAATGAACTGTTTTATTAAGCAATTTGTGTAGACCATTTTTATTGCTTTGTTTTGTTATTCAGAGTATATAACATGTTATTTAATTAATGCGTGTCGTGGGAAAACCGGGCCTAATGCATGTGCGTAAAGTGTCGTCCCGGATTAGCCTGTGTAATCCGCACAGCCAAATCCAGGACGGCACTTTCCGCTTTTATGGTATTTTCTGTTCTAATGAAGCCTCTTCTAAACATAAATCTACTTTAGGCGGAAAGTGTCGTCCCGGATTAGCCTGTGCGGACTACACAGGCTAATCCGGGACGACACTTTACGCACATTCATTAAGCACGGGTTTCCCACGACATGCCTCAACTGTGTAGTTGAACATTGTCATAAATGTACTAAGCGGAAAACAACAACTGCATATATTTATGTATTTACTTCGATTAACATATTGTAGTCTGCCGCAAAATGATTGAAAGTGTCAGTAGGCAGATTGTCTATGGCGGCGTCGCTTATAAGGAACACCGTCATCGGTCCATTCCCGGTAGCCATCAGTGTCTCCATCAGGTCTTGGCTTTGGCTCATCAGTTGTTTCATTTTGCTTAAACAGTAGCACACATCTCACATAATAATAAGTAAGCATTACGAAAGTATACATTATTATGTGGTTAAGTTCACACGTATAGTGTCAAAGGATTTGGTCTACAGTAGTTAGAATTATCCAACGGTATCCTGTTTGTTTTTGTAACGGAATTCAGTTGGTGTAGCTACTTTGAGCAACAATGTTTATTTACAGACAATATAAATCAAAGTCAAACAAACACACATCTACGAAACATATTGTCACAAAATTTAATATGTGGAAAAATATGCTCATAAAAAATAAACAAAAGAACATTATTTCTATAATCAGACTATTCAAAAACAAATAAAATCCGAGTATCGTGCAAGTTTATGGTTTTAACAAAATTAAGACGGTTTTAATAATGAGATTTATAAATACGAGCTTAGTCACACACCTCAGCTGGTTGTTGCTCACGATGGCGTCCCAGATGGTGAAGTCGCGCTGGAAGAGCACGCTGTTCACGAGGTGAATGACGCCGTTTGTGCATCCGATGTCTGGCGTGATCACCTTGGCCCGGACACCGCCCCCTTCCACGTACACGACTGGGAATACAAGACATAGCTCGGTGGTATAATATTATATCATATCATTTCAATTAAAACATAGAATCAAAACCAACTTATCTCCAGCGTTATATACGAGTATTATGTTAACGCTGACATCTATCCAAACAAAACTTGACTAAGTGAAAACTAGATAGCAGCTTCAATGTCACCTGCCTCAAAAGGAGACTATTCATAGATTGGCGAAATGACAATTTTCAAGGCGTTTATAACGAACAATTATCTAAAAAATTAATTATTATGTTTATTCCATTTCAAACCACACACAGCGCTCGTAAACCTTTTCAAGATATATTTAGCGTCATATAAGACTTAATGACCTCCAGCTTTGAGATCCGGTGGCGGTTCACTATGTTAATGTCTTATTCTTTATCTACTATGGTGGTTATGTAACCCAGCTGAAAAAATCCCAAGCCACAATGGGAACGAACCCGGGACCTCCCGGTTTCTAGGTAAACGCTCTACCGCGTCGCTATAAAAGCTAGCTCATATAGCAAGGCAATATAAGTGCCCCTTATACATCACCCTACTACATACTGTCCCTCCATATTTGAAATTCTTCCACGAATTCCCTTCTGCCTTGACATCTGTGGGATGTCGTACAGACCACAGTGGGTTATTGACGTTGGGCGCCAATGTAACCCAGCTGAAACAATCCCAAGCCACAATGTGAATCGAACCCGGGACCTCCCGGTTCCTAGGCAAACGCTCTACCGCGTCGCTATAAAAGCTAGCTCATATAGCAAAGCAGTATAAGTATCCCTTATACATCACCCTACTACAGTTATAAGGTCTAATAGATTTATGTTTGCCGATAAGTTGTAAATATGATCAATTAAACAAATATATGAATATGTCCAATAAAATTAAGTGTTTTACCATTCTGAATCCTCTTTACAGTCAACATTGCGCCGTCAGCTGTGGTGAATGTTTCCCCGTCTTGGAAGGAGTCAAAGTCCCTTTCTGCATACATAATTAGGTGGTCCCGAAACAACTGAACGAAACAAAACGAATTGCATTGTTAAAACACACGAATTTGTACGATTAGATGTTAATTCGATCGATCAAGAATCCACCACAAACTTTTGATATTCAGTTTATTTAATTTTTAATTAGAACAATAAATCAACTCAAAATTGTGTTGCGTAAATGTAGGCTTGTGGCGACTTAATGTAAATTCGGGGCAATAAGTGTTTTTTTTTTTTCGAAAACTTGAATCACAAATGCTATAGTTTACTTCCCTCAGAATGCAAATAAGGACAAGTATGGTAATTTTATTTATTCAAATTGTTTAATGTTTCCGATGCTGTTTTGAATGCTAAGCTTTATTCAAGTCGGTTTTGCAATTGTATGCCACTAAGGCAAATCAAAAATGAAGGAAATATTGTATCTTAAAAAATTAACACATTCGTAATTTATTATCTCGTTACAAACGCGCGATACTTCATCATTTTGGAAATCTAAGGTAATAATTATTACATACCCGTGAAACATGAGTTGCGTTATTGTCTATGGAATTCTGCTTATTTTGTGGCAATTTTGCAAACGCGTCGTCTATAGGCAAGAACAACGTCATCTTCCGTGATTTGTCCGTCAGTTTGGTGCCAATCTCCGCGTCTAGACTGGGCAAATTGGCTTGCATAAAACTGTGGAAAATAAATTGTCAAAAAAAACAACACTGCACTTTTATTCTTATACTTTTTATTGATTTACACAAAATTGTTATAATATTAATATATTTGTTTTCATAAAACACAAAAGTGTTGTGCTGCAATTCAAATATAAGTTTTATATTGAAATGAAAGTTGTACATATGAACTATGTTTATTTTTATTATTCATGCTGATGTGATACTTTTTCCGCCCTTTGGGTTTCACAGTTAGATTCCAGAGCAGTGTATGTATTATTTAGTAGATCTATAATGTCTTAGTATTAATTTAAGTTTTAGCAACAGTTACATCTCATTACAAACATATTTTTGTCGTAAAAAAGGAAGATCATTTCTAGACAAAACTTGAGTTAACTTGTTGCAGCAATATTTACCTTATCTTTTCTAAATGGTCGATGGTTTGCCACATATTTCTATAAATAAAGAACAGTAGATCGTCGATCACGTGGATGACCCCGTTCTGCACGGGAACGTTGGGCTGCACCACTCGTGCTCGAACCTTGTTGTTCGATACGAACACTGCAAAGTATGAAAATTAAATACTACTTATTAGCTTAAAACACAGCGATGGCAAATTCTGATGTTGCCCTATATGTACTTAATTGACAATTGCTGTTTAACACGTGTACTTACAGTTATTGTATAGACAATTCTGGGAAATATGCACGTTTCCATTCATGCTCCGGGACAGGTTAGTCAATATAGACACAAGATTTTCTACCTCTGGCTTAAATGTTAAACTTTCTATTCCAGTCCCAATAGCTGGATATCAATAACAAATTGTAAGGACATACTAATAGAAACTGATAGTGGCGACAATACCAATTCTCAAAATATATTCTAGTAACAGTTATTGACAACCTTATATAAAAAAGAAACAAACTGTTTGAAAGCGTTTGACTATTTCACACAATAAAATGCATCGAACTCCATTTAATAAACAAGGCTACTTTTTACAGTCTGAATTAAGATGAGATCCTTTAAGGTATCGTGTTCACTGCCTTTGTTTTGCTTTCATTTTGTTGATAAATGTTTGTTGGTCAAATTCATATTTTATTTAAAGTATATTAATTTTATACCAAATGAAAATTACAATAATTTTTTTGAACAATTATAAACAATCAAACTATTAAAGCTATTATATTCCACAGTTAACGTTTCTTAAACACCACATCTGAGTGAATACATTGTGTTGTGTAATTAACTATATACCATCCGATCCAACGCGGTAAAATTTCAGAATGCCGGCTTTGGCTGGGTAGTTGGGTATGGTACCAATCCTGGGTATATACACTGTCTCGTCCTCGATCATGTGGGCCCAGAACACCTTCAAATCAAGCATTGAACACGTTCAATATTTCCTTCGTTATATTTTAATATATACTAATTATATCTAATAATAATAATGTTAATATCAATCGACTATTTAAGCACATTCTTGCACATTTGAAGCATAGCTGCCTTTGACAATCTTCAAATAGCCAACGTGTAGTTTTGTTCAATTTTAAGCGTATTGGACACAGCAAAAACTAAACATGAAACATATTCATGCATCATGCACAATCTTGTGATTAAACATTTGGGGCTAAGAAAACATTGCATTGCGTAATTGAATTATATCAATTCTGCAAAATGTGTGCACAGTATGCACCAGAAAATGTTCAACTGTTCCATGACCCAGAAAACCTTCAACCATAACAGCGGAGACTTTTATTAAATTGTCATGATTGCATAATAATATTTAAATACATTTCGAAAAAAACAACAACCTTAAAACAAGCAATAGGTACCTGTATTTTATGCTTGCATAATTATGTTATTAAAATTATTGGGTAATGAAAACCCTACAATAAGGAATTATTTTGTTCGGTGCTAGTATAATTCTATAATTTATCCCCCCTGTTGCTTTATATGTTTTTAAAATATCACAAAGCCGATGATACATATGTAGTAAATACTACCGATGCAAAGGCGTAATGACTGTATATGTATACGTTTGTAAGATCACTTATACAAAGTCACGGAGATCTTAGTGCTTATGGTGCATCTAAGAGTCAACAAGAGCTTTTACTTCAGCCCTATGGGTTTTAAAAACTTTAAATAAGCGTTTAAGTGTTATCTAAGTGTGAGAATTTTTCTTATTTCAAAAGATAACAACAGTCACATAAATATTAAATGTAAGTAATTGCACGATGCATAGTTAAACAATTCATATTATAATGAGATGCATGATATGCTAAGGCTTCTGTAACATGTTTGCTGGGCAATTTTCTTTTACATCGAGTAACCACATAGTGGCATTCTCATAAGACAGAATAGCGCAAACTGTTAGATCGAGGGCAGTTGTCACTTGTTTTATGGCTCTTACGTCGTGAAATGTAATGTCACATGGAGTCTCAGATTGTTAGATCGAGGGCAGTTGTCATTTGTTTTATGGCTCTTACGTCGTGAAATGTAATGTCACATGGAGGCTCAGATTGTTAGATCGCGGGCAGTTGTAACTTGTTGTATGGCTCTTACGTCGTGAAATGTTATGTCACATGGAGTCTCAGATTGTTAGATCGAGGGCAGTTGTCACTTGTTTTATGGCTCTTACGTCGTGAAATGTAATGTCACATGGAGTCTCAGATTGTTAGATCGCGGGCAGTTGTCATTTGTTTTATGGCTCTTACGTCGTGAAATGTAATGTCACATGGAGTCTCAGATTGTTAGATCGAGGGCAGTTGTCATTTGTTTTATGGCTCTGACGCCGTGAAATGTAATGTCACATGGAGTCTCAAATTGTTAGATCGAGGGCAGTTGTCATTTGTATAGTGGTTCTTACGTCGTGAAATGTTATTTCACATGGAGTCTCCGATTGTTAGATCGAGGGCAGTTGTCACTTGTTTTATGGCTCTTACGTCGTGAAATGTAATGTCACATGGAGTCTCAGATTGTTAGATCGAGGGCAGTTGTCATTTGTTTTATGGCTCTTACGTCGTGAATTGTAATGTCACATGGTGTTTTCTTTTACATTTGGCAAGCATAATCGGGAATATTATTTATATTTATTTTGATTAAGACGAAATTGTAATGTTAATTTGTATAATATATAATACCGTTAACATTGCTCAATCATCACAATAGTCCCTTAAATATTACTATTAACAAAAAAACAAATTACGTTAATTCTAAACATATAATAATAAACAGAAATTATTTCGATACGCTAGCTACTCATCTCATGTATGATAATGACACACTGATTAAATTTGATCACTGTTTCAAAATAATACGTGTGAAGAGCGTAGGGCCCAAACAAAATGATCTCTCAAACTCGGAGACCCACATGAATAGTTCAGACAGGGATGACTTAGTATGGTATAGCATACAATATGTGTTGTTCTGTCTCACCGATTTCAGCAAAGCTGTATCGTTGAATAAAATATCCTTGCCGAAATCCGGCATTATGTTGATGTCGGAGTCATTGGGGGCAAACACTGTGAAGCGATTCGTTGAGGAATTGGTGGCTGATTTCAACTGTAAGTCAATGATCGATGCTGCTTTGATTGACCTGAAAGATAATAAGTATTAAATTGATGCAATGTACATGTAACACGGCTATTACCATCATGCCATCTAGTTCGTATTCACATGCGATTAAACAAAAATACGATGCTTATATTTGCCAAAGTCGTAAATTTCGCCTAAATTAAAACATTTTACATATGAAGAACGAACTATTTAGATTGTATAATCCATATTCAATTGTGTGTTCAAAACTTTAAAACCCTATATGTTATATAATTCTTAAACTTATAAAATAAGCTCAAGATGATGAAAACGTTTGCGATGATATCATTAGAATATATTTTATTCATCCCGAAAGTGTCCTAATATTCAACGCGGGATTGTATTACATGTATATGGATATCTTTATTGTGTGTATAATTTTGGAATTAATACTGTTGGTAACTGATATACGTTACTGAATAGGCGACAGTTTCCGATTTTAAATGCATTCCTGAGAATTCTCGACAGGAAGGGAAAGATCAATTTGTAAATTATCTTTAATGTATTTAATATACAAACCCGTCACAAGTGATTCCTTTATAAAAACAATTCAATTTGTATCTTAAATGTTCCGCACTGCGAAACTTCATTTTGTTTTTATAAACCTGTATCTAATGAGTGTCTAGAAACAACATGTGAAATTACACACAATAAAGAACCCAATCTTGCAATCTCATTTGTTTTCCGCAATTTTGCACTAAACCCAAAACGCAAATGGGCCTTTTATATTCGAAACCGTGTTCCCAGACACTCGTTATGTCACTTTTATTTCTCACGAAGTGTCTTACAAGAATGCGTTGCTAAACATCGTATTGCAACCAAGGGGGATAATCATGTTAAAACATTTGACCATGAAATCCAAGCAATCTTTCCTGACATCAGGACTTGTGAGCAGTGGTGCTAAACGAAAGGCATAAATCTGGCGTTTCGAATACTCGTAAGTTAATGGCGGCGTCCAATTTGTAAATTACAGACACTTGTACAAATCCATGAGTAAATTTGTTTGGGATTCTGACGCTTAATATGTTTACTAGAGTGTTTTCGTTTCTTTAAAATACGATACCGTTTTTATTTATGTACAGGGAAATTTGGCTCATTTAAATATTATCGTTACATGACTCGTAGATATATCTGAAAACTACATTATATATTGTTTTCATTGCATGTATGCGATTTGCGGCATATTCTGTTTGATTACCGTTCGTTGAAAGATTTAAGTCAATGTCAACTTAGCAGTATATATTACACAATCCTTACATGTTGAATGAAAAGTTATTTAAAAAATGCTCAAATACCAGCTCTTACAATGAAAACATTTTTGTTAAACTGAACTACCCCCATCAGTTAGGGATATGGTTCGAAATCTTAGAATGAATACTAATTATTTAGGACATGCGAATAACATTCGTAAGATTTAGTACATGTATTTGCGTTTTCGATATAAAGATTTTTCTTACTGGAACGAAAATCTCCGTATGTCCGGGTGTTCCAAGTAATCTGCGATAGTCTTATTTGACTGAATAGGAATAAGGAACCTGTCCACCAAGTGGACCATTCCGTTGCTTGCCAAGATATCAGCGGTCATTATCCAGGCCCCGTTTACAGTGTGTACCTGGAACATAGGATGCACGAGATGAGAGCACAAATAATATATATGAGGCGGGTCGTGGGAAACCCGGACTAAATTCACGTGCGTAAAGTGTCGTCCTGGATCAACATGTGCATTCCGCACAGGCTACTCCGGGACGACAGTTTCCGCCTACAGTGGATTTATGTTTAGAAGAGACTTCCTTGAAACAGAAAATATCATAAAAGCGGAAATTGTCCTGGATTAGCTTGTGCGGACTGCACAGGCTGATCCAGGATGACACTTTACACACATGCATTAAGTAAACGACACGCTTCAAATATTATAAGAACTCATTCGATTAAAAGTCAGATCACGATACAAGTATTTGGCTTAATAAAAACGTGCGTTTTTTAATATATATCACATATGAGGCGTGTCGTGGGAAAACCGGTCTTAATGCATGTGCGTTAAGAGTCGTCCCGGATTAGTCTGTGCAGTCCGCACAGGCTAATCCTGGGCGGCACTTTCCGCTTTGATGGCATTTTCTGTTTCAAGGAAGTCTCTTCTAAACATAAATCCACTCAAGGCGGAAAGTGCCGTTCTGGATTAGCCTGTGCGGACTGGATTAGCCGGGACGACACTTTACGCACATGCATTAAGCCTGGTATTCTCACGACGCGCCTCATTTGTTGTAATAATAAATACGATAACACAATTGTCTGAGCACAGTTATGATGCTAAGTGTTATGTGTATCATTAGTATTAAAATGTACAAGATATTGTAATGTAACGGCAATTAAATCAAACTTAATGTATTTGCAAATAAATATATTACCCACGTTGAATGTATATTGTAGAAAAAACTTTTAAATATAATAAGTCAAATTTGAATATAACAAACACGTTATTTAATTTAGCAATACTAACAATTGTCCAAGACATTATCCAAACGTCTACTATGAAAAGAACACTGACCAAGAACATTTGTATGGTTATGAATTGCTTTTGACCATTCAGACATGAGTGTTCAACACCAACCGTTTCTCTTATAATCGTTTCGTCCTGTGAATACAAACATATTGTATATATGCTACGGATATTGCTTAGAAATGAAATACCGTTGTAGAAGATAAAACTGAATGCATCACTGCTGTTAAGCTCCTTTTCAATATTTATTTGCTGCTGCTCTTGTTGTTTGTCAAATCGTCCTCAGGTTGAATTAAAGTCCTATAAGTATTACATTTTCAACGTGAGGACATCATGAACAGAATTTCAGTTACTGTAGCCGACATTCCCAAGACTGTCACTTACAATCGCGTCGCCGTAGTTGTAACTTCCAAAGAACAAACGCTTCTGTCCTTCGAGAGGGGTCATCGCCGATTTCAGTGTTGAAATATCAGCTACACTCGTCACTGTATCCACTAAAACAAATTATGCAGGCTTATAAGATATGTAATCCAAACATTTAATGTGTGGAGAGTATTAAGAGATAGATCTGTATGTATTTTTACGATAATGTTTTGACCTTCTTAACGTTATAATCCTTTAATTCAAAATCTCCCATTGTTCTGTTAACCAATGGTGTCAGATATGACAAGCCATATATGTTGGAATTTCCATTTGGAATTGGAATAACAGATGAGGACGGGTCCCGTGACATTGCGGTCATAATGTCATTTTCATTGACATTTTAATTAATTCAATATACTTTATATTGCCTGCTCTCGAAAATAAACCATTGTTATGTAACTCTTATAAAAACTGCTATCAAGGACCCATATGTATGTGCTTTCTATTTGTTGTAAATACGCAACTATGGATGAAATATATACTGGGCAAATCTCCCAAAGCACATTTATATTTGGCCATACAAACCTTATTCAACATATATATAACTGAATTTATCAGACATTACTGTCAATTATCAAATATTTTAAACGGAATACGTATTTGTAAAATTGATCAGCCAGCTTAGGTCATTGTGACAAATTTGTTGTTTCCGCTTCAATGTAACATATTGACAGTATTTATGTTATTTGCGTTACGAGTTTTACCTAGTATATGACCATATGCATACAATCAGACACTCGTATAATCCGATGAAGTGCGGCAATGAAGTTACTCAATATACATACACAGGGGACGGTTATTGTACATTACCTCCGGTATTGTCCATTAGGTAAATATCCGTATTTCCATTTTGACCGGCTGTATTGACAGCCATAAGACATCGAATGAATCATACGTAGCAAATTGACGAACTCATTTTCGCTGCTTGTCGTTTGTGTAAGACATTCAGAATTTAGTTATACGGCACATTTTTGGTCAATTTTGTCAGGACCCGTTTTGTAACATGTGTTGTGTTTTTCCTTATTTTGGCTTTTTTGAAGCTCTACACAACCTTGGAAATGAGCAGTATGTTGTCATCGACAATGACTATGCACTATACTCGGGTGCTCAATTAATCACGATATAATTTTAAACAAATAAGATTTGGCATACGTAATGAAAGCAATTATATACTGAACTTCCATTACAGCAGAAAATACATTAGCAATATAAATTAGAAAAAACATACACATCACACAATGTGTTTCATTTAAGTTAAAAATAACTACATAATCTAATTACACGAATGGCAATATAATGTTAGTTCCTCAATTATTACTCTAAATACTAGTAAGGAAAGTACGGGTACATTTTGAAAAAGCTCCGTTTACCAAAACGGAATAAGAATAATAACTAATTATGTCATATTCTAACATGACACTCGCTAATTTGTTTATAAACAAAGAACAAAATTATCGTTGTTAAACTAATCAATAAACAACGCAAAAAGTAGTCCCGATTCTGAGCGGAGCATAGTAAAGTGTAGTTCTCATTAAAAATGCAAAAATATATTTCTCAAATCATGTTAAAATCGAAATAATAATCGCATTATCGTTGTTAATATGCCAACAAACAACTATTTGTCGTTCTAATGCATGGCTATTAAACCACTAGGACTAACGCCCTCGTGGTTTATTTCTTACGCATCAAAACTCCAAATCGTTGTTTATTGTCCGATGAACAACGATAAATCGATCAATATTTCTTCAGTAAAACTACTTACCGATGTGATATAGAAGAATGTGCTCGACGGTCGCACGGTCGCTGGTGTTGTAGCCAAACCGAACGGCGTCGTTCAGGAACACATCGTTGGACGACGACACAGGTACGAACACGGTGATACCCGGCCTATCGAAGTAGTGCGACAGGTTGTATGTCTTGATCATCGAGGCAAACTGAAAACGAAAACCAAATAAACACATTAAATTTTAACTAATTGTAGTTAAATCATCGTACTCCTGATAGCATATTACTGATGAATGAGCAGACATGTGTCTATTCCACACAAGTTTTCATTCAATCGCATTGTCTCTGTAAGAGTTTATTTCTCATATCATTGCGAAAACATACATTATTCGAATAGTTAAAAGGGTATACTTATTTGTATAACGAACCCACTCTCAGTTGCATATTGGGGAAGAAACCGCTGGAATGCCTCTAAATTTATCCGATGAATACATTATATTCATCTTACTGACTAAATGTGTACTATTTTTCATTACCTTATAAATGGTCGTGATTATAGTAGCATGTTGTTTCGTTTAGTTTCTTTCGAAGTCTACAAGAATAATTTGGGAATAACAATTATAGTAATTAATATACAATTTGTTGAAATTTTGAGACGCTGTAGACGTAAATTTATAAATAATCCATCCGCAGAAAAGGACTGTAAAGTTTAAAGGACGTACGAATATATGCTTCAAATAAACGGGCAACATACTTTTTGCTAAAGACATGCATTAATTAAAAGCAATTGTACAATATATTGTAACAAATACCTAATTAACCTACAGCTAACGTACGAAAAATAATATGAGAAAACTATTATAGGTCAACCTTTATGAACACATATGACCAGCAAATACACTAGACTATATACTAGTGGGCACTGGTAAGTTGGTAAGTGTGTAACTAAAAGAAAGTGTCAGTCACATAACATGTTCCAAGACACAAGAACAGTCTGGGAGGACACTGACCATTGCATTCCATTAAAAGGTTGAAATAATTACCAATCCTGAAATGCCAAAAAAAAAAATACAACATTTATGCCAGCACATTCGTTTTTATAGGAATCTTCAATTGATACGTATTTTGGTATTCACAACACGTAAGTGCTTACATATTAAACGTAATTTGGCATTAGGCAGCGAATATATTTCAGTAATCGTTACTTGTTTCGAAAATACTTGGTACGAATAATTGATGGTATATCTTACAATCTTTTAAACGAAGCACAATTAATTAGTATTAACTAAATTTGTCATACGCATTGGAATACGTGTATAATTTACCTCTGCAAAATGAATGCCAATGGGCCGTATAGGTCTCTTGCTACACCAGACATCTGTAAGTGCTAACAATTACTCACAACACATTATTCTCATAAATCATGTATAAGCGTTCACGCACCGGAAGAAAAAACCTCGGGAATAAAATTCCCGATTGCACTGTCTCTGCCACTGACGAGTTGTTCACAAAGCCTCTCTTTGATCGCACATCTTAAGAAATAGCCTTTCTTGTTTCTCATGGACTTGTAACAATAGCAGTTGTTAGTTGCATATTACGATTTTAATATGCACCTTTCATGTAAAATCTTTACAAATAAACTACACCAACAGCAGTAGTTGCTCATATTGTTTTGTGGACAAATATTTTTTAACTTGTTACAATTTTCCTTTTGATAAATTAAATTATTTCATTTATACAATTGTATATGTGATTTTCAATTGTGAACGATATCTTTCTGCAATACGTTCATATGATATGGTAATATTATATAAATATTGCATTGTTTGAGGGCGATTGTGCATTTTGTCAACCCGAGGAAATACTGTTTTATTATACCGAAACAAAGATATTGTGGAAGAAATACACTTTAATCAATTTAATTAGAGGAGAAGATACAATAAACACAACATAATAAAAGTTAATTTGTTCGATACGGAGGCAAACCTTGCCATTTTGACATTTTGACACTGATGTCGTCTGCATAAACAATGCGCTTTTGTAACACGGAGTGATTTACTAAATGTTAAATTAACTCCGATCAAACTGCCTATCGACACGACGTCATAGCGGGTGATATTGCACTATGATATTTCCAATTAGGCGTAAAAAAATATGTTTGTTTCAGGTAACATGCCCCCCCCCCCACACCCACCCCCCAAAATAAGGTAGGTAGGTCGGGATTTGGTCAACTTAAAGATTCTTAAACTGAATAAATATTCAAAACATATCAGTACTATCCTTAAACATTGTTTATAAGTGGATACTATCAAAACAAAACACTTATTTATCCAAAACACATTTAATTATTGAAAAAAGTAAATAAAACAAAAATCAATCTGACAAACCCAATAAAATGTTCTAGGGTCGGGGCATTTTTTTAGAGTAGGTCGGGTTACCTGAAACAAACATATTTATTTTTACGCCTTATTGACTGCTCCGTTTTTATATGAACAAAGAATGAAAACAAAAGGGTGAGGTATAATAATGTGTTTTAAAATACGCATTGTGCCTTGCACTGAGATTCGAACCTTTGTATACAAAACAAATAATATAAATTAAACATGATAATTGCTTTCATGGGACAAAACCGTTATAATGTATATCATTTTGCATGTTTTGGCATATAATGTGCTTGGAATGAAACGTATTAAATTACAACTCAAAGCATCATTTAGTTTATGGCCATGGTTATCAAATATTTGTGTTGGTCACCGGCGGGAAATGATAAGTGGCGTTAGTGTCTTGAAATGTAGTTTCTTTAATAGATTTTGGAATTCGCCAATGCTAAAACGTACGCATTACTGTTGAGAATGTAAATACACTGAGGAGATCATGCAGGAAACGAACCAAGGAATCAAGTAACGAAGGTCGCAGACCATCTGTTTTATTTTACACTTTACGCTTGTTGTTTTTTTTTGACATTTTCTGAAATAACGCATCGACCTATTTTATAGGAAAATTTATTTTCGAATTTGGTGTTGTATTTTTGTAATTAGTTAAACAGTATTTATTCACGAAAACAAAAAATGTTATATCGCACAAAATGACAAGTATTACATACACTAATATTATGGATCAGAATACAATCTATAAAATCGCATATCTATTCGTTTAGATTTCTATCAGGAATACCGTATTAGTCGTGTAAGATTTAAACGAAAGGTTACGTTACTTAGGGCATAACGTTTTCAATGAATTATCACCAAGTAATAGCTTACAGTCTTTTTCACTTTTGAAACGTAGTACTTCTTACCAAAAAAACTGAACAATACATTTGTGACATGTGTGTATGCTTGAATATTATTAGTGAGCACTATCAGTCGGGTATCCAATGGCATCACGTTTGGTAATTAATCACATTGATTTGCTGACGTATATGCATAATTTTGATACAGACAGGCATGAATTATTTAATACAGTCGCATCGTTTGTATCACTTCGATAGCTATTCCCTAAAAGTCCCCGAGCTCCGGAACACAGATTGCAAAATCATATTGACTCTAGAAAGTGACATCCAAGTTCGTACAAACAAATTCATTCTATGAACAGTGCTCCAAATTGGAAGACTCATTGATTGAGATTATACACTGGCATGGTCTAAGAAAATTCTAATATTGTGCAATCTATTTCAGTATTGCATTTGTTGTAGACATTTGCAGTACGTCAAATTCGGCGACTGTTTAATGATTTAAATAAAGTGAGTATGGTCAATGAAGGTATTAATGCAAAACCGTCCCCATTTTATTCCAGTATTGTAGTGTGTGTTTACAAGTGTATTGTGCACTAAATTCGACGCCTGTTTAATAAAGAAAATACAGTGAATATGGTCAAAGAAAATATAAATTCAATATATTTCCGTATTGTATGTGTTGTACTCATGTACAGTTCATCAAATTCGAAGACTGTGTAATAAAGCATATACAGTGAGTACTATCAAAGTAAATATGAATGCAATAAATTCCAGTATTGTATGTGTTCTACATCAACTTCGACAACTGTTTAATAAAGTATATACAGTAAGTACGGGTTAATTCCTGTATTTTATATGTTGTACACAAGTATAGTGCACCAAAATCAACGCTTGTTTAATAAAGAAAATGTTTAAAGAAAATATTAATGCAAACCTTGCGCAGTCTATTCCAGTATTGTATGTGTTGTAATGCTGTCTTCCGGCGGTGGGCAGGGGGTATCACCGTCATCCCGAGAGTTGCCATGACAACCAAAACAGTTCCAACAATAGTCGTCACAACGCATATTTTCATTTTGCCTCACAGCCACAGTATTATAATGTTTGTTGGCATGTTTTGTATTTCATCGTTTCTGTAACTTTACTTTTTAATTTCTCGTGTTGATTTAACATATATTTTCATCCAATATATCCATACTTTGACTCCTATTGTATCCAATAAAAGCACTACTTACTTTTAATGCTGAAAGTACACATGCTTAACATCATACACAATCATCAATTGAACGTGTTTCTACGTGTAGTCCAAAACATCGACAAGGCAACCCTTTAAAATACAAATACTACCATGTGGACACAACATTAACGTATGTTCACAAAATAAACGCATACTGTCTACCATTTACATGTACATGTATAGTTATTTATCACCGTTCAGTAATTATACCCTAAAATTATCAACCACTTGAACAAAAACTGTATTGCAACAACAGTACATTATTCGCAATGTACGCGTACAGTGTCAATGTTTACAATCATGGCTATCATTGTTATCAATAATCCCTCAGTCTTTCTCTCTCTGTGCTGCGCGCTAGTTTTCTCATTCGCACACACGTACGCTCTCACATAGGTTCATACGTCTCTAGCTAACAGCCAAGCACATGTCTCGAAGCCTTCAATTTGGCATTGGCCACAAAGTGCGATTCTTTCACGCGGGCATTTACGCCTCGAATGCCCCGTCTTGCTTCACACCACATCCATTTAGACATTATTCGGTACATTTATTTATTTTGTGATGCTTTCTAAAGTGCAGTACATATACCAAGCATTACGCGAGAAACTGGCGTTTGCTATACGTTTAACACGAAGTAATGTTTGCCAAAAAAAATTTTTATGTTTTGATATTACACGTTACATATCACATAACAATACTGATAAGCTATAATATATTATATTACATCAGTGTGTAGTATCTGAGTATTGTATTTCAGTGTATTGAATTGAAATCTACTGTACAATACTGGGTTGTACATTATTAAGTGTTGTGGTATTATTTTATTTTATCTCATAACTGCAAGTTAATCGTATAAACCTGAGCTATATACTATCGATAGTTTTATCTTACAACTGCAAGTTTATCGTATAAACCTGACCTATATACTAACGATAGTTTAATCCAACAGCTGCAAGTTAATCGTATAAACCTGAGTTATATACTATCGATAGTTTTATCTTACAACTGCAAGTTAATCGTATAAACCTGAGCTATGTACTATCGATAGTTTTATATTACAACTGCTAATCGTATAAACCTAAGTTATATACTATCGATAGTTTTATCTTACAACTGCAAGTAAATCGTATAAACCTAAGTTATATACTATCGATAGTTTTATCTTTCAACTGCCAGTTAATCGTATAAACCTGAGCTATATACTATCGATAGCTTTATCTTGCAACTGCAAGGTAATCGTATAAACCTAAGCTATATACTATCGATTGTTTTATCTTACAACTGCAAGTTAATCGTAGAAATCTGAGCTATATACTATCGATAGTTTTAGATCACGTTTATCGGATCGCTTTTTAATATGATATATTTGGATGATCACGGTGGACAGTAACTAAAATGCCACAAATTTTCGACAATTATTGCATTATTGAAAAAAAATATTGTTGTCTAGTTGTGAACATAAAAACAAATAAAACACTTGTTAAAAGGGTTGTTTGATCAATCAAAACTCGATTACATCATGGACTATTTTTTTCTCGTCGAAGTGATCGCGGAATGATATAGTCCGGAATTTACCAAATTATGTACTGTGTTTAAGTAGCAACGAGGTCGATAATGGAAATACCAACTTATCAAAAATCCATTTTATGCAGAATAATTCTTTCAAAAATTGACAAAAAATAGGATAGGCAAGCCTCGCGCCATCATGTTTCTCAGCCTCGCATTAAAAATGATCTGTATCTAACACTCACATAATATTATCTATATACTGTCCTAATTGTACAGCTACAACACAGTTTTCGCAAGTTAACATTTTAATGAGTCACTAACAGCGAAATAACAATGTTGTCGAGGAAACTCTTAAAGCCCATTTTGGTTTTGAAAATTACCTTATTAACGTTAAAACACGTTTACTGTCTTTCTAGTTCATTTAAACACCGGACTTGATAACGAGGTATTGTGTAGTTTTTGCCTAAACCGATAGTAATTACAAGTAATGATACAAAAGTGTATGCTTAGACACAAAAGCTTTTGTACCTCAATGCATCATTAGTTGTTGCAAACAATGAAATATAGCTCGTTTAGGTAATCCATGTCGAGTTGTTATCATTTTCTTTTTTATTCTGACAAACGTTTAATTTCAGAGCGGATTGTACAATGTATAAAATCCTAAATGAATGGAAAACTCTATGTTTTCTAAAATGAATGAATATACAGGTATCTCTGTTTCATTAAGCATTTTACAGTGCGTAAAAAACTAGCGAACAATCCAGACATGAAATGGGCACTTCAGTAGTGTTTTTGACCCTTCAGCATTGATGGAAATACAAAAGCTGTGCCAGTCTGTCACGAGTCTCTCGGATGTATAGCAGACAAATCTAATGAAATGGTGTTTGCGCTGAAGATCAGCGGGTTTGATCAGGCGAGAACAACACAATAATATCAGGTCTAGACTTTCAATACGCCTAAGTCCATGACATATTTTGTGACATCTATCGAAATGATACTGCTCGGTGGCATTACAATAATGTACATACTACAATATCGTTTAATGTATATGTATGCATTGATAAAATTAATAGTGTTTAGTTTTAGATCATTATTTACATATCTAATATTTTTGCAATATCTTCTAGGTTAGATTAAGGTACTTTCACTTTAGAATTTAAATAGTGTTTGTTTCACGTGCACGTTAATTTCGCTCATAATAATAGCAATCATAACTGCATGTAGTTTAGTATAGTATAATAAATTATGGAATGTGAATAGTCAAGCTAAACAAACGTTCAATTGTATTCCAAATCAGATTTTACACTTTATGTTACACTTCACAGTCAGAGCAAATGTGTACCAGCTTTATATTTTATATTTATGGAGCCGTCATAAGAAATCAGTAAATAAAGTTGATCATCTAAATATGATAGAACAGAGAAATCACAAACCATACGCTTACAAAAATACAAAATCGAGTAGATCTACAGTCTAAATAATGTCTGTTATTTTACGGCGAATATTGAGTGCGTAAAACGAACAATGCTATGTTCAGCGAAAAAACACGTTGAAAACAAACATTAATATCAAGCAATGAATGAATCTAGACAATGACGTTGTTGTTGCTATTTATTTAACCATGCAAAATAATTTAAGTTTGTTAACGTCTACATTCTATTAATCAGTAAAACAATTCATCTTTCACTCTGATAGCATAGTACTTTGGGGATGAATTGAAATAAAAATTTCCAATTACGATAACAAACGTAGTGTTGTACTTTGTTTTGTTCTGCTTGTGGAAAGTCACTTCCCGTCTAAAATGCAAATAAGGACAACTTTTTTTTTTATCTATCAAACGTTTCTAAGTTGCGTGCCGAATTCAGGAATTTGATCGCCATAATAACACGTCCCGTTATGCAAATCGGTTTGTTCCGTTGCTTTTGTGGCGATAAAATCTGTCTGGAAACGGATGATTGACTGCTAATTGCAGGAACAATCAAAGCATTTTAGACAGCTGTTTATGCGAACGCAACGAAATTTTCTTTCTGTAGTTGTCGGCCCTACCAAATGGAACAACACTATTATTTATGTATATTTATCAGAGGCGATTTTGATGTAATGCGCCTTTTCTAGTTCTTACGCACGATGTATTTACTCTGTACACGCTACCGCCGAAGTCTTGGCTTTTCTAAACATTTACGAAGGTGAAATATGCAACGATATTAATCAAATCGACGTCCTGCTGCATGTATCCAATACATATATTCTGACGCAAACATAGCGTATTCTCTTAAAAGTGTTTGTTCTGATTTAATGGCATAAACGCACACAAAATAATATCCTTTGCACATATGCATAGCATTTACTAAATAAGATATATTTTACAGATTCAACACTATATCGCAGCAGTCTTGATTTTAGATTTTCTTATTTTCATTAAATTATCGCCGGCGCACGCAATGATGGTGTTATTAAATTACATATTTTGTATGGAATTTTGCAGGTCATTGCAGAATTCGCTTCCATTTGTATAACGCTGTATTTTACTGCAGACGGTATTATTTACCTTAGATGTGTGTCACTACTGTTAAAATTATAATATTTCTTTAATCTCTTATCGACGTTTTGTATATATATCTGTTAAATTATAATATTTCTTTATTCTCTTATTATCTCTCGACGTTTTGTAGATATGATGGTATTTGGTACTGGAACTTACGTGAATAACGTATATAGATCTTATACATACATAATAAATAGTTATAAGTACATGTTTATATAAGTAGCACATCAGAATGTTTAGATGTGTAGCAAATATTTATGTTCATACATTTGCATATATAAGAAAGGAGATTGTGAAACAATATATGTTAAGATACAATATTTCCTAAATAGAACGTGCGTGACAAATACAATTATTTTGTCCTTAAAACCTGACTATCGAGAAGTATCTGGCAGAGACAGTTATCTTAAAAGGTTGTTATTCTAGGTCCAAAAATCTTTTTTATCTCTTTTATTTCAGACTGAGATTTAGGCCAGATAACGTACGGATCATGAAAGGATAGACGAAGTAATTGTAAGTCGTATTGTCAAGCTTCCAAGCTTCCAATTATGAACAGAGATAAAGGGAATCTTTGTACATCGGTCATTCAAAGTAGAGAGAGTTAGCATAAAGCTGTAAAAAGATTCAACCAACTGACAGTTTCGTAGCATATTGTCAATAGCCATAGGACATCGGTTATTTTGTCCCGAAACATTCATCGACACTTACGAAACACTTGCTAAAAATACTCAATTCTATTGGTAATAGTAGTTAATACGAACACAGTTTACATTTATACAGCACATATTAAAATAATTCAGAAGTTTATTAATAAGTCCAAATGATATAGAAATGTTGAAGTTTAGCGGCATTCAAGAACCCACTTCAAACAAGGAGACATATTTAACCGCAAATATCAACCATACACACATACATTAACTATTCTCTCACACTCGTAGTGAAACGAAATTCACCCGTTGTTTGAATAGCACTCGAAATTGTATTTGACAACTTAATGCATATCGGAAGATACAACCAAAGGGTAAAGGGTCTCTAACCATAGATAAAAGTCATCGAATTTTATCAAAAGCGCTACAAAAGTCAAGTAATGTGTCGAGAGTTTACATTTCCAATGCGGGAACACGATTGATAAATGTGATTAATATCTTAAGAGTACATGTTAGCGTTGGTAACTGATCAGGGTGCCCTTACAGATATCAGCACCTTGAAACTTTCTCTCTTTTCTTTATTTTAAGATTTATTTACTTCGTCGTTAGAGCTAGGATAATTCCGAAGATGTTCGTAGGGCGATCTGCAATAGAGCTTGCTTTAGAAGAGAAACCGAAAATAACCATGTACATTAGTCGAAATCTACGTGCTAATGGCGATATACGTAAACCCTTAACTTCATTACATCGGAGAAATAAGAGTAAATATATAATTTATATAAGTGAAAATGTAATTAGTGCAGATACATGTATTATAATCTAACACACACTTGGTCCCCGACATTAAATCAGTTCAAAGCACAAGCCTTTACACGTTTAGAGACAGCTTGAAACGCGAGGCACAAACGATTTTAAAAGGATGATACGCACTATTGATTCAGACATCAGTGGGAACGCTTTATAGTCAATAAGCCTAGAGGATAAACTTTTAAACTTTAAAGAAGATAATACATATGTCGTGTTGCGCGCCATTCGTGTGAATGTTAGATTTAGGCTAGAATTAGCGTAAGATTTCTTCGTTCAGTAAAATTGTATAATGAAAGTACCATTTACGAAAATTTTTACACTAAACTGAACTTGATTTTATGAAATTATAATTTTTGAGAAATTATACGCACTTTCATTTTCTCACTGTCACACAAACTTTAGTAAACCGGTTTCATATGTTTCAAATGTGGTGGAATTAATGAAAATCTTTCACCATCACTACGGATTTTTGTGTACCAAAAGTAACAATCTGGGGCAGCAGTGTAGACAAAGTTGAGTTTACCGAACTAGAGGTAGACTAAGTCATTGACTGGTATCTTCAAGTGACATTGTAGTCAGTATTTTACGCTGCTAAATGCATGTAAGGAGCTGTCCCAAACGCAGTGTTAACATTTAACATGATCATTTCAACTTCTTTTTTAATTTCTGAAGTGAGTAAACGTGACATAAAGAGAATAACTCACATTTGGCGTGGGTTCACATTCGTAAGAAAAATCACTACGTATATAACGGTGAAAAAAAAAGGTTTGGGTGTTTTTGCTGTTGTTTAATTTGGAATGTGTCAAAAGATGCATTAAAATGACGAAACTTCGTATTGTTTGTATTTTTTATTTGTAGTATTCTGTACGTTCGTCTGTTGTTTTTTTTTACATTTCCTAATACGACTGCATACCGTTTTATCATATTGAAATGTGCTCTGTTTATATGCTGTCGTAGTGGCTTAAGTTCATATCTATTCATTGTTTTCTACAGCAAATATTTAAATGAATCTATGTTTTGCCTTCACTTTTATTGGGAAAGGACATTCGACCTATATTGGTTTAAAATTTACCATTCCGTCCGTCAAGTTTCCACTCTGCTAAATAAATTATGCTGCAATCTGGTAGCTTAATAGTAAACGTTTTCGTTCATTCATTAAACAAATAAGTACGTTTATGTTTGTTAATAGTTCTTCTAGGTAACTAATTAACCAAATATATCTCGCTCTTGCGAATTGCAAAAATAAACCTGTACATAACCTATACATAATACTGCGAACCTGACACTCTCTTGAGACGAGTAACAAATACCTATAATTATCAGCTAGAGACTTGTTACAATACACGATACTCTGATAACGCGCTTTATACCAGGCGCCTTTGTAAAAATCACGCGAATACTCTAATGACTCGAAATAACGATGACCACTTTCTGTTCATTGTTGCATTTACAAACCTTTAAACACAAAGATAACGAGACTAATTATCTTTTAACCAATGTCGACACACAAAGGGTTTTAACACGTAATGCTTAAGAATGTGAAATATCTCGACGAATATTGTAACACCTGTTGGTATAGATGTTACGTTTCTTTTTTGAAGAGCGGCGGGGGTTCTTTATGCGCTATTTGCCAATATGACTGTTTATACCATTGGATTAGTTTCTGTAATGATATACATAGTTTAAAAGATAATACTTAACTCGATTATTCTGATGACGATATCATAATTTTAAAATTAATACAATTAGTAAGAAGAAATAAAAATTTACATCAAACGAATATTCGAGTGCTTATTTAAGTTGTTTAAAAAAACGTTATTATTAGATTAAGTCTATAGATAAAGAGCATCTTTAAAATTATTCTCTTTCTACCCTACATATATAAAAGAAGGGACAAACACCCAAATTATAATTTTCTACATGCATTGTGAATGCAATTTATATGGAAACACATATGGTCATACATTATATATACTATCTGCACAAAATAAGACAACACAGATACCAGTCTCGTTTACACGTTGTAATGAGGCCGTTTTCAGCATAATATACCTCACACAAGTTTACTTGAAATAAACCAAAGACCACACATTACATTAAGTGACAATTTATTCACACGAATAATTTACCATTTAACACAATGGGTTTTCTCTAAACGTATTTACAACCGATTGCATGTCTCTACATTCAAGGTAGAAAATAACCGTTATAAATTCCAAAATAATTACAGACCAATTTGCATTTACCTTTTCTATTCATGCCTAGTTTATTTTGTCATTCAAACAGAAGCAACGTTTCGATCAACCTGCATGGGATAAAACGGCCAAGAGGCATAATTATTTATAATATGGAAGACGTACCTATAAAAATATTTAAATCGCAATGTCTTAATTACACGTAACCCTTGGGTTATTCTTACCGAAAACATCGTTATCAAACAATTCAAAATGTATTATATTGCAAAATGAAAAACGATTTCTATTAAAATATGTTTCGTTTGCTAGCATTTCACCGACGCTATCGTTGATGCTTAAATAATCGTTATTTATGCTCTTTTCACATAGTTACACGTTACATTTTTCAGAAATACAATGGTCATGCTTTTCTAGCCACAAAAAAACAGAGATGGTCTATATCAGTTACAATAATTACAGGAATACATTTTAATATACACATTTGATTTCTTTGGGAGGAATGATTCTCATAAATGAGTGATTTACGTAAGGTAATTGGTTGATATAATACATATTTTACAGTTATTCTACTCTCGTTTTTCAGACAAATGACATGTTCAAAAGATCAAAGACACACACTAATTAATGATTAAATATAACCAAAACGTTGTATTCATCCTGCCACAGATAAACACAGATCTTTCATTGACATATATTTCTCTTTAATCTTAACTTCCACAATATACATTTCACTTACCAATAGGTTTTTATTTCCTCATATAAACATATAATCATCATTGACACACACCTAATTATCTATTTATAATTATATTAAGAGTTATAGACAAAGAAGAAAAAATTCCGTTGTTAAATTGCCAATAGACAACTCAAAAAAGTGTTCTGAATCTGCAAAATATAGTTCGCATTTTAATCGCAGAATATGCTGTTAGGTTATGTTATAATCGAAATAAGTTTTGCTTTATTGTTGTTGAGCTGTAAATAAATAATGATTTTTCATTCTGATGCGCGTATATTAAACCACTCGGGCTAACGTCCTCGTTGTTTAATTCTTACAGATAAACAACTCAAAATAAGAAAAAAATCTTAATTCAATTTCTGGAATCCTGCAAAAACTGCATCAAAAACCCTTAAACCTAATACCTCAACTATATTGGCCTTTAGTCAACCCTCGCGTAGAATAGCCATTTGTTAAAATTCAACAATGCATTAACCCCAAATGTTAAAGTGTTCACCCTGCCAAAAATTGATTGAATTTTATCATGAACTTAAATGATATCCGCATGTTGATGCTGAAATAATCGTTATTTAAGCTCTGATATCTGATTCAAATTGTACATTAAACTCGATCAGAAGAAAATCCAATAACCTATTTTCAATTTGGGTAGGCACCGTTTTACCAGTTTATCTGATAAGAGCATTTGAAAAGCGTGTTTGTTATAAAAATATTTATTTCCAAAAGTGTTAAGCCACTTTAATAAGAAAGGAAATGTTTCTATCAATGGAGACATACCAATAATGAATTTGTATGACTGCATGACAGGTTTATAAATACATGTATGTCAGTTCGCTGTTTTTGTCGATCCATTTGTTTCCACATTATTTGAACCGAGTAAAAACACTATATCATGTACGTTATAGGTTATTAATTTGAATATTGCGCAGTTTTAAATCGTTTGTTACCACTCTCTTGATAAATTAATTTGATTTGTACATTATAATGTAAATAGAAGTGGTCAATCTCCGTTCTTACAAATCTCAAAGAAATACCGAAACACGTACAATTGTATATATTCAAATGATTTCTGTAACATATTATTTTTGCTATTGTATAATGAAAATATCGTACTAATACCGGTGAATTAAACTCCTTCCAACTTTCAAACTTGGCAATTAAATAAAGTCCTAGAATGTAATCACACACGGAATAAACATAGAAGTAAACCACGTAATCCAAAACGAATAACATCCACGCATCTTGCGACCACAAGATTTTCTATATAAATACTGTTCATACTGCGTCTCAGTGGCTCTACCTATTGTTACAAGAACAACAGCTTCTTATCCTAGCATATTTGAGAAAAGTAGCTCACGGTTTCACATCTAGCGGGCGATGTTTATCCACCGGCTACAATACAAACATTGCTACTTTAGACTGGTCAGCGCATGGGTAAAATAATTACAACTCGATAGATAACTGACAGCTCAGTTAGACTGGTTACCTGTTATGATTTAACTTGGCAAAGCTTGTATATGAACTTTAAGCTAACCTGAGAGCGCATACATTAGTTCAAATACTGGTATGCAACTTTTATAAAACATCGATGTACGTCTGTAATTAGTTTAACAGTGGTGTACTATGTTTTCATATAACACACATATAATCTTAATATTGCTCAGAAGTTATATACCACAAATAACCCATATAATATCTATAATCTCAAAGACGCATTAAGAAACTATAACATGTATAAACATGATTATGTAGTTACATTTGGTCTATGATATAACAATATACTGTTTGTACCATGTGATATCGTTTATACTCTTAGAAGATATTTATTTATCAAGGTCTGACGCTCGTTAATGTGATATGAACAATAAACAAATGTGAACAATTGAACTGTTGAGTTAAAACATAATACAAAAAACGACGCTATTTTTGAACACAAACTGTTTTCTATTTTGTTGCGATTTAAACGCCTGTTCTCGTTGATTTGCAAAGACGACAGAAGACCTGCAAAACAAATGCCTTATCGTTATACGAGCCTTGCATGCGTGGGAAAATAACATGTCAATGTTATCACCGACCGTAGACTGTGATCAATTGAATATTTATTCCGATTTTGTGTGTGCGTCATCCTTTGATTTTAAAAGCGTGCAAAGCTTACCTACCAATAAAAACGAGTGCTGGAGTAAACATATACTTCCGCAAGGTAATCTTTACACACATCGCTTTTATTTTAACAAATAAAGCTATTATAATTTATTTATTATCTGTAAAATACTATTCAATTAATTGTAACATACAAGTCAAAATCTCTTCAATGGCCTTCATCAAGAGTCGAATTTTAAAATGAGGAGGTCGAAAACTAACGAAAATCTACACCGATGACGGGGCTCTTGAAAGGCAAATATAACATTAATCAGCAAACATATATTTGTCATTTGAATATATTTCACGGAGTACAAATTTAAAAATATTGCGTGTAACAATTGTGTTTAAGACTGAACTGTAGTAAAATAGTCTACACATTTTTTCTCGACTTGTTAATTATTAGGTGGACATTTGCATGCAAGAAAGCCAGGACAAGTCGTTAACATCAATGAAATGCAGGAAATTGAAGAAGAAAACATTTCTGTCCTCTTGGAAGCCAGAATTCTGAATATGAGATTTACACATTTACTCCCCGATATTGGTACACGATAGTAAATGTACGGTGAGATTCGAGCTTATTATACCACACTCAACGCAATCTCATGATCAATTTTCGATTTTTTGCTACGAATATCTCACCTATGAATGATAACCAAGCTGCACAAAGTCGTTTTGTTCAACCTCACATATTTTACATACGTAACCTAGCCGCTCTATCATGCCCTACCGTACTCACAACTTAATGGTTTTCACCTTTTCTCCGTAGCACTTACCTGTTACAAAGCCGCAAACAATATACCGGTAATTATGTACTACACCGAATATCCAGAACAAGTACCAATTAGCTGGAAAATATTTGCACTGTTTCATAGATACTTCTATGACAGTATCCGTCGCTAAGGCTTATACATGCGTTTATGTAAACATTTTCCTTTTTTAAAACTGTTGTGTAGGAATTAAACGAACGTGTATTATAGAAGAGTTCTGCTTGATTTATTTCTATTACAGTAGCAAACTTTAAGACATACACGAGTATATACACATGTCAGATTTCATGAAAAAAATTGTTTAAATTGTAGGTCCATAATATTTTTAATAATGTATAGTTGTCTCGTTTAATGATTATGTTTTTATGTCCAATACAAGATATACAGAAATAAAATGAATGTGAACATGGAATTTGAAATAATCATACATCTATAACAACTCGTTTATAAGAACATGAATAAAGTATGGCATGTAAAACTATACAAAAATGGCATTGGATCGTTTAATTTATGTTTGATTTAATATTTTTCAACAAATATTGTTCTTCAAACTTGATAATATGTTATTAATCAATAACAATTTTATATCTAAGTTCAGCTCATTGATTATAAATGTACGTTATTAATCAATACCTATTTTATATATAAGTTCAGCTCATTGATAATAAATGTATGTTATTAATCAATGCCTATTTTATATCTAAGTTTAGCTCATTGATTATAAATGTATGTTATTAATCAATACCTATTTTATATCTAAGTTCAGCTCATTGATTATAAATGTATGTTATTAATCAATACCTATTTTATATCTAAGTTCAGCTCATTGATTATAAATGTATGTTATTAATCAATACCTATTTTATATCTAAGTTCAGCTCATTGATTATAAATGTATGTTATTAATCAATACCTATTTTATATCTAAGTTCAGCTCATTGATTATAAATGTATGTTATTAATCAATAACAATTTTATATCTAAGTTCAGCTCATTGATTATTAATGTATGTTATTAATCAATACCTATTTTATATCTAAGTTCAGCTCATTGATTATAAATGTATGTTATTAATCAATACCTATTTTATATCTAAGTTCAGCTCATTGATTATAAATGTATGTTATTAATCAATACCTATTTTATATCTAAGTTCAGCCATTTGATTATAAATGTATGTTATTAATCAATACCTATTTTATATATCTAAGTTCAGCTCATTGATTATAAATGTATGTTATTAATCAATACCTATTTTACATCTAAGTTCAGCTCATTGATTATAAATGTATGTTATCCTGAAGTTTAAATTAATTACATATTCAATCGGTTGATCGTAATTATCCATTCTAATGATCACTTAGTAAGCATTAATTTTCGTTTTAATACATGCAGAACATGGCTATTCAAGCATTTCGCTCCAGTACATCCACGTTTAACAAATGTTCTTAAATTGAAATCATGACAAAACTGAAGGTTATATATTACGTGATCATTAGGATTTGTTTTAATGATATGGTGCATAATTTTTGTTCTCAATTAATTAACATAACCTTTAGGTAGATCACAATCCTTTATCTAAGTACCCATTTGGCCTCACAGAAGTCTTGTCATGTGTGCCATTTTGACTAACAAATGCACGACCTTATCAGGACAGGAATAAAACAAAGTACAAGGTTATGCTGTATAAACTTGTACAAATTCCACAAGTATCAAACAATAAGCCGAATACATGTAAGACACACAGTTTGTTCCGTGCTTTCACTTGTCGCTTACAAACGTACGTATTTAGACACAAGTCACACATTTCATCAAATAAATGAGCACGTGTATACTAGTAAAGAAAAGTTGGTACTAGTTTTGATTACATTACGCAAACACAAATACCTTAATTTGATGGCAGAACATTTTATAACACATTTTCAAGGTACACATCAGTGAACAGTAAGACAAAACAAGTATTTACAATTTAACACGGTAATGGGTTATCTTAAAACTCACTCGGGAAATCTTATCCGTTTACAATGAGTAGGAAAATCAACACCAGTCAACACATCCAAAACAAGAACAACTCAAATAAAATTAGATAGCTGGTGAGAAAGTGAGCGGATTTCGAGCAAGCTAAAAGGAGATAACTTTCATTATGTGGAAAGGAGCGTTTAGGATTTGATGTGACAGGTATTAGAGCTTTAAGGCTGTGAGATTTGTAGTGTTGAGATATTAGCCACTGACTAATAGATTTTTCTACGTATGTCGCTGAATATAATACATATTAGAGAGCATTCAACTTCATCGCACAGAGCTGTTGACTTTAGTGTTAGAAATTATAAACTCTCATTAAACTGTTAATAGCCATAAGAGTTGTTCTTTGAATTATGTGATGGGATGTGTTAGTTACTTGTACAACATGCTTAATAAATATAAGGGTCTGATAATGTTTATGTCAAAATGTACACAACGATATCGCCAACGGATGTTTCCAAACACATAACTTTAACCTCAACATTATTATATTTGTATTTGTTGTGAATTAGTACACTGATTGATATAATTATTTAATTATTATTTTTGCATTTGTAATACGCCAATTTGAAATGTGATTGTCAGAATTGTTGTAATATATTGATCCCCCTTAGGACACCGTCTACTTTAGGACACCGAGAAGAGAAATCACTTTAAACAATTTTCTCATACCAAAACCATACATAACACACATGCCGTATATCTGTCAACATCCAGCACACAGTGGTTATTTGGAAATTAACATAAATATGAACGAGAGGCAAAGGCTGAAATTATATCTTCCGCCGCCTGCAAATTACTGCAGGTGTCCCCGTCAACAAAGAAATTATTGCATAATTTGGAGAGGGTGGTAATTTGACGTTGGTGCAAAAAACAGCGAAAATCCTTTCAGAGCCAGAAATAGGGAAACGCATTTTATAATCTACCCAAAATGAACGAAAGTGGAAAAGTGTGGATTTTCAAACAATCTCAAACTAAATAATTCATTTGTATCTCAATTTGATAGCTGCAATTGTGCAGAAAGTAAAATTATGGTTAGATATTTTATGATTACAATGAGCATCATTAAAAACACCAGAAATGATACTGGTAGCTAAAAATGCTAAAAATAGAAACATTCTAAAAACCAGAGCATATCTTAATTGTCTAGAAATGTGACATTAGTATTCAATACATGACAAGCAAACACATCTGCCTTCCTGTATCATTATATCAATGATAATTTATAGGTAATAAAATGCATTCCGTTTATGGTTAATATTTGTACACACATGCGCGCAAATGCAATATTCCAATAACGAACACATTTCCGTAACATCCAAGGCAATATACAAGAGTTCACATTATCCATTTAACCAAGTCGTTATCCATTTATTTATTCAGACATCAGACAGATACATTTCGGTACGAGGCTATATCCGCGAAAATTGTCGATTTAATAGCATCCAATTTGCAACTATGTTTTACCGAAAATTAAAGAGTACGAATCGAACTCTTCGACTACTCGCTGTTTACAAATAAATACATTGTACTTCTAATATTTTTAAGCCACATATCACATAATTATCCCGAAACCATTGCAAAACTTCGCAGCACACATTTTTGGTAACGGAGTGTAACGAATATTTACCAATGTAAACGAAACCCGTAGAGCTATTTACTTGACAAATCTGTTCGTCATGAGATTAACAATAATGTTTTACTCGTTCGCGTTATTGCTTTGGGCACGAAATCGCTCTGTACAATGTGCATTGTGGAAGCTATCCCCGGCTATGGGAGGTTTAAAGATGAAACCGCGATCTGTAACATTTTGTAAAATAAATTTGTTTTCCGAATTTTCTGTTTAATCACTCTCTGCGCCCTTTGAAGGTTATTGTAAAATGTTTTGGAATTACTCAGCTTGACTTTAAATATGTTTAAAAATGATCGTTTTATTGGCAATGAAGAAAATGCAAGATAGTTCAGTTGTACCACTTCGATAAGTGTGTTATTGAATTAAACTTACCAGAAATAAAATACAAGTAAATACTAAACACAAACGACAAAGACAATGCATTATTGTACACTTTCTTTAATTAAATAACGACCACAGTAGCAAATAATTAAATAAAGCAAACCTATCTTCAAAAAAATCAAGTTATTATTACATAAATATTATTGCGAATAACCACATGTTACGAAAATGTACATATTTTAGGTTTTGAAAGCGGTCTTATGTTGAAGTTATCTGCACTTGAACCAACTAAACAATCATACCCCACGTTGTTCGAAATTTAAAGTGGGAGCACACAATATGCAATTGAGACCTGCTACCACTGTGTATCTGTTATTTTCGTTTCAAATACATGTCGTTGCATTTACTCAATTTTAAATCAAACTAAGTTGTAGGCTGTGGTGGTGATTATTATGATAATGAACATACTACTGATCACGACGAAGACTATAATGGTAATGAAAATGTTGATAAGGACACGATGGGTTATATGATGATGATAATGATAGTGTATATAATGTCGATGGTGAAGCATTTATTGTAATATTATATAATGGAATACCTAAATGTATCCACACATGCATTCATATACAAACGGACCTTATTTGAAGATGACTTGTAATACATGTATAAACATATTCATATTTAATTAGCATTTACCGATATTTCTGACAGAAGTCCGCATTTTAAGGCCAATTGCCGAATCTATTATTTCTGCTTAAAAGTTACATTTAGTTCAAGAGAAAAATATTAGTATTTGAGAAGGAGTAAAAACATCTTTATGTTCGTTTGACCATAAAATGTGTCACTCTGTTATATATTGTATTGCGGTACTAGAATACCGCATATTTGTATAAATAATTGGAAATAATGGCGTATATTAAGCCAATCTTCTTCCTTGGGTAGTATTTAACCTACATATCTGATATTTTGCTACTTTTTCTTCTCTGTCAATATTGGTAATTAACCAATTAACGCCGAAGTATGAGGCCAAAGGAAAGATAGTGTGACGTAATCCTAGGTGGACATTGACGAATAGGGTTGTTACAATGACAAACTACTATATTCATCATTATAAATCAAATAAAACGCTGTTTACTTTAGCAGATGTTTCCGTTTATATAATTATATATTTTAGCATACATTATCAACAATCAGTATTATTTATTAAACAGCATATGAAGCCACCATTCGCTTTATAAAAATAAACAACATTTTGTAAATCGTTGTGTTGCCCTGTTAGCCCAGACAGAGTACAGATGCGCATGTATTAAATAATTAAGGGAGCGGTATATTAGGAATCCATTAAGGGAAAACATTCTAAAATTTAATACTAAAAGCGCGGGTCTAGCAAGGCTTCTCTATAAAAAAAAAACACTTATACCAAATAGTGATAAAATAAAAACAAACATTAGTTCAATGCCGCTTGATGTAATAGTAATAATGTCTAATTAATAATTATTGACACCATCTGATTTATATGCAGTCTTTGGTCATGGACGTTATTATTTATAACATGTTGAAGTCGAAAACAAATGCTTCGACTTTGTACGACGTAATATGATATAGTATTGTCTGAAAATATATCATATAACATATAAATATATACAATAATATATGACATAACCACGACTGGTTTGGGTGATCAAAATATTTATTGTATTTGTACAATTTTTGCTTGCTTATTTTGAACTAAATACAAGAAGCAGAATTGACTACAATAAGCACAGCGATGCACAAACCGAAATTCCAATGCGCCATATTTTATGTCACAATCTCAGTTTTTAATGTACCCCTGAATTGCCAGTTAACAATTTGAGAGCGCTGTATTGCTAATGCATACCTGTATATAATGCCGTAGCAACATTAGCGTTGCGCATCTGTTGTTTGCAACCTGAGATGTAACAACGGATTGAAAATTTCCTTTTGACATTACATTCGATTAAAGGGTTTGTAAAATGTTCGTAATTTAAACGTCCTATTAGAACCATGCTGTAAATTTATATTGATGGTAACATTGAAGACCATGTCACTCCTCTTGCATTTGACAGGTGCATGATGTTAAAATTTTAATAGTCCCATATTGTCATTATTTGCATTATTTAACTCTTAGCAATAGCCAACAGTAGTGATTGAATTTACATGTTTAGATTTTAACAAGTAGTAGCTTTTTTATGCGATACACTTATTCTTATACTCTTTACCAACCAGTCGATTGAAACATCCAAGTAACCAAACAACCT